>VXBZ01001923.1:316044-357113 GCA_013399135.1 Heliornis fulica | reverse complement strand
CCCCACCTCCCTTTTTATTTTAAGGAGTCTGTTTGGTTAAAGAGGTCATGTTGGGCACAAGATGGAAGAATAAAGCAAGATTGCTTTCTAGGGTGTACCACCCAGAAATTTGTTTTGTGGAGAAGGTTAGCAGGCCATGATGATTTTCACAGAAAGGCAGGTGCAGTATTGTCCGTGTGGCACACTTGTGAGCTTCACATGGACATAATGCACATGTAGTACACAGAAACCATGCTGAGACATTGCGATCTGCATTGTCTGCTCATTTGCTGGAGAAAATAAATTGTTTTGCAGTCTTAAAAGTGATTATTATGTGTGTTTTCCTTTATAAAAACAAGTTAGACATAGGTGGAGAAATAAGATTGCATACCCATTTTTTATGGAGCAGTTAATTATATTGGCTTTTGTGGCTGTAGAATGGGAAGGAAGAATATTTATTCTAATATTTTGTAGTTAAATTTATTGTTGGGAAGGTTAAACACAGGAATGAGATTTTGCTAGTAAGTTTGGATGACCAGATTTGCTAATAGGTAGAAGTCAGAAACTTGATTTCTATTTTAGTGGATATAACTGATGTAAAAGATTAAAAAACAGGTAATTTTATAGAACAAGTAATAGGTGTGTGGAAAAAATAGTGTGATGAATAACTTCTCAGATTTGCATTTATTTATGGATACCAGCAGTTGAAAAAATAATTTTATTCTTTCATAAACTGATTTTCACTACGTGTTATTTGGAGCTTAAAGTTGTATATATCTGTTGTACTTAAAATCAGCTGGCAAAATAAAACAGAATGTGTTGATTCTCAAAATCAAGAGACACACTTCAGCAAAAAAACACATCCATTGTTGGTCATAAATTTTCTTTGAAGTGTACTTACTTTCGAGGGGCTTCTGTTCATTATACACCTTGCAAAGAAATGAGAACTGATCACTGGCAAAGAACTTTTTGGACAGTGTCTTACTTTTATCCACAGGTTCTTCCCTTTGCTAACCAAGTGCTTGTTTACTTGTGAGGTGTAACATACATAGGTCATCTGAGAATAGAGGATCAAAGCTGGTTCTTGAATAGCTTGCTCTTTCACACTGTGCAGACGTGGGTTTTTAGTTTGTAACATTCTGGCCAAATCAAAGAAATAAAATTGTGGCTGTGATCTTTAATTCGCTAGGATTGAAACACTACAGGAGAAATTGGGCTTTTAAAATATAAAGCTAGTGACTGTTTCAGAGGAGAACGGAGCTGTTTTTCTAAGTGTTAGATTCTCATTGTTGCACGGTGTTGAAAAAAATATTAATTTTTTTAAATAAAAAAGGAGCGCTAGACAATTTAGCAGTATTTCATAATACAGCATGATGAGAACTTGGTAAAAGAAAGGCAGTCTATTAACCTTGCTTTTACTGTGAAGACCTTCAGCTGAAGTACCAGAGTTGTATTCAATAGAAAAGGCTTGACCTTGGAATAAAAGTGCATATTCCTGAAACCCTCATGTATAATTAAAAAAAAAAAAAAAGTTGCATTGAAAAGATGAGCAAAAATGCCTACTCTCCCGGCTGAAAGAAAAATTGGATGTCATTTATCTTTTTGCTTGCATACCATCTGCACCTCCAGGCACAGCTCAGTTTCAGCCAGAGCAGTACAGAAGGCCACGTGTGCTGCAAACATTTGAAATATTGGCAAAAGAAACTGACAGGGAACCTGCAATAAGTTTTCCAAATGTTTTTTTGCTACTGGATATGTCAGCACCGTGTGTGCTTGTACACCTGGTCTGGTGACTTGCACTGATTTATGGACTGAGTCCTTGTCTGTGTTAACGCCGGGCTTGGGAATCTCAGTCACATGAGGCCAGTGCTGTGCATCTGTGGGACAAAATAACGTTCCCTGCCTCCTGAGAGCTTATGAGACAAGACTACAGCTGAGCAGAACTAGGTAAAATATTGAAAAGTTTAAGAAAAGAGTGGTAAGACAGGAGCACATCGCAAACAAGCGGCAGCAGAGGTGCAGTCTCTTGGCTGCTGTTTTTCCTCTGGGTCTGGTGGGAAGGGGGGCTGCTGGCGTGGGGTGATGTCGGGAAGCCTTGCTGAACTCGAAGGCTGCACCTAAGCACAAATGCAGCTGTCTGCAAAAAGAGTAAGTGCTGGAGGTGGGTGTTGTGGGTGTTGTGGGAGCAGAGGTGGGTGCTGACCTGGTGCCAGGGAAGAGTTGGTCAGTAGGGTGTGATGGGTCGGACGGAGAGCTGGGTGGTAGAACTTGGCTGAGTGCTCCATTAGTGTGTTTCTGCATTAGATACGTGTTATTGAGGGGAAAGGAGGTTGTGGTGATGGAGGCACAACCTGGGAGAGAGTTTTCACTGCATGACTGGATTTGAAAGGCCATCACTACAACAGAACTGCAGGAGGAGTCTGATGGAGAGGCATAATCTTAAAGTGTGAGCCCCAAAAGAGTCACTGTCAGATATGCTGTCCCCACTGTGGGGATGTCCACAATGCCTGAGAAGGACAGGAGATTGAAGAGCACCATGTCAGCTCTCAAAAAGATGTAATGGGGAACTAGAGACAGAAATCAATCTATGAATTTAATTACTTTTGTGCTTGTCCCTTGCCTCGCTCTTGTTAACGTTAATAGGGTCCTTTATAACTGGTATTGCTGCATGCAGTCGGGTGGCTTGGGGTGCTGCTTTTCTTGAAGCACTCATTGGCTGGGAGCTGAAGGTCCGTATGGGCAGCAGCAGATGACAGCCATTTTGATGGACTCCTTCTGCTGACGTCCTTGTTGGGTCTATACTGGCATAAAAGTCACTTTTCATATCCAAAAGCACGCCTGTTAAAACACTGCAGGATTGCAAGACTGTGTCGGCAGGAGTCTTTGGAACATTTCTGTGCAAATTCACTTTAAAAAATTACATATTGCCCTTTTGATTAATAACATGCTTGTAGCCTTGGGTTAATGTTGGAGAAGGACCCTCCAGCCCCAATCTGTAGAAGTATTAGCTATCACAGACATTACCAGCATCTTCTATTAAGACTGACCAACTCTTCACATGTCAACTAAACATTCAGCTTCAGGCATGTCTGTCATGTATCACTGAACTGGGGACACTGAGCAGAGTTAAATTAAAAACTGCTGTCCCTCCTCTTGCTCTGTATATGCCCTTAAAAGTATCTACATGGAATAAGTGAGGCAGCAGATAATGTTTGTAATGGCAAAGCAACCTTTCTCTGTCAGGGCCTTCTCACAGGTATGAAAAACCGGTAAAATGTCACATGGATTGTGTTTGTTAAATCTATTAAAAAATCAAGAGGCAGTAATTAAAACCTTCTGTATGAAAATAGGTTCTGAGACTCCAGTAACAACATACAGGCCTTTTCTTAATTTACTACTACTTCTCCTTATCCCTATACTAATTATCCAGCTTTGTGGCAATTGGATGTCTGGTTCTCATTTATTGTGTTTTATAATTGCGTATTCATC
This sequence comes from Heliornis fulica, assembly GCA_013399135.1. Lineage (NCBI taxonomy): Eukaryota > Metazoa > Chordata > Aves > Gruiformes > Heliornithidae > Heliornis > Heliornis fulica. The sequence goes on along the minus strand of VXBZ01001923.1, from coordinate 353,645 downwards.
CAGCTCTTATCGCAAAGCTGGATGCTTCAGCTTTGTTTCCCCCCTCCCCGCCCCCCAAATAATTTCTCTGTGAGGTTCAGCAAATGGAACCTTGCTACTTGTGTGAAGCTGCCATTTAACCATGAAGTGAAATGCTTTTATTGAGTTTGCCCTGCAGATATGGTCCGCTGTGGCAGTGCTGTCCATATTTGGTGGCTGTGCAAGGAGAGCCAGGTGGTGCTGCAAAGCATAGCACAGTGAAGCGTGGACAGATCTAGGTTTGACATTTGTCATCCTGTACTGCTAAAGGGAAGAGAAAAATCTGCTTTTCCATATGCTTATGCTTTAATTTTTGCCTGCAGTTTTGTCCAGATGGCCTTGTGAACATTGTTTACTTTAAGATGCTGTCCCAGATGTTTTTGAATGCCGATGGATAAATGCAACAACTGTGGTATACTAATACACAAATTATTTACACAGTTTTGGCTTTTTTTTTTTAATTTTTTTATTTTTTAACTGTCTCTTCTCCCCAGCACTTCTCTGTATGCCGCAGTTCTCTGAGGGGAAGAAGTCTGTGCTTACTGAATTTCTGAGAGTGAGCAGTGCCATTGAGTAGCAGACACTTGGAGCTCCTGGTCTCCTGCTATGATTCTTTTGGAGCTCTGGGTGGGTGCATGAGTCTTGGACACTGTAGCATTCCCCTCATAACCACCTCAGTTAAAAGGTGGAACTACAGGAGGCTCATGAACTGGTGACTGTGCGGACATGAGCAGCTCCCAAGCCATTTGTCATTCCCTGTGTTCAGAAACACTTTGTCTGCTTTTTCAAGGAGAGCTTGGTGCCTGTCTTTGCCCTTGTACTGTTTTAATTTTCCGCATGAGTGCAAAGGAGGATATTTTAAAGCTGTGTAAGCAGTATTACCAAGAACATTTAAAAATGTTTTTAAACAGCAAAGCACCTCTAACTGTGTTTTGAGAAACTCAGATACAATTTGGGAAAATAATTGTGCTTTGATGGCACTATAGGGTGCAGACAGACTGCAAGAGAAGCTTGTTGCCAGATACAATAGATACTTTAATGACATATTTTTTAATTATAGTTTTTCATCTTCTAAGCAAGAAACTATGTAGGAGTGTATATAAAAGAACCTTTTGGCATGAGCATTTCATTAACATAAATAGGTCTGTTAGTTATTTCTCAAGACCACTTTAATGAGACTTCAATGTGAAACTCATTAGAACAAATACATGAATTCATATGTCAAGACAGAGATTGCAGCATCATGGTTCTTGGCATCTATTAAGTCCATAACTCGTTTACATTGACATGCGTTGTTAATCAATATTTAAGACACTGCAGATGTCAGTAATGTTCATATGTAGTCCTGCAACCATGACAATATGAAATTTGCTAGTAGAATTTGAGGCTGAATATTGTTATCTCAAGTCTTTTCATTACCTCTAGGCTACAAGTTAATGACTGTCTAACTTTGCTGCCCCTCATCTATTTAAATAATAAGGGAAATAGGGGAATACGTGGACGTAGTACTGGTAGCATATTCCATTGCAGTTTATCAAATTGTTATTGTTTAAAATTAAAACAGCAGCAGTATTTGGGCTGTGTTAGCAGTTCCTCAGGCTGTGACAGAGGGAGGTGGGTGGAGAAGCAAAATGAGAGTTTGGGGAAGGTGATAACAACTTTGTCTTGGCCATTGCCTGAGTTGTACAGGGCAATTCAAACAGAGAGCAATGACCAGTAAAGACTTGCAGCATTCAGGTGGTAACTGTTACCTCTCTTGAATGCACCAAAAAAAGGTCTTTTGTGTGATGTTTCTGGGTGTGTCTAATGAACATACATCTGAACTGCCTGTTGGTGATGAACTAACAGACCCTGTTGTACTTTATATATTGCTTGGGTAATTGAAGAAGTTACAGGCTTATTGGACAGTATGATTATCATGGAAGGCTTGTTGGATATATGTAGCTATTGTTTGGGGGGGCGCGGGGAGCGGGAGTTTCCCCAGGGGTTTAACTGCTCATGTCTCTGGTTTTTTTTGAGGTTACATAAAACAGCTTCAAGTACTGTCAGGGTATCTTTCTGCATATGTTAAAAATTATAAACATCATCTTTGGAAGGACTAAATTTATTAAACTATGTAGCTATATTGTAATACTAATCTGTAGTTTATTTATAGGTTCATCAAAAATCATACGGCTCCGTGAGGAAAACAGTGAAACAAGTGAAATACTGAAAGGAAAAAGTTCTGGTAATGGTGCATCAGTTCCAGTTAAAGGAATAAATAATTTAGGAAATACGTGCTTTTTTAATGCTGTCATGCAGGTAAGATGGAAAGATCATACAGCTGTCTCATAATTGATTTCAGAAATACTTTGTATAGACTGAGGGCTTCAGAAAAGGTTCTGACTCTTACCAGTCCTCATTCTGCTTTCTGAAGGGCCTTTTCAAATCCTTGTTACTCCTTACTATCCAAGCAGTATTTCCTGTTACAACAAAAAAAAAAGAATTCCTGGATCAGTGGCATCTCACAGTAATGAGACAAATGAAAATGTCAAGTGTTTTACATGCTGCATATGTGTGTGGGCTGTGCTCTAGCACATGGTTTTATTTGTAGCTCAGCATTAGACAGTCATGAGTAATGCACAGCCTTTACCATGCTGGTGGGTGTGGAAAGTGGTACTTTATGCAGAATGTAAATGTCTGCACAGTGCACTGGGATGATTTTAAGCCCCTACAGTGGATTAAGTTATAAAAGTACTTTTATTGATGATGTTGTTTGTTTGTTTTTTTTTCTTACCAGAACAAGAGAAATAAACCTCAGTAATAACTTTTTATTGACATAGAATGTGCAGCTAATACAGTGTCCTCAAAAAAGCAGCAGCCTTAGTGGGTTTTATATTAGACCATCCTATTGCTTGTCAGTTGAGTAGAGACATCTCTACATCTGCAGGCAGGAGTGAACAGATGAGAGGAAACTTCTACAAAGATGTTCTGGACTGGCACTCTGCCTTGTGCCAACAAACAGATAGTGAATTTGTAAGGAGCAGAATTACTGCAAATTGTTCTGTGTCCATGCTTAGAACATTGTAAAAACCTAAGTGATCTGTGGTCAAAGTTAACAAAAAAAAGAAAAAAGTCTGAGATGTGCAGTTGGTTTCTCTCTTAAATTCAGGAGGAGAACACTTTTCAGTGTGCCACAGCTTTTGTGCTTCTTGGGCCATGGTGAAGGGGACTGCAGAATTTAAAAGAAATCAATTATTTCTGATACAAATGCTGTTACCATTAAAAAAAACCATCTTGGTCAGCAAAATTGTCAAACTTCTTACTTGTAAACAACTTTGTCATTACAGAAGCAGAAGTAGATACAATTTTAAAAACATCTGATATCAATGATCCTGGCTCTTAAAAAGGTTCTGTCTGCTTTTTCTAGTGACCTGATTTAAACCTCAGTTGTACATTGTGAAATATATCTGTTTTTGTATATTTCTGAAGCTATAATTTATAGCTAAAGACAAATGTATAGTTGAAAGATCAGCCTGTGTTTGTTGGGTTTGTTGTTTTTTTCTTTAAGAACTTGGCACAGACTCACATACTAAATGAACTGATGTATGAGATGAAGGAGAAAGGAACAAAGTTAAAAATCTGTTATACTTCCGACTCCCAATTGGTAAGTATGCAGTGAGAAATACAGATTTGGGGAAATGTGGGAAGAAGCTGGAGGATGGAATAATGGCATCTGTGTTCAAGACACACTCTTCCTCTCCTGTTACTTTTGCCTTTATAACTGTGAAATCACTCCTTTTACAAAGCTAATTATTCAACCCAAGAGGAGGAGAAATAAACACTTCCTTTTACATTTGTGACATTGAATTACCAAATAATTCTGGACCTTAAGAAGGAGTGGCTGGCTTATTTTTGTTTCCCATTTAATTTCTTCACTACGAAGGTGTACAATACAGGAAATGGTATATTTGGCTCTAGAAAGTGTTAATGAAATATTTTATTCTAATCTGCCTTTCATTGATAAGGGTTGTAAAATTTATTATCTGCCTCACAGGTTAGAAGATTAAACAGAAAAGCAAAATTTCAGTGAGGACCAAATTTCTTGTCCTCAAGTTCATTGAAGGCACATGGGAAAGAGACTCCTGTGGTTATTATGAAAAGAATATGCTACTGCCCCTGGTCAGGTCGTAGAGACTTGGGTTTTCATAATATGTTGTTGGCAATAAAGACAATACCCCTTTCCCTCTGCTAGCTAAAGAAAGCAGTTTACAGATGATCTTTTATTCTTTTTTTTCTTTTTTTTTTCTTCTGCTGTTTGTTGGGAGCTTTCTGGTGGCAGGGAGAATTGAGGTGTGGTGTTTTGTTTCAGATAACTCTGAAATGACAAACATTTTTGTATGTTACTGTTGGTGATGTTCATAGCTTCTCCAGGCAAGAACAGTGTGAAATCTGCTGCATTGCTGTCAATATTACCTCCAGTGGCACTTCTGAGCAGTAACATGTTTCACCATGTTATCCTGAGCCACAGTGGAGGTCTGGAGCCTTGCTTGTGCCCAGAGGCTTAGAAAGCCAGTGGTACATTGGCTTATGCTTGATGTGAAACTTGCATAGCCATAAGGTTGTAAGATTTATTTTTTGTTTAATGACAATGCTTACAATGTAAATAATGTTTTTGGAGCAGACTGTATTCTCTGGCCTTTGTATGTCAACACAGGATTAGAGTGCTGCAGGAGTCTAAGATCAGTGTAGAAACTCCCAGCTTCTCACTCAGTAAAAGGCATTTTTCCAACTTTTGATAGTGTTTATAATACAAATACTTTATGTTTCTGTGTATCCCTAGCACTTATGTTTTGTGTGGATCTGCTTTCTGGACAAGACAGCCTCTCTAATGGGTTGTCCAGCAGTTGTAAGCTGTTTTTGTGAGTGTCAGGCCATCTAGTAGGATGCTTTGTGGTCATCTATGAGCATTTTAGGGAGATCTGGTCATCTATGCTTGAGATGCACATGGCGTGTAAACAGTGCAGGAGTGTATCTCCTGCTCTGAGACTGGCTCAGGTGGCTGCTGGCTAGGTCCTTCCAGCCCCAGGACATGCTGGCTGGAGAGTATCTCACACCAGGAGGGGCTGTGTGGGACATACTCTGTGCCTGTCCTCCACCAATATGGTTGACCCATGGGGTCTTCTGTCAGCCTCTGATGCCAGCCAGTGGTGGTACCTTCAAGGCACCTGGTTTCTGGAGGAACAGCAGATGTTTGTTTCTGTGGCTGTTGGATATGAGGAAATTTCAGTGTGTGGCTCACAGGTCAGAGAAAATGGATAGCACTTCCCTAAGATTGAGTAGGCAGAGTGCAACTGAGCTCTGTCTTATGCTGGGTCACGGAGGAGGTCGCCTATGTTGTCTCTCTAACTGAATTTTGGTGCACGTGGGCATAAGAGTAAAGTAGGTAATCACAGAATGTCAGGAGTTGGAAGGGACCTTGAAAGACCATCTAGTCCAAAACCCCTGCCTGAGCAGGATCCCCTAGATTAAACCACACAGGAACGTGTCCAGATTGGTCTTGAATGTCTCCAAAGAAGGAGACTCCACAACCTCTCTGGGCAGCATACAGCGGATAGTCTGTTTTTATGAGAATCAGGCTGGCTCACTGCCATGCCTAGTTCCAAAACTGTTGGTTACCAACCAATTTGCTTGACAAGAATTGTTTTATTTGGCAACTATTGCTGCTTAAATAATCAGCTTTCTCTTCAACTATTTCAAGCATGTAGTGACATCAATGTTAAAAAAAAAAACCCGCAAAACAAACACTGTAAGCTGAGACTTACATTGCTCTTTGTCATAAATGTAGTAACTTGAATAAGATTTTCTGTGTCATTAACTTTGAAATCTGATGTACAATTTACCTTTGCTTTGAAGGATCCTTTGGTGGTAAACCTCTCCAGCCCAGGACCGTTGACTTCAGCAATGTTCTTGTTCCTTCACAGCATGAGGGAGGCTGGAAAAGGTCCTCTTTCTCCCAAGGTCCTGTTCAGCCAGCTTTGTCAAAAGTAAGTATTATACTTGTTATTTTTTACTTGCTTAATTTTAATTTCTGTAGATGTGTTTCTAAGTTTGCCTTGTCTATTTTCCCTTCTAAGGTGTTGTTAGATTTTTACTGTGCAGTCCATAAAATGTTTTCCTCATGTTTTGGAGTTGCAGGGCTCCTTGTTGATGCTCCAGGGTTGTACCTCTGCTTCATGACTTGTTGGCCTGGTCCGAAGTCACTGACTTTGAGTGGGCTTTTAACTGAGTGTGATTGGGCAGAAGGGGGTGTGGTAAAACTAAAGAAAACAGAATTACCTTTTATTTTTTTTGTTGTATATTATTATATGTGCTAATACTGCAAAGTGCATGGAGGTATTTTGAAAAAATGAGGGGTGACATTTTAAGGGGAAACCTCTGCTATGATGTCTGACCTTGGCATCCATTCAAAATTAAAAAGGGTCTAACAAGTAAGGACTTTAAGCAGTACTGAAATGGCATATGGCTCCAGATTGCAAGGAGCTTACAAGCCCTAAAGAAACTCCTGTTACTTGGTGTGGAAAATGTTTACAGTGCTGCTTTGTAGGTGCCTCCAATTATGATGCAAACAATCCTGCTTTTTAAAACACCTGTAGAAGACCTATTTTAAAGTTGATACAAGTATTTACGTACTGAGTTTACAAGTAAAAGTCGCTGTAGAAACATAGCAATTAGAGCTGGAGTAAAATTCAGCTAAATATAGCTGAATGTCACGTTAAAAAAAGATTAATAATACATGCTAATGTATTTGCTATATTATTATTGCTTGGGGTTTTAAGTGTTTTGCATCAAGAAAGTTAGAAGTAAAGTCGCAGCCTCCTACCAGAGCGTTCCTGGGCAACCCCGATGTGCAAGCTATGAGTGTTTGTATTTGTGTAGTCACCAGGTGATGGCTACATAATATATAGGTGTTAAATCTTGTTGCTCTTTTTTTATTGTTGTGTTGTTTGGTCTTTAAGATGGGCATATACTTATTGTGGTTTTGCCCCAGACGGAACTGAAGACCACACCGCTGCTCTCTCTAAAATGCTGGAGGTGAAAAGATAGAAAGGAAAACCAACAAATGAAAAATTAATCTCATGGGTTGGGATAAGAACAGTTTACTGGGACAGTAGAGAAATAACAATGATAGGACTTTATAATGAAATATATGAAGATGATTATACAGGATATGATCTCTCACTGAACCACACACCCCAGGCCTTACAGCTCAGAGTTGTCCTGGAACCAGATCGCCCCCAAAGCCACATGCACTGAAGTCCAGCCCCTCCCATCCCCACTGACCACCCTTTATACTGAGCATGACATAACTGGCATGGAATACTCTCTTTGGCCGGTTTGGGTCACCTGTCCTGGCAGTGTCCACTCCCAGATTCCTGGGTGCCCCCCACCTTCTTGTCATGAAGAACTGAGAAGTCCTTGACTGCTTGGCAACAACTAGAAACATGGGGGTGTTATCAGTTCTGGTCTCATCCTAACTCCCAAACACGTCATTCCACCGGCTGCTGGAACAAAATTAACTCTATCTGAGCTGAAACCAGGACAATACTTTAACTACCAGCTAAGACGGAAAGCTTTCTGTTTTATATTTATGCAACATATTTTAGGCCTCTTACTTTAAGAAAGGCATTGTGGTACTGGAGCATGTCCAAAGAAGGGCAATGAAGCTGGTGAATGGTCTAGAGCACAAGTCTTAGGAAGGGCAGCTGAGGGAACTGGTGTTGTTTAGCCTGGAGAAAAGGAGCCTGAGAGGAGATCTTATCACTCTCTGCAACTACCTGAAAGGAGGTTGTAGCCAGGTGGGTGTTGGTCTTCTCTCCTGAGAAGTGATAGGATGAGAGTAAGTGGCCTCAAGTTGTACCATGGGAGCTTTAGACTGGATATCAGGAACAATTTGTTCACTCAAAGGGTTGTCAGTCACAGGAACAGGTTGCCAAGGGAAGTGGTTGAATCACCGTCCCTGGAGGTATTTAAAAGATGTGTAGATGTGGTGCTTAGAGAAATGGTTGAGTGTTGGACATGGCAGTCCTGGGTTACTGGTTGGACTCAGTGATCTTAAAAATCTCTTCCAGCATAAACAATCCCACGATTCTGTGATTTTAATGTGTGCAGATTTGCTGTTTAGACATGTATCTGTCAGCTTTTGTGGTCTCTTGCCTTCATCCCTACTTGTTACTTTGTTAGCCTTACAGAACACAACTTAGATACAAATCCTTTATTAGCTCTAGTATCAATGACAAGTGTCAACCACATCCTGTAAGCAAGAGATTAGTCATTCAGGGGCAGTAAGTGGCTGCACGGGTGTGACAGGCAGCTTTTATTTAGTCTTTTGAATATTTTGTTATTGATGGTGACGTAAGCAAGAAAGAAAGGGAGAAATTCAGCAAATTTAGCAGTCTGCTGTAGTGGAAGAAGGAGAATGGGAAATCTTTAGCCTTTCACATGGAATACATTTACTATATATTAACTTCAGCAGTATGAATGCAGTGTTTGCATGCCATTTTTACAAAGCTTTCTGCTCTTTACCAGAGCAGAAGTGGAAGAGAGAGCACGGCAAGATTGTGGGAGTCCCAGCTAGGAAGAAGACTGTGTTATGTTCTTTGTAAACTGCTTTTTGAATCCTGCCAAAATATCATATTAATGAAGTATATCTGAAAGGCATGTGCTGCTTGTGATCTTCATATGCGTTAGCACAGACTCTTTTTACTTAACAAGTAGAGTTCAAACAGTGTCTTTCCTAAAGAGGTGGCAGGATAAATAAGTAAAAGGAAAAGCTACACTGAAAAGAATTGTTTGTATTTCAGATAGCTATGTCAGAGACAAGTGAGAGAACTGTTGGGCATGGGGAAGGACTGCCAACAATGTTTTGGTTTTCCACAAATAATATTTTCCAAGTTTGATGACTCCAGTTGCAACCTTGTTTTTTAAAATGTATTATTTTCCCCGTGGCAGATCTTGCTATCTCAGTCCTGGTCTACTGCACATGACCATACCTTTCTTCACTAAAGAATTTATAAAGCAGACTGTACAGGTAGTATAGGCTGTACTTGTCTCTGATACCAAGAGTTGGACTCAGTGACTCCCAGTCTTTACCATAATGTTATTTTGAATTGTTGCTTGTAGCTTGCACAATAGGAACATGCATGCTGTGTGGTCATGCAGAATATAGATGTTTTACTTAATATTTAGTAGAGTCACTTCCAGATCCTACTAGGCTTCTTACAGCCGTGAACGGTAGAAATGCCAAAGCTGCCAGCAGATGATGATGTGTGGCTGTTTTTTATATACTTGGATCTACTTGTCAAGACAAGCAATTTCCTGGTAACAATTTTCTCATGTGTAGGGGAAGGCTGATCCTTGAAAAATGCTTGCTTTCCTGTGCTGACACAATGGAGTTATATATATTAAAATATATGTAAAATTTTAAAAAATATATAATTTTTATATTTAATGTGTGTATATATATATAATTTATAATTAAATTGGCAATGATGGGATTGGGTGAGGAGGTTGTTTGGTTTTGTTTTTGTTTTTTTTTTAATCTGATGAGATATTTTCATGTTGAACCAGTTGATACAAGGTATAATAAAGGTAGCCATATAAATTTATCACCTAACTCTTGCCCTTATTTCCAGTTCAGTTCTGGAATAACACTTCTGAGTTTTTGGAGTTGCTTTTTTTTATGTCCTTGTAGGACTTCAGGACTCCTCCCGATTTAGATGTTGCAATGTTGAGTTTGAATGCTCAGATTTGAACTGGGTGTCCTTACTCAAAAATTAAAAAGGTCTGGGTGAAAGAAGACCTAAGAAAGCAAGGAAGGTGGGAAGGGAGGGAAGGCAGGAAGGAAGGAACGGCTAAAATGGAGTGGGCAAAGGCAAATAGGAATGCAGTTAGTTGTGACCAGAGAGCTTGTAAGAAAGTAGTCCCAAAACATGCAAATGAGAAACTCTGTAAGTGGAGGCACGTTTGCTGCTCAAAAGCAGTAAGAAAACTGGGACACAGTCCTTTGAGCTGCAAACTGCTTCTTTAAAAATCTGGGGAGATCACAGCAGGAAGTTCCACCTCTTGTAGTATTTGTGGTGCTTTTTTAAATTATTAAATAAAAAAAAGAGATAGTGTTGGTTTTATCAAGTGGTGGGGTAGCCAGGTTGAAGAAGGGGAGAAGAAGAAAAGAAATGGGTGAGTCTTTCTGTAGCAACTGTTTAGCGTCTGGTACTAATTCATCCACTGTTAATTTTGTTAGTGTTGCAGCTGTCAGATGTTTTGTGAGGACAGATTGTGAGCATAGCTACGGGGCCCTTCTGTTGGTTTTCCACTATGCTGAATATCAGAACTGCAGACTTCTGACTTGTCTGGAGACTTAGTGACTAATGCAACACTGATATATTAAGAGGACGTACATTTTATTTCCTTTATTTGTTATGATTGAATAAATACTTTGGTGGAGGAAAGCTTAGATTTGTGTAGCAAGTCAGTTTTGCAGTGTGTAAGGGATGAATCCAGAAACTAGTTGAAGAATTTAGCTGCTTCAAAGCTCCACTAAGTAGTTATCTATCTATAGGGTTATTTTATTGCTGCAATAACATGCAGGAAAAAAATACTTACTTAACAAATTTTGTTGGTGGTCACAAAATATATGTAGATCTTCTCTCCCCAAGGAGTATTCATCCTTCCTTCTCAGGTGCAGAAACTGGAGCTCAAGACAGACATTTATGTGGGACTAGCAGAATGGAGGACTTGCGCAGTTGGGACTGTTGGGACTAGTTTTGGGGGGAAAACTTGACCAGTGCTGGGAGTATTCCATGTCTGTCACTTTTGAGAGGAAGTGCTAAGGAAAACAAGTAATGCTGTACAGAACTGAGGGGTGAAGGAAACAGGATTTCTCTCATTAATTAGGAATCTATCTCAGCCTTTTCTTTTGAAATAATATTTCTGTAGAAAAAAAAAATGTCTTTTAAGAAAAGATATCCTACTTGCTTATTTGACTTTTACCATTTAAAGACAACAGCAGTGTGATGTTCCCTTCAACACAGTTGATGTTTCCTTGACCAGTTGGGAAGGATTATACTGGGTCCGTGTTGTGTCTCCAGGTGCATTGCTGATGGTGCTGCATCACGTTTAGGAGCTCTCTGACAGAGGATATTGAATCTTTGCGCTGGCCAGCTAAGAGGTTGCATGTCTTTATTTCACTTAACTTTGTCAGGGTTTCCTTGATTTTAGGAACAAGTGAACAAAGCTGGATGTACGAGGTTTATGAGTGCAGGGTGGATTAGTTACATATATAAGTAGTGTACATTGGCAGGAATCATCTGAACTTTTTTCTGGGTTTTGTGTGCACTTCTTCCACTCAGGAGGAAGACCTGTGCAGCATTTTGGACAACACAAGTATTTGCGTTGTGTGCAGTGTTGGTGAGCTACGTGAGCAATGTTTGTAGATTGAAGGAGAAAAGAATGAGAAATGAAGAAGAAAACCAATTATTTCATTAGGTACCTGCAGGTCTATCCTAGAAACAATGTTCATGTTAACCAGAGTCGAGCATTACAAGATAAAGTCATGTCAGGAGAACTTGAATAGTGTCCCCTGAGTTCAGACTGGAGAAAGGAGAGATGCCAGCAAGAGAAAACAATCAATGATAGAAGATAATAAGCTGTGATTATTTAACTGCCCTCATAAGAGTTCAAGGAGCTGTCTGTGAAAATGAAAAGCAACAGATTTAGTGCCAGGAGAAAAAAAGAGAGTTTAAAACATTTTTACATCTAACCTGTGGAACTTACAGTCACAGAGCGCTGTTGGGAATCTTAGTAGGTCTTAAAGGAAGAAAGAAGCAATAGACATCAGTATAAAGACAAGACTTTGTGGTTGTTTTTTTTTTTTTTTATAGCAATGAAGAACTCACACATTAAGGCCTTTACTCGGCTACCAGCCGGCAGGAAGACATTTCCCCAGACAGGCTTTTACAGTATCCTTAGAGACATATTTTCCCTCTGATATTCAAGTGGGAAATGGCTCTGGTTTAGCATGTTGCCTATTAGATTTGTTCAGAGCTACTACTAACAAGTGCTTTTTGCTCAGGTACCAGAGGTCTGGGGCATTTCAAGAAAGTGATTGTGCTTCATTTTCACTTTTGGGAGAAGGAATCTGCCAGCATGTCCAAAGGAGAGCCCAGTGCTGCCTGTCCCTGCCATCGAGATAGGACGGGCATATCTGGTGTTAGTGGTGGGGGAAAGTCTGTGTCTGGCTGGGTTTTCTTCTTAGCAAGCACCTCGTGGCAGCAGAATTCTTTTGTCTGTGGGCCAGGTTTGAAATTAGAATACTCATGGAGACTAATCATACTATAGTATTTTGCTCTCGTTTCTGTCAGTGCTGCAGATAACGGGATCACAAATGACAATTATTGCTTAAGGAAGAAACCCACTTTGCATTCTGGCTATTCTGTCATGGCAGTGAATAGGTATTTGATGGTGTCACTGGGAAAAGGTAAGCCCTGTGAATTGTGGTAACTTTTATAAACTGGACCTTTGCATTCTTTGTTTTTAAGTTTCATTGGATCAGTCTTGAGAGATTAACATCTTCATCTGTGGCTAAGCAAGATTTCTTCTCTAGGCTAACATGAAGTAAACATTATAATTTTATATACCAATTATTAGAAAGGATGATGTTTTATTAGAAACAGGAAAGGTATGGCAGTTCTGCGCAGTATGACTGAATGACTGTAATTGTATCCCAGTTCTGTTTTTGAAACGTAGCTCAATTTTCCTCAAATTAATATAAGAATTAAAAATATTAATGCTTAGAGGACTGGTTTTGTGGTTTTTTTTCTGTTTGGTTTGTTTTTGTTTGTTTGTTTTTGTTTTTTGTTATTAAAACGGTCAAGGAAGTGGATCATCATGGGAAGTATTTCTTTAACTGACAGTCAAGCAGTTATAACTGGTCTCCAGATGAGAAACGAGAGGCTAGATAAGTAGTACACATATAGATGTCACAGTTGTCCTTCACCACTTATGGCCATTAGCAAGAGTTCAACCTGTTCTGTCATTATCCTGCTGACACTGTACAACAGGTTGTATCGCATTGGCACTGGCTTCCATATGTCAGCACATCTGTGAGCGGTCAACTCAACCAACCATCTTCAAGTCCCCCACTTTCGCCAAGGATCTTGCTTGAAGCATATTTTCAAGGAGACAAGAGTGCACATCTTTTAGTTGTCAGATTACTGTGTATCAGCATGGATTAATTATTCCACACCCCCCCCACCCCCAATACTGGTATGTAAGTGTAGGAAGTTTCCAGTAAATGCATTCTGTTATTGTTTTGGGAATTTGTTTTCTTTTGTGACTTCCCTTCCCTCAAACAAATGTACTAATCTGAAATGTTTTTCCACAGAACATCAGTTATTTAGAATTATGACAACATTACGTAGCATGCCATGTAGGTGAATGTCAGATTAACTATATGTTGAACTGTGTTAACAATATTGTCGTTTGTCAGTCAAAATAAGTGACTCAAACCTTGCATAGCATCCTTACAAATCACTTTCATCTTTGTTTTTGTTAAAATTTGACCATGTGAATTTATAGGATGTTGGAAGAAGGGTTTAATACAAGCCTTGAGAAGCCTAAATAATCTTGTTCTCGTGGATGATGTGCTGAGTGCTGGTAAAATGAAAGACCAAGAGAAACAAAAGATGCCATGACTGAATTAATTTCTTGAGCTCCCTCCTTACATTTGCCAATAAAACTGTGCAGACCATAGGGGTAAACTAAGCTAGTTTCCCTTAAAACCATTTATTAAATTACTTTTCACCCAAAATTATTATTTTATGTTTATCAGTCAGTGGGAGCTTACACTGCAAGCCATAAATGGTATAAAATGTATGTTTGGGGCTTTTTTCTGGTTTGCATGGAAAATCTAGCTCTCTGAGGTGTGCCTATAAAAAACAGGAAAATTTCTCTGTGCTAACGAACTAGGTTTCTCAGAATTGATCTGATTTTGGCATCTGGGTTAAATGAAAAAAAAAAAAGGATTCTTTCAGATTCCTGGCTATTCAATGAAAGAAACAAAGATAAAACTGTTTTATCAAATTGAAAAGTGAAAGTGTGCATGTCCGTGTAGGTAAATATGCCGTATATTTTTTTTAAATGTGCATTGAGTGTTTTATTGGATCAAAAATAAAGGTTCAGGGCTTTTCAGAAGGAATTCAGGTTTTATAATCAAATTGATTGGAAATATTTTATCTTAATGGAAGTAAGAAGTTGCTTTTTAACAAAATCTTTAGTGCTTAAGAGGGTATTTCAGGTTTGGATTAATTTTTTAAAATTTGAAAGAAACTTTTTTTAGGCTGACCTGTGCATGAAAAAAAAATTACTTTAAAAAGAGTTCTTAAAACAATCACATAGAATCTGCTAATTCCAGATTTTATAGAAAGCCTAATAGTAGAGCAGCATCATTAAATAATTTTTACTAGGGATATTTTCAACTCTGTGTCAAAAAGTGTGCACTGAGTACAAATGTGAAAGTGTCACCCTTGTGAACACGTCGTTTTGCATATGCAGGTCCAGATTTATTCCATTTAAATTTAAGCACTGACCTTGCATGCCTTGTCACCTTAGATCCTTCTCCGGTTACATCCCCAAGTGCCTCCAGCGAGCAGTTCAGAGCGGAGACCCGTGTATCACTGTACTGCCGGTAGCCCAGGGCGGCTGTGCCCTAGCTTGGCATCTTGCCGCACTGCCCAGCTTTTAAATTCTACTGCTGTAGGCATGTTGCACATTTGATGCGTTTTTCCAATTGCCTTTAATCCCTCCTGTCTGTGAGCAGGAATTTTTGAAGCAGAGCGGAGCAACTTTAGTGTGTGAGTGGGAAAGAAGCCTCACCTTCAGGAGCCCTGGGACAGCTGAAAGAGCTTGGCTGGGCAAGTAAGATTAATGCACCTTAAGAAAATAACTGATACATATTTACAGCCTGGTACACTACTTATCCAGAGCAGGCAGTCTGAGGCTGGAAATGAAAACTGGCTCAACCTGTTTTTAATAAAATTGGGTGGCAAAGTTGTTGGTTTCTCTGGCCGCTTGGACAGTTTGACAAAATTCCTGTTTGAGCTCTGCTCAGCGTGTTGTCTCCTGTGCTAGATTTTGGAAGGGGTGCACATGGTTACTCCTGCTTGCACTCTTCACAACGTGCGGAGAGACTCACAGCTGCCACGTGGTGGCATCCTTGGAAATGCAAAAAAACCCTTACCCTTTCAAATCGTGTTTTAGATTAATTGGTCCAAGACTCTAATTAATTAATCTAAAAGGGTATCTTGCCTGGCAAGACAGTTGTGTTTTGGCCGGTTATAGTTAGTGTCAGTAGATATATTTTAGTAGTGAAAATTTATCCAGTCTCATTTGGGATTGCAAGAAGATGGAGATCGATATGGTCTACAAGAAGCTTTCTATCTATGGGGTTGTCTTGGTAAGGAGAACAGCTTAAGGATCTGCCCATGTATTCATAAATGTGTTTTATAATTTCTGTGCATTCTGTGTCTGCAAAATATGATATTTAGAGTATGTTTGGATGCCGTCAGTAGTAAAAAAAGTAATCTGCAGTTTTTTAATGTCAGTGATTGAGACTACTGAATGGCTGCCTCGTAACAGATGTGATGTTACCCCTCTGCAGTTGGCTAAAGCATCACTATTGTAAGCGGGAGCGTAGCCTGAAACAGAGGTTTTTCCTCTTCTGGTTAATGAGGGTCATGTGGATGCTGCTGGTGGTATTTGTGCAAGAATTGCCTTTCCCATGGAGCCTTTGCTGTTTGTTTGTCCTGCGTAGTAAAGCATTAACGGTACAAACTCAGCCAGTGCCAGGGGCCCTTCTGCGTCCTTGGGCTGACTCGCAAGGTGGCTCGTATCTGCTGGTGCTGTGGCTAGACACCACAGAGGAGGACAGCTCAAAGGACGGTGAGAGGACAAGGGTGACACCAGATGTGTATTTTCCAAGGCATGTGGACCCTTGCCTTCAAGACTTTTAGTTTCTAGAGACTAACATTTTGGAAGCACACAGGGGTTTTATTTATGGTTTTTTAGAAGCTGTTGCAGTCTTTGGTGACTTAGATTTCAGTTTAACCTGAGTAGTCAGTGTGTATTATTCTAGAAGGTAGGCTGGTAATCAGGGAACTTCAGACATTCTTTCAGTATTGCACATCCAAAGTGATATTATTTTTTTATGCAGAAGGAGGATCTTTATTTCATTTTTGGCTCTAATGCTTTTTAGTTTCCTGGAGATCTCAAAACCAAAGCTCATGGTGATAAATGCATTATATCATAACATTAACAAGGTGGACACTCTATGATCTTCCTTTGATCGTACAAATAACTTAGTTTGGTGCACTTAGAAATTGTGAAAAAGCTAACATTTGTAACATTTTTATATTCAGTATGCAGTGGGAGCAAAATACTTGATATACTTGGTTGTTGGGTGAGTTAGGAAGATTTCTTTGGATTAGTGTAACAGACTTATGAATATTCGTCCTCTGGCATGTCAAATTATTTTTTTCTCTCAAAACCAGTTGGTATAGAATTCCCATAACCAGCTTTCCTGAAAAAAAACCAACAGATTATACGTAGCAAAATTTATCACCTGCTTTTGCAGACCTGATAGTTTTTGGAATTTGGATTCAGATGTTTTGTTTGAATCAAAACGAGTGTGAAAAGATTGCTGTGTCACTTTTAGGCTCTTCCCATTTAATATGCTTCTGGTTGTACTGTGTATTTTATTCTGAGTTTCAGATGTGAGGTATTGCAGTCTGTTAAACTATAGAACAGGAGGTTGGATGTGGATATGGTGTGTGTTGATAATTCATGATGGTAAAATGTCCTTTTAAAACCTACGTGAAGCAAGTACAAGAGTAGCTCTGAAAATAGAAGAGTGATTTAACTCTTCTGGCCAAAACCATGGTCCCAAAACCTGGCTTTTCTCAGCAGCAATACTCTTAGAATGGAAATCCTATGTTTAGAGCATGTCTCCAGTATCTATAGCATTAATTGAAGGAATTGAGCAGAAATAAAGGTTTAATTGAATACAATGTAAATTACATATATCAGTATATCATATTACTACAGTTTTCTCTTATGTTTTCTTAATAGCACTTGAAACCCCCGTGCTTCTGTGATGCTACTCATTTCTAGTGTATTTACCGTGTTACTCACTATTCACTCGGTTCAGTAAGCTGCAGATTACTGGATTGATTGACTGTGGAGCCATTGGGAAGATACGGTTATGTGTGCTTTTGTTTAAGAAGTTAAATTCTTACTTGGATTTTGACCCACGGTTTTTGCTTTTGATGCACAGCCTTGTGACTTACCTTGCTTCCATCTCAGGATCGCCTTATTTTTTAGTTTGGACTCCTGTGCTTTATTCTATAGGGACTGTTTTATGAATGAGATTTCTTCTTTGTAGAGGGGAGGGTGGGTTAGCAGGGGAGGTTAACCACTTTGAAAATCTTCTTTCTCATCCATGACATTGGGACTGTTTGGGGATACAGAATTACTGGTGTACTCTGTCTGCAAAGTACTGCTAGCATGGATGCAACTACTGGCACAACTGTATTTTAGTCAAGCGATCCCAAACAGAGGGATCCTAGAGGAAACAGGATGCCTAGAGGAAAGGGCAGCCTTCTTGGTGTAGTTACAACTTCACCAGGAGCTTCCTGAAGCCCAAGGTCCAGCTGGGATTGCACCTATTTGTACTCCTGGGATTCGTCATGAGTTGCCTATAGACACTTCTCATTAAGGACCTCCCAATTTAAATTTTAATTCCTTACTGCTTCTTTTGTAGGGCTCCTCGATTTAAGGGGTTCCAGCAGCAGGACAGCCAGGAGCTTCTGCACTATCTGTTGGATGCAATGAGGATTGAAGAAACAAAGGTAATGACTTTGTATGTGTCTTTAAAGAACTTTGAAGAACTGCATGATAAACTATTAGTCGTTGCTTCAATGTTCTTTATGTTCCCTGTGTTTTAAAGATGTACTTAATGGAGTAGCAGTGGCTGGCTTTGTTGTCTTGAGAAACATAATGGCTTTTTTTTTAAAAGAGGATTTATTTATATTCATGTTGATATGTTAAAACTGCTGATTGGAATAAAAGTTTGAGTTTCAGAAAGAGTATGGTAAGTAGATTATGGAAACTTTAGGAATTGGAATTGTTTGCCTTGATTTAAAAAAAAAAAGTACAGAAAAAGGACTTCTGAGTGGTCAAGAAAGTAGAGTAGAACCTCTGATGTAGCTGACAAAGTGCATTTTAGGGTAGGGCTTTGGGACAGAAATTAGTGGCTCCTAGCTGTGGGCCTCCCCATAATTTTCACTGAAATCGAAGTGACAAAATGAAGACAAAAAAACCACTGTGAAATTTCTTATATCTCTTGAAAGGGCAAAGAACTCCTTGTTTAAAAATAAGGCACTGATTTTAATTATTTAAGCTCTACATGCAAGTATGTAAAGTATATAACCTGTCACATTACAAATTTCCCTGTGTTTTTTCTTGTTTCCTGCATGGTTGAAACCAAGAAAGTATGTGGTTTGCTTGCTCAAACTATTTTGACCATATCAAATTTCATCTGCCCGATTTAGCCTTGGACCCTTCTTTTCAGATGATATTTGGCAAATAGTGTTTTCTACATCTCATCAAAAGGAGGGCCTTAAACCTTGTGCATAATTACTCTTCCTTCTCATTTGGTAATGTCATCAATGTCATGATCCTGAGCTGAATTGTCTTGGAGGTGAGATACAAATCTCTGTCTGACCCAGGCTCCTGGCAGCGCTAAACGAATCCTCATCTACCAGAATATTAATTTATATTGGACCTATCAGAGTACACTTGATCATAAGCAGAACTGAGCTACAGGGAGAAACAGCTAACCTTGACACTGTCATGCTGACAAAATTAGGTGTTGAACAGTGCACGCAGCAGAAACAGCCAACCTTTGTTGAACAACAGTCATGTTTTTGCAGTAGAGGCAGTTTTAATTTGTTTGTTGATTGCCATGTAATAAAAGGTGGAACCTGTATTTGCCACACAAATGAGATTTCACCAAAAGCAGGAGTATTGCAACCGCAAAGCAGCTTCTCCAGCGGGTGACTGCGCTTTCCCCTCAAGTCAGTCTGCTGTTTCCCCAGTGAATGTTGTTATGATAGTCTGTGTTTGTATGTGCCGCTTGAACCATTTAATGTCAGAGAGCGGTGACAGCTACAGTAGCTCCATAGCTACCACAACAGACTAATTAATGGAAGTTGGTGAGAATTTTGAGTGTCCTTTCAGACTGCAGAGCATCTCTGCTGACCCTGCCACCAGGCAGGGAGAGGTTGGTCCCACTGCGTGGGACACTCACACTCCTCCACCACCCTAATGGTACATTACTGCAAACATGTCTTTACTGCCTCAGGCTGCTTCAAAAGTGACTGGGATAGTAAAAGCTCTCAGTCTATTTTTTTTTTAATTATTTTTTCTAACTATCCTGCATTTTGTCATGACAAATGGCAAGCATCAGGCCCGTGGTGAGCGCTGGCCGCCGTGCTGAGCGGACACTGGCAGCAGCATCACTGCCTGCAGTGGGAGCCTGGCAGCTGTCCCCGTGGTCTCCCCACCATGCAGGCTCTGGCTGGGCACAGCCTGCCCGCAGCAGCGCGTCTGCCACCAGAGTCCTGTAGCGGGAGTTACAGCCGCTGACCTCTCTCTTTCACCCTGCTTTTAAACCTTGCTCTCGGAAGAGGGAACAGCCATGCTGGAAGAGCAGCTGCCTGCTCTGCCATCCTCCTGCGAGACAGCTGAACACGGCCAGTCCTGCTTCCCTGTCCCTACCAGGATTGTTTATAAACCATAAGAGTTTCGACGAGAAATATGTGATACATAACATGGCACTACTTAAAGGAGCTAACAAAAAATGGCACTCTGTTTTTACCTCTTCTCCCTGGTTTTGTGTCTCACAAAAAGGCTTTCTGGCACCAGTGTTGAACTTTTTCCTATCTATGTTAGAAAAAGTTAGGAAGTGCCTGTGTGCGCTAGCGGATTTTTCAAGAGAAAAGCTTGTCGATGCTGCAATAAAGATGACATAGTGTCTGCTGTTTCCAGCAATGTGGGCCGGAGATAGTTTCACACCGGGGCCTGAAGTGACTGAACCCTGCTGCTAATTGATTAATGTCTGCTGCCATTGTCCGCAGCACCCTGCCCATTCAAAGACTATGTCTTTCTTTGACCTAAATAAATGGTTCAACGCGCTAATCCCAACAAAAGGGTTGCTTATGGCCCTAAACCCATTTATGGTGCTCAACTTCATGAATTACCTATTGATTAGTCCTTTTAGTATATTGTTGGCTTTAAGATGAACAAAGCTGGGCTCAGGGCTGGGGGAGTTAATTCACAAGCCAGGTCACATACTCATAAGGTAAGAGTGTGACTTGGTCTGATGGGTGCCTGAACTGGAAACCCAACCTCCAAGGTTGTCTGTCGTCGTAACACTTTTGTAATATATGGCTTGAGAGTGTTATATGCTGCCTGCTAACGAGGGTTATTTATTATATTTCCCTGTTAGGTCATAGGGGTTGAGTTACTTGCAGAAGGTTTGGGGTCACCATTTGTCTCTGGAATGGTACTCGTGCTCTAAGTGTGACTTCAGTGACACGTCGTTGTAAATGTCGTCCATGTTACTGGAGCCTGTGCGCTGGAGAGCCGGGAGAAAGGGAAACGGGGGTCATGCAGCCTTTGCTGGCTGTGGACCTGGTGCAGCCTCTGGCTTCCCTTTGCACAGCCTGTGGGAGGTTGGGCTGAACCCAAGTTGAGTCTCTCTCCTAGGGTTTTCTAACTTAGCTTTGAAATGTGCAGTGTTGGAAAATAAACAGAAGTAATGAAAGTAGCTGCCCAAGCACAGGCATCCAAGTCTGACCCGTGAAAGATACTTAGCTACCTTTAAGTACTATGCCTTCTAGTCAACTGGTAATAGTCTGATCTTCTTCAGCATTTCCCCTCCAGCAGTGGAAGAAAAGGAAAGAATTTGTTCACTGAAGATTTTACAGTTCTTGAGAACCTCTTGAATACCCTCCAAAGGCTCCCTTTTCATGGGGAGGAAATTTTTGGATGGTTACCTGCCAAAGTTAAGCTCATGAAGCTGTCAGTGAATGACAACACTTCTTGAAAAATATTAAATTGTGCTTGTTGCGTGAAAATAAGAGTAGATAAAATTTAATCATATGTTTCTAGTTTTCAGAATGTTGATGCTTCAAGTACTAGCAAGATGTGGTTTTCTTTTTAATTGCAGCGTATACAAACTGGTATCTTAAAAGCATTTAATAACCCAACTACTAAGACAGCAGATGAAGAAACTCGAAGAAAAGTCAAAGGTATGCAATTATTTATTGAATACTTCTAAAAATGTCTGAGCTCTTAAATACTATGTTGCTAAAAACTGGTTTGGGAACAGCAATCCCGAAGTACTGTGGGCAGTTAGGAGATTACGTATTGTTCTAGTGCCACCTAGTGCATGTCTGACCTATAGAGAGAACTTAGTACCTGCTGACTTGCAACTATGTGTCCAGGATAAAGGCTTATACTTTGTCTTAACATAACGCCTCTTGTAATGATAGGCAGAATATAATTTTATTTTCTAAACTGGTATTTTTGCATCTTAAGGTTTGTTATAGAGTCGCAATTATTGTATCACTCAGAGAGGCCACTTTACGTAAATGAAACTGATGGCTGTCCATTCACTGATAAATATGGTTAGAAAGCCAAGACAGGAAGCTATTTTAGACAAAGGCATGGGGGGTTTGTTTTCAAAACAAGAGGATTTTAATTAAATTCTATCTCTTTGTCTTTATGCAAAAATTGTAATTTTGAGTGGTTTGTTTTAATTAAGGCTTTAATACTGATTGAGCCATTTTAAAAGCCCCTTTTCCCAAATCTGCAACAGTTAAGGCATAGACATGTATAAAAACAGGCTTTTGTCGCTTAAAATGTAGAAGGGATGGAAACTTGTATGCTACCCTGGTGTCAATACCAAGGCACTACAATATTATGTATTCAGAAGAAAACAGATTTTTTATTTAAAAGGCTCCTTCTTGAGAGACACAGTGGTATTATTCTGTTACCATAGGTGGGGAAGGGAAGGGTGAAAGGGAATTGTGCTGCTAAAATATATTTAGATGTTGAGGTAATACAGTATATGATGCATTATTTTGTGTTCTAAACCTTTTGAATATGTTTAAAATTGTGCTTTCACAATAAACTGTGGAAAGAATTGTGTTGTACTTATAGTGTGGCATTGGATCTGTTACCTTTCACATTTAAAAAAGGCAATGTTTTTTCAGCATATGGAAGAGAGGGTGTGAAGATGAACTTCATAGATAGGATCTTTGTTGGTGAATTGACTAGCACTGTCATGTGTGAGGAATGTGAAAATGTAGGTATTCTGGAATTTGGTTTGATGTGGAATAGATCACATTCTGGTTTGATTACGTTGTCTTGAAAGTATAAAATTGTATTGCCAATTTTATACTTGTTTGTTTGTCTGTATAAACAAGACTATTGAAAGTTTCTCATTTAAAAACTATTTATTCCTTCTTTAAAGCATTATCCTCCCAAAACAAAGAAGAGGGGTCCTTTAAATTCAAAAAGGATGCAAGTACTGGGCTTGATTTTACATCTAACTTAAGGCCGGAGGTTCCAAATTCTGTCATCATCCATGTTATGCTCTGATTTTATTTGATATTTAAAAAAACACCTATCAGTCTTAAAACATAAATCCTCCTGCCTGCTATTCTGGGATATACCTGCAAATTGGGAATTACTTACTTTGAATTAGTATGAGTGGGAAAATGCTAAAATTACCTTTTTTTTTTTTTTCTTCCCCTTGAAGTTTTTTTGGTAATTAACATAACAACTCTAATGAACAGCGTATTCCTTTCATAATTAATATTACTGACATTTCATCATAAATGCTTTCCATTGTCCTTATAATTTTATTTAACTTTGGAAGAGAAAAATCATATTTGCATGACTTCTCTAACTAAATGTTACATTTGTGCTTAGTCTAAAACATTATGTTTCGTATTATAGAGATTAAGTAAATCAGTCTGAATAACGAAGTCTGAACGGCCCTGCAGTGCCGGGTAAATGCCCCTCTGTGTGATGTGCAGATTACACTTCACTGTGCTACAAGTATCAATGAAGAACTTTTACTATATGAAAAAAGTAGATGATGTATGTATTTTGCACTTCTCATTTATTTTCTCTGGACACTTCCATTGTGCCTGCAGAGGACTTGGGAATTTCCTAGCTGTAGCCCTTTGAGGAAGAGTTTAGCATTCAGTTTCCTTTGCCTTCAGTGGCAAAGACATTTTTGACTGATGTTCGTTCATGCAGACTCGCTTTTTTGATGAACCCCTGTTTGAACATCGCTCATCAGGCAATCACCATAGTTACAATAGTTTTGATCTCATTGCTTCCCTGGAACCTAAAATGTGCTGGGTCCCTCATATGGCAGGTAGAAATAAGCCTACAGTCCGTATCTGTTGTTGCAGGTGGAAGATGGGGTCACAAATATATGAGAAGGGTAATGCTGACTGTAATAGAGGGCATGACTGTGTTCAGTAACTTACATGTACAACGTTATTATATTTTATTTTTTTTAAAGTTCTCGTTTTCCAGAGTCTTTACAGTGGTAAGTCAGTTTTGGAAGGAATTTGAGAATGGCAAGGGAGAACCTTAAGGAACAGGCATGGATGAGATGGTCTAGTCATAAAGACAGATTGGAAGTGCTGAGACAGTTTTGGTATGCTTTACTCAGGTATTTCCAGTTTCAGCTTAGATTTCATATGGTATATGGATGGCAAAATAAAACTTTAGTACAGAAAAAAAGGTTGAGTTTGGTTTCTTTTCCCCAATCCCCTTTTCCCTAGTAATTGGATTTAACAATTACTAGAGTATGTTATGGTGTGAATAAGTCTAATAAAAGCGTTTGGCTATAACCAGCAAGCCTGCCTTAATGACAGGTTCTACTCTGATGCTCTCAGAATAGAACCTGTCATCTAACTGTCATTAACCAGTCCTCACTACTTAACAGTGTACAAGGTCACACGCCTGTGTAGAAGTGTCCAGGATCAGGAAACTCTAAAAGTTAGCTTTCTGCAGAATTGGACCATCTTGACAACCCGCATGACCTGAAAATCTGTCTGGAGCTCAGAGAAATTGAGCACCGCACTACTTCAAGGTCCAGTTTGTGCCCAGATGAATGGTCTTGCTCTTTATGATTCTATGCTGAAGTTTTGGACAGTGTTAGAAAATCAGATCTTAATTAAAAAAAAAAAAGAAAAGAAAAGTTTGTGGGAAGTTCTTCATTGTAGTTCTATACATCTTGTAACTAATTAGCTTTTTGTATGGTTGCTGATGATAATTTGACTAAAAAGGGGAGCTATATGCTAAACACATATAATGTTCTTTCTATTTAATATTCATTTTCTCTTTTTCTTCAAGATTTCAACAGTAAAAGAACCTTTCATTGATCTTTCACTTCCTATTATAGAGGAGAGGGTAAGAAACAGAATATGTAATAACTAAGTGTTGCTTCCAGAGGATTGTTTTTACATGACTCTATGAAGATGTTTATGTGTCTACACAGAGTTTTGATTTTGAGTCTAAAAATGTGCTTGTTCATAAATACATGTACTGTAATACTGTGCGTTCATTATATACACATACAGATATGTGTATAGACATACAGTGTCATAGGTACCTATATTTATAAATCTGTCCAAACTTTGAATAAATGACCACTGTAGGACTGAGATTAGGTTAATTTAGTAGCATTTATAGCATATATGTGTGTGAAGAGAATGATCATAGACTTTTTGTGAAGGTCCAGAAGGTAGATTCTGGCTTGTTCAGTTTGCGTATAGAGAACTGGGATCCATGGAACTGAAGTGTACTACAGGGTGAGACAGCATAGGTAGACTTTGACTGTATTTATTCTGGTCTTTTTGGCATACAGAGTTCACAGAATGCCTCCACTAACTGCAGAGTGTTCCTCTGAAGGAGTACTCTCTGGTTTTGCAGGAGTTGGGGTTTTCATTTGGGTGTAGGGGTTGGGACTATTTCTTCCCCCTGCTGCCCTCCCTTACATATATTAATGTGCATTTAAGGGTGAGTATTTAATGTAATACTTAATCCTGTATAAAATATACTTGTTTCCAAACAGCGGTTTTGTTCTTCATAAATCCTTCCTCTTTGTTGCTGTGTAGAGTGCAGGGAGTTAAAGCTCCCACAGACAGGTTTTGAGTACCTGGGCCCCTGGGTTTCCACACCTGTGACATGGGAACTTCATGGGTTCTGCTGAAGAGAGGGGTCTGCTGCCAGTCGCTGCTCTTGCCTGAGGGCGTACATTACTTTATGGTAGTTGGAGTGTAGTGTAATATGCTGCTGCTGTTAACGCAATGAGGGATGTGTTGCAGCTCCTTCATAACATCACAAAGTGGTAGGTAGCACAAGGGGATGATTTATGGCGACATTGGATAAATTCATATCTCATACAGCTACACACGTGCTTATACAGTACTAGAACAGGTTATTTAGTATGTATTCTGTACAGTAATATTGTATCATTCCTATTTCTCGTGGCTTTCAGCTGATCCTTCAAAGAGGTTGACAGTGAGTTTATGATAAATAAAATTAGAAGGTACTCTTTTACCGTGATACAGGGGACAGTTAATTGGATTTATGTAGGTTACCAAACCACTAAGATTAATCTTCTGTAGGTTGCAAAGGAATACAAAATGGGCATATTTCCTTTCCTGATGTCCTGTCTAATTTCTTAGGTTGCAAAACCTGTGCCTTTGGGAAGAACGGGTAAAGGTAAAAGCGTACAAGAGGCAGATCTTGGTCAGTATAACTGTTCTTCTATCCCTACACTGAATAATCAACCCAAAATTGTCAAGAAACACGCTTTAACAAAAGATAAGGTAAGAACTTGAATACTCACACTCGCCTATTTCGTGTAGGTTTAAACCCTGTTTAAGAAAATACTTGGGAGTATTTTTTGTCTTTCACATGGACTTCATTAGGACTTAAGTTCTTGCTTAAAGTTTAAAACTGAAAATGTGCTTGAGGATTCTTCATTAATTCCACCTGTAGGATGTATTTAAGGGATAGACTGAACAAAGTTCAGTGTCTGTAAATTAGTCAGTTACCTGTCCCCATGGCTTGGAGTGGGATCCAAAACAAAACCAGCCCAGAAAGCCTCTCTACCAGATGCAAAGCTACCTAAAGTTAGTCTGTAGGAAATACTATACAGAAAGCTGTGCCTGAAATGACACCTTCGCTGCAGCTGAGGCACATGATTGGGTATGCAGCAGGGTATTTCTGTCCACATAGTTTCCCTGTTATGGAAGCAGCTCATCAGTTTTTGTAGTTTGCTCTGTGGGAGCGCTGATGTGAGCTTAGCTCCTGTGTGTCACTCCGTGTGTCCCAAAGGCGTTTGCTTATCCATGCTGGGAAGTGGAAGATACAAGTGTGGGGCTCCTGACGCTCGAGGGAATTTTGAGCCTTATTTTAGGAATGTGCCTAGGCTGTGGGTTGTGAGGTCATGATACAATTATAGATTCTTTTACCTCTGTGAGACCTACTGGCTGGGTATGTGCCCTGTTGGGGACCATAAAGATTGTGTGAGTCAGGTCCTAACGCACTGAATACACGTGAAGGAAACACGTAACAATAACCCAACGAAAAACTGGTAGGAGAAAAGAATGAGACAGAAGCAGGAAAACAACACATGCTAGAAACAAAACAAAGGAAGGAAAGAATAAGGAGAAAAGGCCTAAAATTGAAACTGGGTGGGTAGGTGGAAGGACTTTCACTGGCATCACTGGAACTTTGATACAACTTAGATAAAGGAAGAAGCAAAGGGGTGGAAAGTTGCTCACTTACTCTGGAAAGAAGTCAATCAAAAAGAAAGAAAAGAATCATGGATACTTATAAATCACTTTAAAACATGTCAGCTTTAAGTTGTTGGGTCTTGGGTTTGGTTGTTTTTTTTAATCTACTGTAGTAGTTTTCTGTGGCAGCACTAAAAAAACTGTTCTGTTTTCTTCTTGCAATCTTGATTACAAAAATCAACTTCAGCTAATACAGAAATGAGTAAACACACAACTAGGGATGCTTTATTTAATTCTAAGACAAATGCCTACAAGGCAAGTTGAATTTTCTTTTGCAGCTGCTCATCTGATGGAAGGCTAGGGGACTAGCGTAAACTTGAGAACCTTTTAGAAGCTTAAATTAAATTAAATGAGTAGCGCTTCGTACGTGCCATCCACAGCTGTCACAAGGGAATGCACTTAGTTGTGGGAAGTATTGAT
Organism: Heliornis fulica; assembly: GCA_013399135.1. NCBI lineage: Eukaryota > Metazoa > Chordata > Aves > Gruiformes > Heliornithidae > Heliornis > Heliornis fulica. Next base: position 326,217 of record VXBZ01001923.1, on the reverse strand, counting down.
CTCACAGTAAGTATAATGCTCTTAGCTGGTTGGGGTGTAGGTTTCTAATCCTTAACTGGTTTAAAAAGATCTTTAGGAGATCAAGTAGCTTAAACACGTGAGAGACAGAGAATATAATGAGTTTAATTTGCTTTGAATGTGTCATTTTTCAGAAGCTATGCTGGATCACAGATCTGTTTTCTGTTTCTCCCTTCTGTTACTGAAATAATAATGTCATCATTTACAGAATCAGCTGAACCAGGAGAGACGGCTTGCCAGAAAAGCTTCCTTGAATGAAGAGGAAAGGAGTCCTATTATCATGAAGGAAAGAAGCAAAAAGCTTGAGCTGGAGGGAAGCTCTGGCATCTCCAACTCCAAAGACATGACTGCTGACTCAGCTGTAAATGGAAGTCAGACGGACGGCAGTGAGAAGGAAGCCAGCCGCTCTGAAAGCAGCTTTGATGCAGACAGTGAAGCCTCAGAAAGTGAAAGTGCTTCTAAGCAAACAGCTTTCAGCCCATCCAGCAACATGTCTGGTTTGCACATCAACCACATAAATGTTAAAATGCCGCACAACAAACCAAGTGACAATAATGATGAGATGATCTCCAGTGCCATATCCAAACTCAGCTTCTGTGATACTATTAATGAAGATAAAAAATCGAGCCGTGGGGATCTGGCAATAGGCTTATCAAATAATTCCATGTTCTCGGTAGACAAGTCCCCGCTATCCCAAAACCCTCAGAATGCTTTCCAGACGCTTTCCCAAAGCTATATAACTAGCTCAAAGGAATGTTCTGTTCAGTCCTGCCTTTACCAGTTCACCTCCGTAGAGCTCCTGATGGGGAACAACAAGCTTTTATGTGAGAGCTGCACAGAAAGGAAGCAGAAGTATCAGAGGAAAACCAACTCCGCAGGTAAAGCCAATGTATCTCTCTGGATGCTACAGATGTGTGCAGACAGACACATCTTTCTGCCTCTCAGAACCAACTCTTTCATTGCTCCAGCATAGAGCTGCCCCTTGTAGTTCAATACAAAGTGTCTCCTTAAGCAGAATTTACTTCTGACAGCTTAAAACTTCATCCTGCAAAGGCAACACTACTAAATTTTAGTTTGGAACATAATTGTAGGTGTAACTTAGAATTTGCATCCTTTTTTTATTTCATCCAAGGTATGTAATTTGAAGATGACCATAAACTGATTAGGCTCATCACTCAATATTACTCTCTGCTGCTGTTTCTGTTCTTTACAATCCTAGAATCTTTGAAATAAATGCTGTAATACTCAGCTCTAGCAACTTACATACTCAAGGATAATTACGTAATTATGTATGTAAGAGGTACAAAAAAAGAAACTTGTAATGAAGAGGGGAAAAACCCCCAAAGCTTTGTAAGAAATGGAAATAAGAGGAAACTACAACTACCTTCTTTGACATTGTTTTCCTTGATGTTGGTATAGTCCAGGCAGACCAGTAGGCTACACTGCATACAGACAGCAATATAAATAAAAATATACTTTTAAAAAGGACTGGAGGATTTTTTTTTTAATGTATAGTAATTCAGAAGGATTAAAAAAAAAAAATAAAGGTAGGTCTTGCAGTAGCAAAAAAAATCACCTGTTTGCTGTGTATTTATAGATACCTGGAGAGATACAAATTAAGCATGACTAAACTCAGATACACCCCCCCCCAAAAATAGCATTTTATAATCATTCATTTATCATTATTGGTCTGAGAGAAGGTGCTGTAGAAATAATATTTTGGTTTCATGGCCACAGTGAAAAATGGAAAAGGAAGATTAGTTCACAATTAATCATTAATGGTTTTTTTTTCTTTCTAAAACAGAAGATTTAAGAAGGCACCTACTTTTACATGAAATGCTCAGTTCCACCTCAGATGAGAGAGGACATCTGAGGACATTTTCCTTTGGGATATATGTGAAAGCAGTAAATTAATTCTTTTTTTCAGTGGAAAAAAATACCAGTGGCATGTTTCCCTTTGCACCACAGGGAGATTGGACTCCACATTTCCCAGTCCTTTGTGCTCCATCCAACCGGTTATGTGGCATCCTTAAGTCAACACCTCTCCTCAGACCTTTCTCTCAAATAAGCACAAAGTATGGAGCCATCTAGGAGGAACTGAAGGATGGAAAATGAATCTCATGATTAGGACTTTATCTCTAGCATAAAGAAGCCTGTCGCTTCCATTTCATGTTTCAGGGATCATGCATGTATTTCAGGTGAAACGGTTTTAACAGGAAAGTTGGGTGCTACAGCAACAGACAGCATAGGTATCTCAGTGTGCAGGCTGACTAGGTAGTGTACATGCTTCCAACTTTTGGTCTGATTTGCACAGGACAGGCTAAAATGATGCTGAGGTTTGGCAGATCATGTTTATTAACAACTAGAAAAATGAGAAAATATTTTTCTGTTACTCCACAAAATTTTCCCCTGCGTTTCATATAACACGTACAGTCATTGCATCATGGATCTTTTCTGTCAAATACTTAAGTTCTGTGTGACTGCCTTCACTTGACAAATTATTTTGATATTCATAAATACAGAAAAGAAAATGGAAGGTGTCTACACAAATGCTCGGAAACAGCTCCTGATTTCCTCAGTTCCTGCTATTCTTATTCTCCATCTGAAGAGATTCCACCAGGTAAAAGGCCAAAACCCTCTTGTATATTCCTCCACCCCACTGGTGGACAAGCAATTCATTTGAGCATTGTCATGTGTACGGATACTCGCTTTTTACACGGGTGACTGGTAGAATCACTATTTGAGATACTGATTTTACAGCAGAACTGATTTTTTTTGTGTTTTGGTTTTTTTTTTTTTTTCTTTTGAAGGCTGGTTTGAGTCTACGGAAAGTAAATAGGCATGTGGATTTCCCTCTGATTTTAGACTTAGCGCCATTCTGTTCTGCATCTTGCAAGGTACCCATTTAAAATATTTATTTATATCATACTTTACAACTGCATTTGTTGTCCTGAGCAGAGGTTATAGAGGAAATGTTTACAAATAGTATGCCAAGGCCAGAATTGTAACTAACTGAAATTTCATTCATATGAAGAACATCATGGCTGTTAACTAGTATCAGTTAAGCCGTGATGGTGTTAGTGTGTCTGACAGCCCTGAGGACAAGTATTGCTGCTTACAGGGCTACTAAGTTCAATTAATGGACTACTAAGTATTTTAACAGATGTATTTCACCACTGCAAATGCTGTAGAAATCTGCTTGTTTTAAAGTAATACTGTTGATATCTAATTAAGGTATCTGTAAAATTCCTTGTGAAACAATTTCTCTTTGTTTTCTGTGTTTCTGGGATGCAGAATGTTACAGATGGTGCAAGAGTGCTATATAGTCTTTATGGAATAGTGGAGCACAGTGGGTCCATGAGAGGTGGTCATTATGCAGCATATGTGAAAGTCAGGACACCGTCCAAGAAATTACTAGAGCACATTTCTACCACTAAAAATGTTCTGGGTATGTACAAACAGAGCCTTCTTTCTCTGTGAGTAAAGCCAAAAGCAACCCCTGACTACAGCTCCTTCTGCTTAAAGGGATTTAGAACCCTTGGGATTGTTTTAGCTCAGAATATTCTGGTATCTTTAGGGCCACAAAAATATTTTATTTTTCTCTATTACACCCAGCACATGACCTACTTCTGTATTAAGCAACATAGAGTGAATAACGGAATTTGGGTTCAGTTATTAAAAAGAATTGACGGAAAACTCAATCGCACCTGGAATATTGTGTCCAGTTTTGGGCCCCTCAGTTTAAGAAAGACATAGAACTTGAAAGAGTCCAGTGCAGGGCCACCAAGATGATTAAGGGAGTGGAACATCTTCCTTATGAGGACAGGCTGGGGAGCTGGGTCTCTTCAGCTAGGAGAAGAGGAGACTGAGGGATGAGCACATTAGTGTTTGTAGATATGTAAAGGGTGAGTATCAGGAGGATGGAGCCAAGGTCTTCTCAGTGATGGCCAGTGATAGCACAAGGGGAAAAGGGTCCAAGCTGGAGCATAGGAAGTTCCACATGAATGTAAGGAGGAACTTTTTCACTGTGAGGGTGACAGAGCACTGGAACAGGCTGCCCAGAGAGGTTGTGGAGTCTCCTTCTCTGGAGACATTCAAGAGGAACCTGGACACATTCCTGTGTGGTTTAATCTAGGTGATCCTGCTTGGGCAGGGGGGTTGAACTATATATTTTTTCAAGGTTCCTTCAAACTCCTAACATTCTGTGATTCAGTGATGGTTCAGCCTGGAGAAGAAAAGGCTCCAGGGAGACCTCCTTGCAGCTTTCCTAAAGGGGTCTACTGGAAATCAGGAGAGGGACTGTTTATTGGGGAGTGTAGTGACAGGACAAGGGGAAATAGCTTTAAACTGAAAGAGTGCAGATTTAGATTAGATATCAGGAAGAAATTCTTCCCTGTGAGGGTGATGAGGCCCTGGCAGAGACTGCTCAGAGAAGCTGTGGCTGCCCCCTCCCTGATAGTGTTCAAGGCCAGGTTGGATGGAGCTTTGGGCAACCTGGTCTAATGGAAGGTGTCCCAGCCCATGGCAAGGGTGTGGAGCTAGATGGGCCTTGAGGTACCTTCAAACCCAAACCAGCCTGTGATTCTGTATCAGTTTTATGCTTCCCTTCTAGATTGTTAGAACAGATTAGATATTTTTGTGTTCTTAATTTTACACTGGTCAGCTTTTGATGCATGATTTATTTCTATGTTGGAACTGGTTATGTGCTGGTGTAACTTACTGTTAGAGTGCAGTAAACTGTTCTTGGAAGGTCTTAGGCTTGGAAAAATATGATGACAGAGAACATTGCCTTTCACCAGTTTCTCTTGCTTTTTGACCGGTAAATTTCAGACTGCAAATAACAGACTCCATCTAAGTTATGAGTTATTCTTGTGTGTTAGATATTTCTTTTTGAAATATTCACTGTGTTTGATGATGATGTCAAAGACAAGAAACAACTTATTTTGCTTTTGCATTTCAGGTTTAAAAGAAGCCATGGGAGCATCAGGAGGACAGTGGGTATATGTTAGTGATGCCCATGTTCAGATGGTTCCAGAGTCAAGAGTACTAAACGCACAAGCATACCTACTGTTTTATGAAAGATTATTACTATAGTTCTCAACACTTTAACTTAAAAAGATGGTAGCAGTTATTTAGTTTATCTTATTTAAAACTGCAGTGGTAAGAGTACCTGTAAATATTGTGCCTTTATCTTGTAGAGAATTTATCATATGTTGACTCTGAAGCTCAGTGATGCTATTATAAATATCTGAACAGTTCTCTTAAAGTATGCACTTTGCCAAACATTTAAAATTCCCAGATTCATTAAAATACACTATCACTAGAATGTAAGATGATGTCTTATCCTACTGAGGTCTATAGAAAGATTGTTCTTGATTTCAATAAAGATAAGCTTTCACCCATAGTTCCAGAACAGTTGAGAATAAAATACTGATAGTGTTAAGTGCCTGGATTTTCTGGTGTACAGTAACAATATAAAATATTTCAACTGTTTGTGGTCTAGTCCCCCTCCTTCCTGTCACTGGGTTGGATGTCAGCTGTTGAGATTTCTGCCAACAAGAACCCATCAAATCATGTCACTTCCACATGTAGTAATTGGAAAGCACAGTGCTTCCAGAATGGAGTGACAGCTGCCCCAGGGTAGTGCTGTAGTGCTTACATGGCAGAGCTGGGAATACATGGCGAAAACATGGCTTCTACAAAGTGACAGTGAACACTCAGATCCCCAGTACCCTTTCAGCTGTCTCCAACTGGCACTGGTATAGCAAAGTACTCCTCTTTAAATATAAATATGTATTTGGCGTGCATATGTATATCATATATATATATACACACACAAACCATAAATCCATCAATATATAGTGTCATTTTACCTACTAGGAAAAAGAATTTAAAATAGTTCTGTATTTAATAAATTTTCAACTTCAGAATTATGACAATGTACAGCATATAAGCTAGTGTATGAATATGTATGGGGTTTAAGTGTGACTGGGCAGTTGTGACTTTTGGTTCTAAACATGAATTTGTTTATCTGTTCCCAAGTACTTTTCTCATGAGTAATAAACTATATATTATTTTTGCACCATGTGTGTGAGTTGGGCAGTAAATGATGACTTTTGCCCTCTGGGCTTCCCTTTGTCATCAGTGGAGGACAGGAGATGTCCTAGTCACAGAACTTGTTTCTGTGTCCTGTTGGGCTGCCCTTGTCTGAGTTGTTCCTTTGGTAATTTCCCATTTCCAGCCCAGGGAGTAATAGACATATTTTAAGGTGGAAATTGGATGACTGCTTTGAAGCTATGTGGTAATTATTTAATAAGCAGTTACTTAAATACAAATTCCTTCTGTAACAGCTCCATCCTGTCCAACTTGATCTTTGGCAGAGACATGACTATGTTTATTTCTGCTTATTCTCTTCATTTATGGAACAGCTTTTTGGCCAAACCCCTGTTCCTGTGACTCTCTCCACCAGGTGTTGTCATACCTACTTGTGTGACTTTCCTGTTCTCTCGTTCCATTTCAGAGCTTCATCCCACCTACACTCACCAAGAAAATAGTGAAACCTGCCACAGTTGCATTTGCTCAAATTGCTGAGGTATATTTTGTAGCCACATTACTCCGACATACTTTTGCAGGCACTAAGGATCTTTAGCATAGACAGTATAGACAACTGATTATCATAACAGAGTGAGCCCCTGATTGCACAGGATTTTGTTTTCCAAAGGAAAACTACAACATTAGGCTATGCTTTTTGGATGCTGCAGTTATTTTTCACCTCCATGGATTAAAATTGTCTCACTCTCCCCAAAACAAGTAAAACTCAGCGAAGCCAAGGGGTCAGCTTTAGCCATCTGTATTCTAACTAAACACAGAGGAAGGGAAGGTCATGTCATATTTAAACTAGAGTTGGTAAAAATATGTTAATTTTCTTTTACTTCTTTGTCCTTCCATACCCTCATCCACCTTCCCCACATGTCTTCGGGTATAACTGATCAAAACTCAGAATTAGTTCTGGGCAAGAATCACAGCAAATACCAACTAAGTTTCATGTCTGTGATACAATCTTGCTAGGCATCACAGATAGAGTGTATTTTATCCACTTCAGACTGACCAGATGAGGCCTGAAGTTCATAAATTTGCTGGCTTCTTTAAAACTACTGAACTTAAGTCCTTATATAAATCCTTTACTTTTTAGCTTCCTACTACCTCCTCAGAGTACAAAACTAGGAAGGAAATGGAACAAGGTTGTTTGGGTTTTTTTTTTTTTTTAATAGGACATGGAGAGAAAATGGCCTGAAAAAAGATAATCCCTGTATCTGAGACCTGAAAAAAAGAGAGCTGAAAAAAAATTAATTAAAAGAATCAGTGTTAGCTGCAACTCCGGTGAGTTCAGAGTCAGGAGCAGGTATGAAAATACTATAGAAGGAAACATTCTATAAAAGTGAGGGCAACAGGTGAAGTCATGGCTTTAGAATGAAGAATTTGACTAATGACAGAATTTCATCCCTAATTTTAGATACAAATCAGACCTGGTGTGTCCTTCAAGATGTAGAGGTTTTTTGTGTGGAAAAATTTGGCTCCAAACCAAATGATCATACATAACTATGAACACTGAATCAGGAATTGCAAGAGAAAGTCAGCGTTCCAGGAATACGGGGATGTACAAACTACATTTGCCAAATTATTTAACATGATTGTAGAAAGGTTATTTGCAAAGTCTAGGAACTTGTAGTTTCCAGCAACTGACAGATGTGTGCATGTCATTGCAGAAAACTCTGTTTTTCAGAATTTGGCTAAAGTGCTCTAAAGTTTAAGACTCTCCTTAAAATACCTTGTTACCAGACCAAAAATCTTCTCAGGCCTACAGCATCTGTCCTTCAATGAGCTACACATGCCTTTGAGGTCCCACCCACCCCGAGGAAGTGCGGTAGCCTGCTGCTTCATGTGGAACAGCTTAGAAAAATGATGCTTTCTTCATCCCACCCTTCTCCCACAAGGACACCGCTGTTTTCTTCATCTGCCTCATCTTTACCTTTTCAGGGTCTCCGTAAGCCTGTGTGTCAATGCCTTTTCTTTCATCGATCCTTAACCATAACATAATGTTTCTCAGCCCCATCCCCTGCATTTTATGAACTAGCAAAGCTCTTACTGGAGAGGTGCTGTAACTACTGTCTTGCCTCTCCCTTCCACCACTCTGGCTCTGCTGGCAAGGCAGTATGGGTGTCTGAGAAAAGGTGTGACTCCTGAGAAGCAGTCAGTTGCAAGACAGTGCCCTTAAAACCATGATAAAGAAAGCAAAGTAAGTAGTTTCTCACTTTGTGGTAAATAAGCTTGATTTATGAGAAGTACTTCATTTGTATCTAGGCAACTGGAACCCTCTACGAGTCTCCCCAAAGCTGACATTTGTCTTATATTCATTTTGTCTTTTACCTATGCTATATATTATTTGACAAATGCATAAATAAAACATCTAACCATTTGAAAAACTATATTGTTTAAATATATGCTGTACACTGTACAGTTGAGTTCACCATGGAAAGCATTCTTGTGCTAGCCACTGTGACACAAAAAAGGTAGACATCTAAACCACTTAATTTAACAGCAATATGTAGCCTAAGTGGCACAAAAAAAAAATCTTGCAAGGAAATCATTACATGAAGCACAAGTTTCATGAAGCTTTCCATTTTCTTTAGATTTATTCTGTTCACTCTACGAAGGTATTAAATGTTACTTTATCTAGTGATCAAAGAGATGATGGATGTTTTAGGCATTTACAGCAGATGATGCTAGAGAAAGGAAAGGAAGTGATCGCATCAGCAAGTAATGTGCTAGCTAATGCAAATCTGTTCCAGAAAAAGCAATGCAGCCACTAAGCCCTTGCCCACAGAAACCACCCCAGTGTCAGAACAAGGGGTGTTTCCAAGGATGATTTTGGTTTATCTTCATGCATTACAATATAATGGTAATTTCAAAGGAAATCTCATAATTTGAGATGATTAAGGGAGTAGAACACCTTATGAGGACAGGCTGAGGGAGCTGGGTCTCTTTAGCTGGGAGGAGACTGAGGGGTAACCTCATTAATGTTTATAAATATGTAAAGGGTGTCAGGAGGATGGATCCAGGCTCTTCTCAGTGTTGGCCATTGATAGGACAAGGGGCAATGGGTCCAAGCTGGAATATAGGAAGGTCCATGTGAATGTAAGGAAAAAACCTCTTCACTGTGAGGGTGACAGAACACTGGAACAGGCTGCCCAGAGAGGTTGTGGAGTCTCTGGAGACATTAAAAATCCACCTGGATGTGTTCCTGTGTGATTTAATCTAGGTGGTCCTGCTCAGGCACGGGTGGGGGTGGACTAGATGATCTTTCAAGGTCCCTTCCAACTCCTAACGTTCTGTGATTCTGACTAAAGTACTTGAGGAATTGTCCTGCTGTATGAATGCTTCAGATCTGCTGACTTAAGCTGACGACACCCTGTAGCTACGCAACATACGTAGGTATTTCAGGGCAGCGTCATTGGCCGGTTACATTCACTGAGTGAAGTAGCCTTCTGAACTTCTTTAGCTCCGCTTCACTCTCCGGAGCGGAACCTGCATATTGCTGCGGCGGCCTCGGGGCTGATGAGCTCCTCATGGGTCTCCTCAGACCACCGCACGCCGGCGGGAAGGTGACTGACTCCCGGTTGCTCCCCACAGCGCGGTAGCCCTGCCGCCGGGAGGCCTCCGGGGCGCCCTGCGCAAACAAGGTGACTTGGGTCCGAGGGAGCGGCGGCCTATTGCGGGAGGCGCCGGCCGGGGGCTCTCTCCCCGCGCAGGGGGAGGCTGGCGGGAGGGCGGCCCCGCCTTCCTTCCCCGCGCCGCGGCTGCCATGGAGAGCGGCGAGCCACCGGAACTGGTGTGGCTGCCCACAGTAAAGATGGCGGCGGCGTGGCGTTGCCCGCGGTCAGGCGCTTCACGGCGAAGGAGGGGGAAAGGGAGGCATCGCCAGCTAGTCAGCCCTTATCAAAGATGGTGGAGAGACGCGGTCTCGTGTTCCAGGCAAGGGTCAACACAGTGACGCTTTTTACTTCCGGGTGAGCGCCAGTAGGCGCCATATTGTCTTGTTCGTGAAGACGAGGAGCGAAAGAGGGGAGAAAGCGGCCGCCGAGCGGTAGCAGCGGC
>VXBZ01001923.1:265372-315993 GCA_013399135.1 Heliornis fulica | reverse complement strand
GGGAGAGTGTAAGTAGCGGGGAAGGCTGCGCTCGCCAGCGTTCCCGGGGGCCGGCGGGTGACGAGCTGACCCGAGCTTCCCCTGCGCCGCTCCTCCTCCCCCAGTCGAACCGGGAGGCGCCGAACCGCCCGCCCGGACGAGAAGGGAAGACTCGATCTCCTCGCCCTCCCCCGCTGCCCGGGTGGCCCGCCGCGCATGCGCCGCGGGGGCGCGGTGTGTGTGTGGGACACACATACGAAGGGCGGCCGGTGCCGGGGGAGTCCTCGGGACCCCGTTCTTCCCAGCGCGCATGCGTCGCCTCCCCGCTTAGGGGAGGTGGTCCCGGGGGGCCTTCGAGGACGGGTTCCATTACCCGCCAGCGCGCATGCTCTGGGGCCGCTCAGGGGGCCCGTGGCCGCCCGGCGACGCCTCTGTCCTGGGGCGAAACTACCGCGGGTGCGGCTGGCCTGGAGAGGTGGCCGGGAGAGGCCCGTACGCGGGCCCGCGGGGGGAGCGCCAGGCCGGCCCGAAGGAACGCCGCTCGCTGCTGGCGGAGTAACATCCCGCGCTGCGCGGGGCAGTGCCCGCTGCCCTGACCGGTGACCCGGTTAGGAAGCACGGCGTGCCCCAGGACTCGGTGTGTGCCTGTCCAGCCTGACCTCTGCAGGGGGGATGTCTCTGTGGAACCTTCGTGCTGTTTCACGGGTTTCCTGGCCGTTCTCGTGGGTTCGTTCCACTGGAGGGCTCCAGAGAACTAAAATTGCCCACGGCGTCGCACGCAGCAGCATTTGCAAGGTACTTCAGGCTGGGTCAGTAGCCTGGTAAACGCGGGATGTTTCTAAATTGATCCTTAAGCAGAGCACGAGTTGGCAAACCGTTCTGTGTTAAACACTCGTCGGACAGATTCTGGGTACCTTGTCAAGCGCTCCCACGGAGTTTAGTGTTAAACTAGGCTTATTTTTTTTACAGTAAAGGGTTGGGCCACAAAAATGGGCAGAGGGCTGGAGCTGTTCTCCTCTGAAGGCAAGCTGAGAGCTTTGGGGTTGGTCAGCCTGGGGAAACCTTACTGTGGCCTTTCAGTGTGTAAAGGGGGCTTACAAAAAGGATGGAGATGGGTTTGTTGCCAGGGCTTGTAGTGGTAGGACTGGGTGTAATAGATCAATGCCTCTGAAAGAAGGTAGCTTTAGACTTGCCTTTGCTGTGAGGGAGGTGAGGCCCTGGCACAGGCTGCTCAGAGAAGCTGTGGCTGCCCCCTCCCTGGCAGTGTTCAAGGCCAGTCTGGATGGAGCTTTGGGCAACCTGGGCTAGTGCAGGATGACCATACGGGGTGTTGGACTAGATGATCTTTGATGGTCCCTTCCAACCCAAGCCATTGAATCATTCCATGATGTGCTACCCCAGCTGAAATATACTGGGTTTCTGTATTCATTCACCTTGGTGGTTGTTTGTGTCTTCTGTTACAGTCATACCTGTACATTTTTGTATACAAACAGTCATTACTGAAAGGTGTGGCATACAGGGAGCAAGGGATGCCCTGAAGGGCTTGTTTTAAGGCAGAGGGTCAGACACCTTTTAGACACAGCCTTCAAAGCATAAGGCATGTGTCTACCAGCAGACAGTAGTCAAGCATCACTTTACAAAGGCTGGATTACAAATAACAGCCCAGTCCATCTGAAGAAACCCACTTCCAATTCTAAAGTTGGGCAGGACTGAGGGATGTTGCTGCTTGCAGAGGTGTTAGATGCTGCAGCTCTCCCTGGCTCCTCCCTGTAGTACACAGGAGGAACTGGGAGCCTTAGCTTTGTCCAGGGACAAGCTGCTAGGTGTACTAACAATTCAGTGTCAAATAAGAAGACAAGCATCTGTTTTTTAACTTGCTTTGGAGCAGCAGCAACCCCACTGTCATCTCTATTATGCCATTACAAGACTTCCCGTATGGCCTTTTTCACGTGTGGTGTACAAAGTCCTGATCTGAAAGAGTGTTTTCTCCATGTTTGGGCTCAGAGGTATTGCAGGGCTTAAGAGCTCACAAATTTAGCACAGTTCCACAAAATTTTAGTGGACAACTCACCATATAACCTGTAGTGGTACGGAGGGCTATTAACCATGTCTGATTTTCAGTTATGTGCAGAATTATGTAAAAATATTAGGGAGACAGGAGTGTTCAGACTCACCTCTTCTCATGTCTCAAGTGCTTGATGATCATAACAGATCCTTACTGCTACTGTGGGTAGGTTTTATTAGATATTCTCACTTTAATCACTGTCTGATCTATTTTTCTTCAGTGACTCTGTTTATCATTGAGGGTTATATCTGCTCATGATTACCAAGTAGTATTTGTTTATTTAGTTACTAGTGCTATTCATTTTCTGTATAGAACATGTTCATCATGGAGGAAATTGGAGATGAACAGTTGACTTCAGGGAGAAAAAAAAAAAGCAAGCTGTGTTACATGGTTAATTGGAAATATAGCATCAGATCTACAGGAATGATGTCCAAAAAGTAATGAGATCAGACGCCCCAAACTCAATAGAAACAGTAACAGTAGTTCTAGTGCTTTATGATAATCCTTATGTTTTCAGAAATACAAAAAGTGGATGATGCCCCAGTTGCAAGATCTGGTTCTTTTGCTCTTTTAAAACAGTTGGGTGTGGCATAGTGGATATGTGGATTTAAGTTTGCAGTAGCAGACCTTGGAAGCCACACTGCTTGAATGACTCACTGAAGAAGTTCTCATAGTACTGGAAAAGAGTTTTTTTTTCTTTTGAATTTGGCTTTCGTTCAGTGCGCTTCATCTTGGTAGCATTGTAAATGTCAGTCAGACACGTGACTGACATGAACCAGGTTCTGGAAAACTGTAGATTCTGAACAAGCAGGGTTTTTTTTCCCTGATCTTTTTTTTTTGTTCTGCATTTTGGATGTTGGCCATGCGTTTGGAAAGCCTCTGTTCTTCAAACTGGGAAAGGATAATTCTGATGTTAAAAATTGCAGTGGAGTAACTGAAGCTGACTTCCAACACTCTAATGATCCACAACTGTAAACGGGCTTGAAAAAAATTTTCTAACTGCTGTCTTGCTGTCAGCTCCCATCGGGCACATTGGTGTAGGTTCTGGTTCTCAGGAAGAGAAAAGATGGATTAGTATCTGAGCATTAAATACAGAATCACAGAATTTTAGGAGTTGGAAGTGACCTCGAGAGATTATCGAGTCCAACCTCCCTGCCAAAGCAGGTTCTCTACAATAGGTTGCATAGGTAGGCTCTTGAATATCTCCAGAGAAGGAGACTTCACAACTTCCTGGGCAGCCTGTTCAGAAGAAGTTCTTTCACATATTGGTGCAGAACCTTCTGTGGTCTGACTTGCAACCATTGCCCCTTGTCCTGTCCCCGTAGGCCACGGAAAAGAGGTTGGACATCTCCCTTTGTCTTCCACACTTCAGATATTTATAAACATTGATGAGATCCCCTTTCATCAATGTTTATAAATCAAAATCAAAATACCTGCAACAGCTTAGGGTGGTGCCCCAGGTGATGTGGAGAAATCTTTGGCCAACTAAAAGCAGGATGGATGAAATGTAGTAGCAGTCAGGAAGGTAATTTTAATTGCTTTTTTCCTGATTTATTTGGAATTTAACTCACCCTGTAAATATTACATTTTTTTAATCAGCAGCTGAGTATAATATATAGAAAGCACTTGGTTTCCCAAATAAAGTGGAAGCTGGTATGTTTTTAAGTGATGGCATGCATTTGTTTTGGCACTGAGTGACCATGTTCCTGCAGCCCTACTAGAGTAGCTCCCAGAGTTCGTTCCTACGTGGGTACATGCTCCGAGATTTTTTCAGCTGCAGAGGTGTTTTGACTCGCCTGGCTGGGTGTCTTGCAGTATGACCACCAGCTGACAATTCCTGTGGTACCCTTTCCACATGAATTTTTGTTTTTTCCTCAGAGAGGGACTTCTCTGGGTATGCAAGGCCATTTTTCCTTTGCACCTCTCTTTTCAGTCACACCTGTTGTGTACAGGTTCTTACAGTGAAGTACAGTATATTCCAGTGACAGAGTCATGGAAGAAATGCTCAGTTTGTGTTTCCTTCCAGTTTGGAGTGCAGTCAGATAGATATTCTTAGAGTTTATACAGTCTGTGTCCTTTATTTGGTTTAGATTCCAGCTTGGTTGGATCACAGAATCACAGAACGTTATTAGTTGGAAGGGACCTTGAAAGATCATCTAGTCCAACCCCCCTGCCTGAGCAGGATCACCTAGATTAGATCACACAGGAATGTGTCCAGATGGGTCTTGAATGTCTCCAGAGAAGGAGACTCCACAACCTCTCTGGGCAGCCTGTTCCAGTGCTCTGTCACTCTCACAGTGAAAAGGTTTTTCCTTATATTCACATGGAACTTCCTATGCTCCAGCTTGGAACCATTGCCCCTTGTTCTATCACTAACCAACACTGAGAAGAGCCTGGCTCCATCCTCCTGACACTCACCCTTAACATATTTATAAACATTAATGAGGTCACCCCTCAGTCTCCTCCAAGCTGAAGAGACCCAGCTCCCTCAGCCTGTCCTCATAAGGAAGATGTTCCACTCCCTTAATCATCTTGGTGGCCCTGCACTGGATGTCGATAATACAGTGGACAAGCTGCTTTATGCCATTTCTTGAGGGAAATATGTGAACTGTTGAGGTTGTAACCCTAAAATACTTATCTGCTAGTCCTTCCAGCCTCATCAGTGTTATTTATGATATTATGACCCTTATGAAGCAATAGCAAGCTGGTAGGAATGGGGCAGAAAAGCAGCTCCGGAGCAGTTATGTTCAGCTTCAAACCTTGATGGCATTGGTTTAATTCCTGTCTTTCTCCTAACTGCACTGCTGCACATGATGTGAGTGTATGGTTAAAATTATACTCTTTGCCACTGAATGCTTTCACAAAATTTGTCATGGAAATTCACCATAAACCTTCAGTTACTGTGCTAAAACTTGCCAGAGTCATTATCAACTACCTTGAATGAAAGGAACAGCCCTTACATTAGAACTGAGCCCTTGAGCAAAAGATAAGAGTGCAGGCTGTTGAATTAAAGAACCTCTGCTTCCTTTAGGTCAGTTTTGGGGCCTAAGCCTGTATGGGACAGAGAAGTCCTGCCCACAGAGCATGTGGTGCTTTTGAAATGACTCCCTGCTGTCAAGGAATTCCATGAAGAGCATCAGACTGATGTTGTCTTGAGCTCATGTCAAAAGATTACCTAGCTTATGACACTGATTATCATTTGAAAACCAGTAAACTAGGACTTTTATTATAAACTAGATCCTTCTCATCAGCTGCTCTGCCAACCTTAGCACAGTCATAAATTTATGGCTGCAGTGGCAGGTTATCATGGAGCAGATGGAACGTCTGGGTTTTTTCGCCTAGATATTGACCAGTGAATGGAATATAAAAAATCCTTGCCTTTAAACCTTGGGATCCAAAGACTTGCTGTGTAGGGGGTATCAAAAGCATGTGTAACGGCCTGTAGCTTCAGCTTTTTTTTATTTAGATAATGGGTAATTCTTTGCTAAAATGCAATGGCTGTTCAGGAGGCTTGTAAGACAAGATCTTTAGTCAGCAGAAGAACTTAGGCAGCTATGTGTCAGAGCTCAGGTTGCAAATAAAACTTGTCAGGCCATCTCATGCCACATATGGACCTGCCGTTCAGGGATGATGAGTAACATTGTGAGGAAGGTGGTGCAACAGCCTCTCTTCTGCATCAAGAAGCATTTGATTATTTGCTATGGTCCTGAAGGCTCTAGAATTGTATGTCAGCAAGCTACCTGTCTACAGGGCTGAATACCACCGAACTGACAGATAGTTTCCTGGAAATCTAGTGATCTCTTCAGCTTACAACACAGCAGAAGGTGACAGTGCTAGTTTCCTCCTAGGGACAGCCTGATTCCTAGGCTGTCTTCTGACTTCTTGGGAGGTAATCTTGCTTCTAACAAATATCCTTTTTAATTTCATCTTCTAAATAATACTTACTTTTCACTGCCAAGTTAATCAACTTTCATGAATTTCCTGGGACAAGCTGTTCAGAATCACCAGACTTCTGCTTCTGTTGATATGTAAGGTGTTTTGTGTACTGGCCATATAACATTCTCATTGGGGAGAAGCATGTTGTCACAGTGATGGGAGGCTCTTCGAAGGAGGAAGAAAGAGTCTGATAGATGAACTTACCTAGCCAACTAGGTATGGTTAGTTGTCTTCCTGTTTGTTGTGGTTTAATGCCAGCCAGCAACTAAGCACCTCGTGGGATTGTCACCAGGAATTGAAACCAGGAATAATGAAGCCAGGAATTGTGATCCTGCTCAGGCAGAGGGGTTGGACTAGGTGATCTTTTGAGGTCCCTTCCAACTCCTGACATTCTGTGAATAAACCTTGTTTACACCAACATAGTGTTAAAAGGGCAGGCATTCGTTATTGCAGCGCAGGGTGCTCAATGTGTAGCTCTGCCTAACATCATGCTGCACAGTCAAAAGCATACAGGTGCTATAGGATAAAGATATTAATGATATTTCTTGGATAAGGCAGTCTTACAATAATGGTTTCTTGGAAGTTATCTGCAAATTCTCCTCCCCATCGTGCATGCTCAGTAACTTGATTTGGTGGTCCTCAAGGGTCATTGGTGGTCGCACACCTTGTTTGCCAGCATGTGCAGTATCACCAGCCTCATGAAATGTAATTCACCAGAACGATCTGCTTCACGATCAGTGCTCCTTGGCCCATTATCAAGATGAGGTAGGACTGTACAAGAAGTGGCAGCAGCAATGTTCGTTGCCACAGACAGTTTCACCACCCATTACCTCATCTACCATCATCTGTTCCCTTGGTTACAAAAGTACACATCTAACAAGCTAATTTCACTTGCTTGGGATGGGGGAGAGGATCCAAAGAGTAAAAGTGAGAAAAGTCATGGGTTGGCATAAAGATGGTTTAATAGATAAAGCTGTTGTCTTCTGGAGCTAAATTTGTGCTTCTTGTCGTGGACTACCTGCATGAAATGGAGCAACTCAGATTGTCCATTAGGTCCATTAAATTTTATTTAAGGGCAGGTCATGCATATCTTTCCAGGTAAAATTTTGTGATATTTTCCAGTTCTTCTGCAGCTGGTGTTGCAAGCCATGTAATGAAGGTAACATCTCCAGTATCACAAGTGAACTTTGGCTTTTGACATTCACAGGTCTGAGTCTCACTCTCCAAGATTTCTCCTCTCCATTGTTGAGAGGTCCACATATGTAGTTACCTCTGTACAAGTGCTGTTGAACTGGGTAACAGATTTTTTTTGAGCTCACACTGTGAAACTGTTGAGGTAGAGCTGTCTGAGGAATCTGAGCAAATCCATTAGAGCACAAGTTCTGTTGATGGCCTCATTTAGACAAGTGGGCCCTAGGCTTGTATTTGACATCAGAGGGCGTTTAACTATGGGAGCCCTCACCAAGCACTGTGTTGTTAGGAAGTTGTCAGTAAACCATCCTCTACCACACACTCTGGGTGGCGTTCCTGCCAGCACCAAAGTCTGTAATTTAAGGTAGCCATGTTTCGTGGGGAGTGTTGGGGGGAGTCTCCCAGAATTAGGGGTATTTACTCACAGAGTAAAGCATATCAATTGTTGCACCAAAACTCTGGTTATGGGTAAGTAGCTTCTGTCAGTGTACTTCTCGGTGTGGTGTGTCTGGACGCATCATACAACCCTATCGGAAAATATTTTATTTTACAGACAAATAAGAAGGTTGAAGGCGATGCCTCTTCTGATAATAGAACAGGTTAACACTGGGCTGTGATCTCTAGGTGAGATGCACATCACAATCAATGAGAGGAGGGGAAATGTGCCTTTTGAAATATCTCTTCTTTCTCTGTCTTTTTATTAAGCTTTTTATTAAGGAAAACGCTAAATTATAGTAGAGAGTTTGAGACCGACTTAAACTTTTTTCTGGGTGCTGTTGGCTCTCAGATGTTGCTATTTGCTGGGGAGAAAGGTAAGTTCTATCTATGCCAGTGTGTCAGCTTTTATTGCCAGTGGGGACTTTCCCCAGCAAGCCTTTCAAAGACACATTGTAGTACCAGTAATTTGCTATAATGAAACATCAGCAGATCCAGACTGAATTAAAATTCCAGTAGGTCCAGCCTTTGAGCAGGATTTTTTTTTCCTAACAGAACATATTCTAAAATATGTCTGCTCTTAAAAACTGCAGCAAAACTTTGAGGTACCACATTAACTTTTCATAATCTGTTAAGGATGCATCACTGAGGCTGAATGTGAATTGGCAGGGTGGTTTTATTTCATGTGATTGTGTTTCTGTGTAAAATAAAAAAAAATCCTGAATTGTCTTCTGTTTCTTCATTGGTAAACAGATTTTTTTAATAGATTCAGGTTCCTGTTCTGTGATCTGACACCAGGGAGAGGCTCTTGAAGTGCCAATAAATGTACTTTTGTTTATTTGTGTTTGCTAGAGAGAGAGAGAGAAAGCAGGAAGGCTATATCTGATTGAGTTGGAGGGTAGAAGAGCTGAGTAAAAACCCTAACCTAACCCATCACCATAAGGGAGGGAGGGTTGTATAGGTAGGTACCTGTAGAACGGATCCATTCTTTGAGCCCATTTGCTTTTCAAAACGTGTTGTACACACTGGTGACAGTGTCTCTTAATGACTTTTCAGTCCATGCACCCAGCTGTTAGTGCCTTGCAGATATTTGAATTGAGTAGATTTTAGCCAGTATTCATCTTCCTCCCCACCCACCCCCAGTGGAAAATAAAGCTTGTTTCACTGGGATTTGGATGCTTTTTGTGTTTGTGGCCTTGTGGGCCTACTAGTGGGAAGTAGGCTTAGAGCTGCCCGTCGTGTTGGGTGAAGCCTCTTTCTTTCAGGGGATGCTGATGTAAGAACTTTGTGAAGAAGTTTATAATTTGTGTCTCAGCCGTTTCAAGCCATTACTGATTTGGTGGGGAAAAGGAATTTTTTGTTGATTTGAGGTTTCTGTTTTGGTTCCCCACCCCCACTATTACCCAGAACAGGCTGTTTTCTTTGCAATGTTCTATAAGTTCTTTTAGAAGTATGTGCCCTTGCCCTGTGCTGAGGGTCAAAAGTGTTCCAGAGTTCGGTACCTCATACCTGCTTTATGCATTGTGGGTAAGACTTGCCTCAGTCTGTTTTTATTTTTGACATCTTCAAAAATAGAAGAATAGCAAAGGAGAATGTCAGTGGTGTTCAATGGGACAATATTGAGTATCTGTTGAAAAGTTCTTAAACTCTTCTCAGTGAAGTTACACAGGTTACAAAGTTACATTACTTTCATGTAAAAAAAGAGTAACATCAAATAACCTATGTGCTGATAACTTAATGGATGTAGGTATGTAAGATTTATTTAGTATCTTTTAGAATATAAGGAAGAGCCACTTCATTTGCCTTTGAAAGCAGATAAAACCATTAAATACTGCAGTGCACAGCAAAACAGTCTGCGAAGACACTGAACCACCTTTGAATGCTTGCAGCCTCCCTGTAGCAAGTGAGACTTTCATCCAGTATCTTTTTCTCACGTGTACCTGTATACTGGTGAATAACAACTTGAGGAAAGAGTGCAGGAAACCAAGAAGGGAGCAAAAAGCGAGGAAATCTGTTTCTTGGAAAATGATAGTGTTCTGCTGTTTCAGGTCACCATACAGGAGGCCTTAGAACAAACCTCTTCACTAGCTTTAAATACTGAAATACATTATTCAATTTTTAACCTTAAAAGAATTTTAATACATGTCGTGATGTCTTGTAGCTGGTATATCTTAAGGTTACTTTTGTAAACATTTTAAGAGGCTAATTTTGTTCCTTTCGTACATGATTCCTGTTTATGTCCAAAAAGTAACACAACAGTGAAGATGAGTTGAAATAAAAAGATAATTTAAGATAGTTTAGGCAAGTTTTAACTTGATATTTGAAAAAGGGCTTTTATGTGTACATATGTAATGTAATTGCTTAAGGATTTGTGTAATACATATTTCTGATTAGCAAAGAAAATTTATACACTAAGTTCCCTAATCTGTGTACTTGAAATCCACCATGTTTTGTAGTTCCCACCTATGAAAATCAGCATTTCTTCAGGAAAACAGTAAAAGCACAAATGCAGTACAGAAAAAATAACTTTCAAATACAGTTTGCAAACTAAAATTTGCAGAATCAAATGGCAGTGATTTTAAATGAGTCTTCTCTGGGTGGTATAAATTGAATTAACCAAATATTGAAGTTCTTCAAGTTTTTACACAGTTGTTGCTGTCTTGTCATACTGTTATGCATCAAAATAGAAGTCAGCTGCATGTCTTGACCTCTTGCTTTGCACTTCCCCACCTGATTTCCCAAAATAGCAATAATAAGGTGAAATAAGCTCTCTGAGGAAAGCTCTGGACCATATTATGTTGCAGAGTTGATAGGGAAAGAGCTATGCATGCTATCAAATAAAACCTCACCCCTTCTTTTTTATTTTTGTTTTCTTTTTTTTTCCCTTTCCCCCCACCCCCCACTTCTTTCTCTGTCCCTGGAAGCCAGTTGGCACTGAAGGAAGGTCTCTGACCTTTCAAACCAGAATTGACTTGTCCCATCTGTCCTCTGGGTCTCCGGTCTGTGCTGCTATCTGAAATGTTTTTGGGAGCAGCATGGAGGAGTGCTAAGGGCTCAGGTCTGTGTTGTGCTCTGATGTGGAAGTGGTGGAGTCCTTTGGCACTGCTGACTTGGCCTCAGTATCCTTAGGGGTGGTAACTGGCTGAGAGGGGAGCTGGGAGGGGAAGGAATGCTACTGCTGCCTAAAGTTACTAGTTGTCTTATGTGTCTTTTGGCCACCTTTTAAGATGTAAGTTGATACAGCTGCAGAATAATTTATCTCCCCCACAAAAAAAAAAAAATCAATTTTTTTTTTTATTTGAACACTTTGTAAAATAGTAAGACAATTGCCATCTCGTGTACAGAGAACACAGAGGAGATCTGGAGGAATTTGTTACCTTAGATCTTCTTATGCTCCAAACCAGTGCTTCAGATTGCCCATAGTGAGATGATAATAATGATGATGATAATAATAACAATAATATCTGGAATACTAAGCATTCTTTTCAGTGCAGAATCTATGAGAAACAGATAACTGGTAAGTGATTAAAAGTTTCTTGCAAGTTAATTGTGTTAGCTGGACCATGTAGGAAAAAATATAATCTTGAATGCCCAAGATTTTAGGACAGAGATTTAACCAGAGATATATATAAAAATAAATGCTACCTGATCCAATTCAGAAAAAGCTGTGTGCAGGATGTGGCAATTCAGTTGAACTTGTAGAGATGCTCTTAATATTTATTTTGACAGTTGAAATAACTTGGATTATATATGGGATGATTAAGTAGGGGAAGGAGGAAACTTTTTTCTTACTTTGGGTGAAAATAGTAGGAAAAATTATTTTCTCATAATTTGCATGTGAAGTGTGTATATGTGAATATTAGGAGAGCTAGGAGTGGCAGGGCCAGCTTAAATGTTGGATGAAGTCCACATCTTTTTTTACCATCAACTGGTGTCAGAAAGTTGACTTCCTCGGTACATATCAAAATGTTAAAAAACCAAACCAAACCAAAAACCCCAAAGCACAAAAAACCCCAAACCAAAACAAAACAGAAGGACACTGTCTTCACCTACTAAAAGTTTGAATAACATGACGATATTGTGAAAAAAGGAGAAAAAAACCCCAAATAGTTTGGCAAGACATAATTGTGAAAGTAGGAAAATACATTTTTTTTTTTCAGAGTAATTCCCTCCCATTCCCAAAGCTGGTCTGGTCTTGTGTAAAGCCCCTGCAAATGCATTTCCAGATAAATTTTTTTTTTTTTTGAGCCATACCTTTGTAGTTTCCTGGCTTGCCTGCACGTGGTCTCAAAGCAAAGGTGGTCAGTTCTTCAGATTAAAACCAAAATTTGACAGAAGTATGTAAAACATGAGCTTGCATTCATCTCTGCATGACCCAACACAAAGCTACGTGCAGCACCTTTTGTCGTGCATTTCTGTAGTGTGATGCTCTGTTCCTTACAGGCACCAAATCATTTACATGACTGCGTAAGCACGAGATCCCTTCCCAAGCGAGATCCACTCTTAATTGCTCTCCCTGCCTCTGCTGGGAACCAGGTGGCTCTGTGGGGTTGTGTGCATCCTGTGCCGTAAGCAGGGTTGGGCTTATGCTTCTGGCTGGCTCACCGAGTGGCTCCGGCGGCTTCGAGCTAGTTTCCTCGGAGGTGGATGGGCTGTAGTCATCTATCCGGTATTTCACTTGGCTGTGAGCATTGACTAGGTCTTGTGTGCTTCACCTGGGACCTTGGGAATGATTTGGTTTTTCTCTGTTTCTTTTAAGCTTGAAGCATCTGAAACAGCCTATGTGGATGATGCTCTAACAGCATGAAATCGAGGATTGTGTGTTGAAAGGCGTGAGAGTGTATTCATTGAGAGTGTAAGGCCTGTTTGTAAGTGCCTTGGCTTTGTCTCTAGAAAAGCTGTTTTGGAGCAGTGTAGGTGACTGGTCCTCCACGCGTAGGAGGTTAGGTACATACACAGGAGGTAAGAATGCGTGGGAGGAATTGGTGTGCCATTATAGACATAACTACCTGGTAGGCTGCTCTGCCTCACCAAATTCTTGCAAAGCTGGTCCTGGAACTTCACTTCAGGCAGGCTGGGGTAAACCCTTGACCCTGAGGTCCTGAGGTCCTAGGGCCTACTGCTGCCTGCTTGGTGAGGACATACACTACAGCACCCAAAAATGTTTGGTGTGATTTGAAGGGACTATGTGGTAAATATGGAGTTGCACAGTGATATATATGTATTATTTTTTCCCTCAAATTTGAAGGTATATATTTAGAAATTATAGTGAGCCTGTAGAATGCATAAAATGCATGTGGACACTGTCTTGTACTGGTGCAGTTCTGCGGTGCAGTCGTTAATGATCTGTTTCACCATTTGGGGCTTTTCCTTTGTCTCGCTTAGCCACCTTGCATGACACTGGTATACAAAAATACGCTTCTTTTCCCTAGGAAACAAACAAGCATATCATTTAAGTAATGTCTTTTATATTTTGACTTACCTTAAATTGCATTTATTGTCAGATGGGTTCTTGTCTTACAAACTTGTCGTAGCTCTCCTTGAACGTCATTTTGTAGTTAATTTTTTTTTTTTGCGAACATACAGAGAACATACTAGGCTTCTGAAATCTTACAGTAATACTTTCAGATATTACTCTAAAGGATGAACCATTTCCTCCAGCTTAAAATACTAAGCCAGCATTGCTTCAGCTTGCTTTGCAAGGCTTAACTATATCTGCAGTTATGTAAGTTTCAGTTATGTGCTGTTTCATGGGCATCTATTTAAACATACAACTATTATTTTTAGTTGAAATATAGACTATATAAAGACTTAAAAGATGTGGGATCAAGGTGGACAACCTTGGCAGCAATGGCCTTTGAACCAACAGCAGTGGATGCAGTCATTTCAGCACCAGCAAGATCCCAGTAAGTATATAGAAAGCTTTGTGGATTAATTTTTTTAAAACCTGTTGTCGTTTTGAGTTTTTGAATCTTTGTTACAGACCCTGACTATTGCTATTTTGTAGCTGCTCTCAAGATAATATATTTATGATGCTTTTCTGAACAGCTAGAAAAAACAGAAAACGTACACCGATTCCAAATGTTTTGACATGGTTAATATTTAATATGCAAAATACAGGCAGACAACCTGAGTTATCCCAGACAAATTATCAACATTTTACCAGTCATACAGATCAACATTTAAACCTCATCTACTTTATAGAATCTGCGTCCCTGTTAGTTTTGTAGCCGAGCCTAATTATTTATTTGAGAAAGTCTGCTTTTTATTCCATGCCCATGTGGCAGAACTGCTGAAGCAGATGCACAAAAAAAAAAAAATGCTCACTAAAAGGTTAGTATCAACCAGATATAACCAAACCTGTTTGGTTTAGGTTCCCCTCCAACCCTCGCCCCCCCATCTTAAACATTAGAACATAACATATCTTAACTTGAGAGTGATGTGCCAACAATTCAGATTATCAAGAGAAGTACAGAAAGGGGTAAAGAGAGTGGAGGTGTGGATTTGACACTCAGGCAGGAGTGATCAGGCACACAGGTTTTACATTGCTTTCTGTCACTTCAATTTCTGTAACTTCCCTAGAGAAATTTCCTGACTTGATAATGAGCAGAAGACTTACTAGTGTCCTCATCTGAGACTGCAGTTTATTTACTTACTAGTAAGAATGGTAGTAAAGAAAAAAAGCAGGGAGAGAACTTCAACATAAAATATAATTCAAGAAAACGGCTTATACAAAGAGTATACACTGCAAAATGTAGTTTCCTAGCTATGTATCGTTTTTACACCTGAATCTTCATGAAATCAGAACATAAGGCTATATATACTTCTTTCTGATGTCAAAATTAGTTCACTTATGAAAAAGGCGCGTTACTACCAATCAGTCAGTGCTAGTGTGAACCTAAAATAATCTGCCTTGTGGCATTTTGAACATATACAGAGAAACTACTTCAGCAAGTATGTACAGTGTGACATTTGCTTTCAGTTTGTTTTACTGTACACTGCGAGTAAGTTTTGATGGTACTGGTGGTACTTGCTGAAGGTAAACATTGTCTGTTTTTCTTGAGCCAAGAGACATGTAATTGAGAAACAGTGTTAAACTTCAGACATGTGGATACTAACCTTCTAAATTTCCTGTTTATTTTAGGCCAGATTGACTGGGCTGCCTTAGCTCAAGCATGGATTGCTCAGCGAGAAGCCTCAGGGCAACAGAGTGTAGTGGAACAACAAGGAATGATGCCAAACGGACAGGATATTTCGGGAATAGAGTCTGGTCCAAACAACCATAATAATTTTCAGGGGGATCCCAACTTCAACAGAATGTGGCAGCCAGGTTTGTTTTCCTTCTCATTCATTTCTTTTTTTCATACAAGAAAACCTTGGTTTTGTCAGACATTTTTGGCTGTGAATATGCCCTGCCCTGCAAATTTCAAGATGCCAAACTACCAGTTAACATCAACCAATTAACTGTGTTAATTAACACTGACTGTACAGACACAGAGGTCTGATAATGCAACTCGGAAATCTCTATATACAGCAAATAAATTGTTTTTATAATGTACATATGCAAAAGATTTGTTCTGTCCCTGAGTGTTCTGGAAAGATAAAACGTGCATTGCAGTTACGTATTTATTTCCCTGGATCTTACATGTCTTGTTGCTTATCCCGCTACACTAGGAACAGCAGCACAGATGCCTCAGAGCATCTGGTGCCGGCTCCTGTAGTGTAATACCTAATACCTGCTTCTGGCATGATCCTGGCATGTAGAATGTAGCGATTATTTTCAGTTCTGAATTTCATCAAAATTTCATTTTTTAAACTTCATAAAATAACACCAGCAGTAAGCCTGTAGTACAGAGTGGGTATTTTCTACTAAGAGTTTTTTGGAAGCTGTTTTCTGAAAGGTTTGTTATGTCACCACGCTGTGATGCAATTTGAAATGTGTGAGCAAGGCAGTAAGCCTGGTGCGTACCTTCTGCACCCTGTGCTTAGTTCTGTTCATGATTGAAAAACCTCCAGTTTTTACTGTGACTTTTCAAATTTGTCCAAGTGTTTAATAAAACTAAGCTTAAGATGTCATTGGTGGTTTTTAGATGTACATAATGAGAGATTGCCATTAAGTTTCATTTAAGTTTCACCTGCCTGCCCTGGGTAGTAAGTTATTGTAGCCATGTATAAAAAAAATAACTTTACTGTGTGGCAGTACATAGACTGTATTGTAGCTGTAATTCTGTACAGTAACTATAGGTTTTTACAGAAATACTGTGTCATTATTGGTCAACTTTGTTTTTTGTAGGATCCTGTGTTAGTGAGATCCTACACTTTTTCATGTGTGAGGTGAAAAAGAATAGTATTTCAAGTGGTAGCTTTTACAGATAGTCACAGAAGGGTAAGAAAGAGGAAGACATTTTGCTGATTGTTATTAGGAGCCTCAGCTTACCCAGAAAATGCACATCAGGAAAGCATCTAAGATACAGGAGTGAGAAAAATGTAAATTATTTTGTTAATGGGAAACAACGTGCCCGTGCGTTTTGTTGTCATTGCATATCTTATTCAAAGAATATGTTCTTTTCCCATTTTGGGTGGATACTGATAACAATCATGCAGATATGACCCAGCTTCCCTTAATTTAGGCAATGTTATTCTTGAAGTGTAAAGGTAGCTGCAGCAGACAAACTAAATCATAGCATACATGGTTACCCAAAGTTCTCGTCACATATTTACTGTTTCTACAAAATTTTGTCTTTCTCCATATCCTTCCAAGTTTCTTTTTGGATCCAAAAGTCCTTTATGTTCTAGTAACAAAAAAGCAAAATGACAGTCTGAAAATGATCTGTGTAACTAGCAGACAGTTCATTTTGAAGGCATTCATGTTCCACAAGTGAAAACAGCATCTGTTGTATGCTTGAAGTAACCTGGACATTCAGATAATATCAAATGTTACACTTTTATCAACAGTAACTCGTTAACTGTACTGGAAGGACAAATGATTCTTCCCCTTAGAATACTTGAGCAGTATTTACTTGGAGAAAGATTTGATTAATCAGCTAGACATGACCTACCAGGATTACAGTGAGAGTGAAGGAGCAGTAGGATCTTTGAACAATCAAGTAAAAGAGCTGTGCTGTCCCATTTTAGCAGCTACAGTAATGGATCACATTATTATGCAGATGAGAAGTCATTAAAAAATAGAAAAAATGGAAAGAATTCTTAAAGGAGTGGACGGAAAGTAGGAGTTAATTTGAGAGGCTAGATGTTCTGTTGCTGGTGAAAGTTACAAGGTACTTCTGTCACACTGCATAGATATCTGTATAGTGGACATGATTTTTAGGCTGATTTCCTAAGAAGACAAAAATTATGGCCACATGAGCTGTTAATTAATTCCTTATACCCTTTTCACTCTGATAGCCAACTGTAGCTTATGTTTGAGGTCTTATGACTGTAGCTTATGGTGGTATCACTGCTGGGCATTGGTGAATCCAGGGAATCACCCGTTGTTAAGATAGAAGCCTTTGGAGAGCAGGTTTCAGTGACTCTGCTGCTTGCAAAAGACCCAAGTCTGTTACTTAAAGGTATAAATAGCTCATTACTTTGAAAGTTGAAACACCATAAAGAAACATGAGCAGTTCTTTAACAGTTTACACAAATTTAAGTGCTGCCTACCATGGACTCAGTATCACAGGACCTTTATAAAAACAACATTTCAATGTGTCTATGACCGTCCATTTCTTGCCCCTCCATGTTCAGGTACAGGTATTTGTACTTCCTTCATTGCATTGGAGAAATTACTGAGAGAGTAGAATACAGTCTGTAGATTGATGATTCTGTATAACTGTGTTGCTTTGAGGAACCTTGTGATAAATAAATTGAGTGATTGGTGGCTCATATAAATCATAGTAACGTGGTATTGAATTATGTTTGAAATCCTGCACAGAATGGGGAATGCCTCACCAGCCCCCTCACCCACCTCCAGACCAGCAGTGGATGGCTCCAACCCCAGGTCAAATGGAAATTGTGCCTCCATCTGAAGACAGCAACAGTCAGGACAGTGGGGAATTTACTCCTGACAACAGGCATATATTTAACCAGAACAATCACAACTTTGGGGGACCTCCTGATAACTTTGCAATGGGGCCAGTGAACCAGTTTGACTATCAGGTGAAACATATTTGTTGCTTTAATATTGTAGGCGTGCAGAGTCCCTCCCGTGGATGTGTTCCTCTAATGTCATCTAGCGGCGACATTCATTCTTCAGTTCTGCAAACATCTACAGAATCTGTTGTCTGCTAAGATACATTCTTACCAAATACTTTACAGAAGAGACTTTAGTTTTCTGTTCTGAGGCCAAAGGGTATTTTTTCTCTACTAGTAATGAGAAATGGCTGTTATCTGCACTGCAATATTAAAATGAATCACTTTGTTCCAGTATATAAATTAACATTATGTAGTTTTGTGGTTTAAAAAAAAAAAGAGGGGAGGATGAAAAAAAAAAAGTTCAAAAATACAAACTTAAATACGCTTAAAAACGCTAGATAATGTACCATAGGGAATAGTCCTGTATTTTCAGGGAGATAGACTGGATGATCCATTGATCCTTTCCATATCTATATATTGTGATTCTTTGAATAAAGAATGGTATTTCTAAAAAATTCCAATTTTTTCTTCATTCTGGCATAAAAGTTGCATAGCCTAATAAGTCTGTAGGTGGTTTTAGCACTAATAATGGCAGGGACATTGCACAAATCTTTAAACACAAAGAAATTTTGGATCTTTTCCCTATTTTCAGTATTTTTTCTTTCAAAACTCTTGATACAGTTGACAAGCTGTACCTGTTAAAAAAACGTGCCTCCTGTTCATGAACAAACCCAAGGGAAGATGGGCAGAAATGTATTTCTGTCTTCTGGCCTTATTTCTCTTAACTTCTCTTGCTCAGCACTATTGTTAGGAAAAGAACCAATAATTTTTAAATATTATTGTTTTCTTTGCTTGCTGTTGTGGGAC
This sequence comes from Heliornis fulica, assembly GCA_013399135.1. Lineage (NCBI taxonomy): Eukaryota > Metazoa > Chordata > Aves > Gruiformes > Heliornithidae > Heliornis > Heliornis fulica. The sequence continues at coordinate 297,389 of VXBZ01001923.1, read as the reverse complement.
CAACTCTTAAAAATAATTAATCTAAATACTACATAAAACTTGTTTTACAGTGAATAACAGGAGGGATGATTGGTAGAGTGTTTCTAGCACTAGTGAGTTAAATAGTCAGTAGGATATAATAAAAGGCTATTTGATACTATTAACTTTCTTCCTAAATGCTCCTATCAAATAGATTCATTAAGTTTTCTGAGCACCAAACATTAAACCAAAAAAAAAAACCAAACCCTTGTCTGTGCCTCAGGACATGTGACTTTTGGGTTGTATACAGCTTGCTCAGCACTCAGGGTCTGTACCAAATGTGCATCTTTATGCATTTAATATTTAAATTGGCCATACTGATAACATCCATGAATGATTACTGGAAAGTGCCCAGTGTAAAATTCTCTTGTAATAAAAGCTTGAACTTTTCTTTTTTGTCCTCCTGCTGTAGTTATAAGGGGAGACTGCTTACGTAGCTAGACTTTTAAACCCTAATTTTGTTTACTCTGACTGCATGCTCTGATGGTAAGCTGTCAAGGAACTGCTGGAGATGGATGGTGATTATAGGGCTTAATATTTAGCACAGTATGAAAGATGATTGGTCAAGGCCCTTCAACTTGTTAGTATCCCTGCTTAAATCTAACTTTACTCATTAAATACTTAAAGAAAACCTATTTCTTGGGGACCACAGAAAAAGTGACTGAGAGATCTGGGTAGCCTAGAAATTATGGATTCCTACTTGCATGGATTTCTGTTGACCAACTTGCGCACATGCCATATTTGGAGTTACATGTGAAGAAAAATAAACTGCATTACTCTTTCAGCATGGGGCTGCTTTTGGTCCACCTCAAGGTGGATTTCATCCACCTTATTGGCAGACAGGACCACCAGGGCCTCCAGGTCCACCAGCACCTCCTGCACCTCCTCAGAATCGAAGGGAAAGACCTTCATTCAGAGACCGACAGCGTTCACCTATTGCAATGCCTGTGAAACAGGAGCCTCCACAGATTGGTACATATTAACTGCTACTTAATGAAAAAGCATAAAAGCTGTGTTTGAAAAATGGGGGAAAGATAAAAGGTATTATAAATTGGGTTTTATTCATACAGTCAGATTTCTGGCTTGTTTTGGATTGGGGTGGAGAATTTGCTGCTTGGATTTGTTTTATTTTGGGTTTTTGTGGATTTTTTGTGGTGGTGTTTGGGAGGTTTTATTTTTCTTTCTTGGGGGAAGTTTTTTTTCATCTTAAAAAGCTGTAAACCTTGCTTATGTAGATGCTGTGAAGCGTAGAACTCTGCCTGCTTGGATTCGTGAGGGCCTGGAAAAGATGGAACGAGAAAAACAGAAAAAATTGGAAAAAGAGAGGATGGAGCAGCAACGTTCACAGATGTCTAAAAAAGACAAAAAGGAAAGTGAGGCTGAGGAAGGGGATGGCCCAAAGTTACCACAGAAGAGTAAATTTGTAAGTAGTAGGGTTTGCTTTTTTCTCAGGTTTGTTTTATGTGAGAGAATATTTCTGGTTATCTCTCTGTTTCTGTTGCTTAAAGTAAAGTTAAGGTGCTGCTTTGTTGATATTTACTTTGTGTTTTGACCTTGTTAGTCTCTGAGAGGTAAAGTGCATTACTTGATCTGCAGTAGCAAAGGAATGATGATGAATTGGACTTTTTTTTTCTTTCTGTATTTTGGGAACATACATGATCTTTGCAAGTTTGAATCCTAAATCAGTAGCTAAACAAATTCAGAGCCCTGTATTTGCTAAAGTGAATCCACTTAGGAAGACTTGTGTTGCCTTCATTGTAGTAGTTATCTCATTTATGTGCAGTTCTGAGGTTGTGTCTGGCAGTGAACTGACAAATAGGTATTTACTTAATCTCGTGTGACATGATGGGTATCCGCATGTTTTCTAGGAGGGAGAAAAGAAATAGCGTCTTATGATAACTGTCATACAGATATAAGGTTGACTATCACAAATGGAAACTATTGAGATTTACGTCTAAGCTTTTATTGAAATGTATGATACTCTTCTTGTAGGACAGTGATGAAGAAGATGAAGATGCTGAAAACACAGAAGCTGTAAGCATTGGGAAAATCAGCAGGAGTCCATCCCCAGCTCCTCAGGAGGAGCAAAGTGAACCAGAAATGACAGAAGAAGAAAAGGAGTATCAAATGGTATTAATAACATAGTTCTCCCTATTTCTGTCTGTTTGCTCATATTTTTTGAGCATAGCAGAGTAAAACACTTTTTCTGCCTGATTCTGTCACTAGAGGTGTAGTGCATATCATACAGTAAAGCAGGGCTGTATTTGCATGTCTCTTTATAATGCTCTCTCATATAGACAGGATGTAGGTTATATAACTCGTATTTAACACAACAGTGAAAGAATGCAATGACTGTAATCTTTATATTGATCATTATGAATGCTACAGTTTGGCTTATCTTGTCACATTACTGAGTGATTAAATGTACTTGTCAGAAATCTGTCAGCCTCAGCTGCTGAGGAAGGGAGTTTAAGAGGTATATTCTTGCAAGGAATGGTTAGAAACTGAAGTCCTAGATCAGCAACATTTTCACTGTGTCTGCTGAAAGTTCATACTTTGAAATTTTAGTTGTATACTAATTGTACAACATAAGTGTTGTTAATGAAGTTTCTGGATTCTAAAAACTTGGATAAATGTATTTTTTGAAGCACGTGGCCAGACTCAGCAGCTTGGAGAGCTAGCTACCAACATTTTTTGTTGTAAGTATGTAATAGTAAAACCCTACCTAAGTAACCTCTGATGATGTTTGAAAGATTGAGGTCTGTGAGGCAGCATACCAGTCAGAAAGTGCTTTTTATATTTTTAAAGAATAAATGGGATCAGTCCAAGTATGTTCTGATTTACATACTCATCTGTTGTATCATCTTTGACATTTGCAATCAGTGCCCTGTGTGTAATAGTCAAACTACAGACTGTCCTGAAAACTTTGAAATCAGGTCAAATTTAATCAATTTCAGACTTACGTTTTTAAGTCATGTCTGTTGAAAAATATCATTAAATAAAATACACAGGTGAGTACTTTCATAGCCATGAAAAAAAGTGAAGCTGTGTGGATACCGTTGGAATGTAGCATTTATTTAAGAGGTCTTGGATTTTAATTGGGTATGCAATTTTCTTCAGATGATGCTGACAAAAATGCTGCTGACAGAGATTCTCTTAGATGTCACAAATGAAGAAATTTATTATGTGGCCAAAGATGTTCACCGTAAAGCAACTAAAGGTATGACGGGGTTTTTTTTGGTTTTTTTTTTTAGTTTCTTCTGTGAATATTCTATATTTGCATGTCTCTAGAACATTTAACCTCCATAGTTATCCCCCAAGAACAATTCCAGTATAGTGCATCCAACTTGGTAGAGCTCAAATCCAGTAACCATGTACTGTTGTCCTGTGCAGTGTATCGTGAGTTACTTCAGTTACTCCATTTCTTTCATACAATTCATTTTACTTAAAATGGTACCTGTGTGTCAATGGGTCTTGAGTTGTAGCTGTTTCTCAATGCTATCATCTTTATCTCAAGTTCTTAGCTGTTCAGAAGTGAAAAGAGACGAACTTTGAGTGCTCAATTAGAAATTAATTTGCTTTCACTATTAACATGTATTGACTTATCTAACAGATTTTTTTTAACATAAATGAGTTAATCTAAATATGTAACTACTGAAACTTGAAAATTATGTGCTGATGCTGTAACTTAGAAAGTGATTTATGAGTATATATTTGTGTTTTTCTGTTCACTGTTAATATGCAGTTTAAATCTTCATGGTCAAAATCTAGAAGTGGATTTAAATGGATGATGCGTTTTTAATGTTTCTTCTCTCCCTCCAAAGAACAGCAATAGTAGTAGATTTAACAATACCATAGACTCATGACTATGAAATCGTGGCTATTTGTGTTAACATGTTGTTCCTGTTGTTGATGTGATACAAAGCTCCTGCAAAACAGCTGGCACAGTCCAGTGCACTGGCTTCCCTCACTGGACTCGGTAAGTATGTTCCTTATTTTTGAGAGGGCTTAAAGGGGGAGTTTCACTCTTGCCTTGCGTTTCTAGAAATTGCATTTTGAAACTAGATTTGAATTGCCCAGGACTATGGGTCACTTTTTGATAACTTTATCATTATCAGCACCTTTCTTTGTTTCACAGGTGATCCTACTGATATAAGTGGGATGTTTATTGGAGTAAAGGACTAGTCAGTGTGAGTTAGTGTATGAAAATCTTGCCCTTATTTTGAAAATACATAAAAACCTTAGATAAATTTACTTCTCAAAGTATGATTGTTTCAGCAGCACACTGCAGTCTTCAGAGAGAGGAATACTGGTTTATAGTTTTTTCTACTTTGATTCATCCAAAGAAGAAGGGAAAGTTGATGATGTTAATAATAAAAATAACTTTATTGAAAAGCCATGTAAGAACAGAGGCTCCCATATCATATACTATCAGAACAACACTGGATTGAAATTTCTGCTTGTGACACAGCAGCAAAAGATCTTTCCCAACATGTTGTTTATCACCTAAAACATACTACAGCAGTGTCAGTGATTGGTTTTCTGTTCATTACATGGAATTCTGGTGAATCGGTTTGAATGCTACCATCACACGTATTCATGTTTTAAAACTCACTCAATAAAGGTAGATCAGAAGAACCTCAGACTGAAAGAAATTAAAATATCTCCATGGCAGATGTTTAAATTAACCTTATCTTTCTTATCAGTCCAGTAGTTATTAATATCTCTAGGAGAGAAGAATGTCCATTTCTGTTCCATCTCCGTACCTGTCAAAGTGCAGTGTTTTCTAAATCAATGTAGAAAAATGTATATGGCATTCAGAATTTCTATAGCCGTGGACTGTGGAGGCGGCTGAAGTCATTTCAGAGACTCTTCTAGGAGAGGTCCCAGGCATTGTTGTTGACACTGAGGCAGGCACTGTTACATCTCCACAGGGAGCTTTTTTTGCCCTTCCATACAATGGAAAAAGTACCGTGATCACAGTGGTTGCTTGCTGAAAATAGACGAGCTGTTCCAGATGGAGTAGAACCAGACAGTGAGCATCAATGCAGATATTGGGGGCCTTGATCACACCAGTCAAACAACACTGGCACTTACCAGAATAAAGTGACTTCTTCAGAGAAGAGGAAGTGAAGGAAGGGCAATGTTACTCTCCTCTTTGCCCCACAGAAATATTAAGAACAAAGCTTAATCTTTCCTTGTGATAGACTGGACTTTATGCACGCAGGTGGACTGGGTGGTTATGGATCAGGAGACAGTGAAGATGAGAGGAGTGACAGAGGCTCTGAATCATCTGATACTGATGATGAGGAATTACGACACAGAATCAGGCAAAAACAGGAAGCGTTTTGGAGAAAAGAGAGAGAACAGCAGCTACTACTAGAAAAACAGCTAGAAGGTAAGTCATTTAGTGTCTTCTTACTGTGCTGCTGTATGTGGGATTTACTACTTAGAATGTGTATATTGGTGGAAGAGAAGGTGCGTTTTAAGCCGAAAAATATGAAGCCAAATGTAGAAATATCATTCTTTTAATTTAAAAAATATGTTCAAGCTACTTGATCAAAATGGGGTTTGCTTCTTTTTTTTTCTAATAAGAAAAAAATCCATGTACTGTTTTCCATAAACTGTACTACTTCAGTGTTAAGAGAACAGGCATGGTGCATATATAGCTAGATGCTGTAGAAACTCTACTGCATAAATAATAACACTGCTTTATAAAAATACATGTGTATTCATTTAAAAAAAAAAAATATTATCCCATCTGTGACCAAGGGAGAAATCTTTGTGGTCACAAGTTGGACCACAGGAGGTTCCGCACCGATGTGAGAAACAACTTCTTCACAGTGAGGGTGATGGAGCACTGGAACAGACTGCCCGGGGGGTTGTGGAGTCTCCTTCTCTGGAGATATTCAGGGCCCATCTGGACACCTACGTGTGTGACCTGCTCTAGGGAACCTGCTTTGGCAGGGGGTTGGACTTGATGATCTCTCGAGGTCCCTTACAACCCCTACAATTCTTTCTGCACCACACTGCAGTCTATTTGAACTGTATTCCTCAGAGTTGTATTCTCTGAGCATATGAAGCACACTTCACCTGAAAAACTTGCTTTTCTGTTACATAAACTTGTGCAGCACGACTTTCAGTGTGTACAGTGGGAGGCCAAGAACTTGCATTTTCAGTTGTAGTTGAGGTTTGGTTCCATATGTTGTATCTTCGTTTCCATATGTTGTATCCTCATGACTGGATTTTTAGATCTAATACCGGGGAAAGATTATTGAACCCAGTCAGCCTCTGAGAAGGTGTCAGGCTTGACTTTAAAGAAATAAAGATAAATCTATGATTTACTTCTGCTTCTCCGTTGGAGGTAAGGTTTTGACTGATAATGTAGATCGAAAGGATATCACAGTCACTTTCCACTGCTGAAGAGCAGTCAGGATCGCTAGAGGAATACTATGGTAAGGAGTTGAGATCTGAGTTCATAAGCTGGAGGGGGAAAAAACGGTGCTGTGCACTTTTTTCTTATTTTAAGATGGATGGTTTCCTCCTTTTCTTTCTTAATTTAAAGGCATATGGACCTCAATAAAAGGCTGAACTAGCTAAACCTTTGGCTTCCTTAATATTCCTGTCTCTCTGCCGAGTGTTTTAAGATTTATGCCTGAAAGGATAGCCATATGGGGAGTGACTGAGTGACCTCTGTCTTCCTGGTGCAAGAGGCCAGATGCCAGTTTGGAAACATCTCCAGGGAGCTATTAAGAGAAGTAGAGGTCTAGAGTGAAGAAGCTGATTCTATACATCTGAAGAATACTTAACATAGTATCTCATTTGTAGCGGTGTTTGGGAAGAGCAGAAGATTTCTCCTATACAATACAGCATCTTCTAAGATACACCTGGTTTCTGCCTGTGTTACAACTCGGGGACCAGATGGAATTGTTTTCTGCATTAGCTGTGACCACCAGTTGCCATTTGGAGCACTCTGGGTTTCCGCATGCAGTTCTGTTCCCTAAGTGAATTCAGGAACTGATGGCCCACATCAAAAGGACATTTTTTGGCTTAAAAATATTGTATGCCAGTTATTTTTTCTGGGTTAAATTAAAAATAGGGAGGGCTGATAAACTTGGCCAGGGATGCAAAGGATCCTAGGTTGAATAGGAAAAAGTAAAACTTTTAAAGTTGGAAACCTCTGGAAGAGGCTCTGAGGGTCTGGATTTATTAATTCTTTATTTTGGAAGAAAGTCTTGGCCTGATACTCATTACACTGCTTTCAAGAAATGTATTTTTAATTCTTTTGTGGTTTTCTTACCACATTTATAGTATTTTCTGACTACCAAGCTTACACATAACCTCAACTGACGTTAACTTCTTGTTCTGTAAGAGCTTCGCCATCTCTCTCTATTAAATGCCGTGGTCTTCACTTCTGAGCTGAGCCTTGAGCACAGAATTATCTCTGTGTCTCCTTGCTATGCTGTTGCTCCCTTCCTTGGAATTCATTGGCTATATAACCTGTTAAAAACAAGGAAAAAGTAAATTGCTTGTCCTAGTTACTGTTTAGGACTAAGTTGTTGTAGGAGGAAAACACAAACTTGTTGTTTTCTTTCAAAAAACCCCCGTCGTGCATTACTACAGCAGGAGGTATTTCTCCAAGGCCTTTTTTGGGTAATGAGGCCTCCAAAACACACAGGTAGAGCCAACATTCTTCTGAGATTGAGAGGCCAGCCATGCACCCATGTGTGGGGAGACAGAAAGCTGCAACAGACCAGCTGGTGATGACCCAAACCCAGATGAAGGAGACTGGAAGGAAGGCAGGGAATGTAGGTACTGCTAGAGGAGTGTTGGAGAAAGGAGAAGGGGAGACTTGGGTATATAGAAAGTCTGTAGGAGGGAAACAAGGCTTTTGATACTGTCTCCCACAATGTCCTGATAACGAAGCAGAGAAAGTGTGGGATAGATGAGTGGACAGTGAGGTGGGTTAAGAACTGGCTGATGGGCCAGGCCAAGAGGGTGGTGATCAGTGGATCAGAGTCTGGCTGGAGACCTGTGACTAGGGTATTCAGCTGAGCTTTGGCTTGTCTGCAGCCACTGAAACTGGAAACAACAGGAAGGACCTCAGAGTGTCTGTGTTGTGCACTTTTCTAAAGTTTGGTTTGTTGGTATGAAGGCACAGAGTGCATTAATTGTAAGTGTAATAATATTAGGAAAGGCGGTTGTAATGATACGGAAATTATGGACATAGCACTCCAAATTAATTGCATTTTTGGTTTGCATGCTTGTTTTTTTTTTCCCCAGAAGAAAAGCTACAAAATGAAAAAGTTTCAAAAGAGATGAATGAATTTATCAACAAAGAACAAAACAGTAACTTGGCATCACAGGAGGCAAAGGAAATGGAAGCAGATATGGGTCATGAAAAGAAAAGATCTCCAAATGCAATCGCACCCGATGCAGAACTCAAAAAGGAGGGTAAAGAGAGGACAGGAAGGAGTGGGTCAGGAAGCTCTAGCAGCGGCAGCACTAGCAGCAATAGCAGGAGCAGTAGCAGCAGCAGCAGCGTATCTAGTTCATCCTATAGCACGAGCTCAGGTAGCAGTCGCAGCACTTCACGTTCTTCCTCTCCTAAAAGGAAGAAGAGACACAGTCGCAGTAGGACGCCTTCACATAAAATTAGGCGCAGTAGAAGCAGGAGTTACACCCAGAGAAACAGGCGAGAGAGGAGTAGGAGCAGGGAGAAAATAAGGGAAAGGAGAAGATCGAGTAGAAATCGCAGTGCTGAAAGGGGGGAGAGGCGAAGAAATAGGAGTCCTTCGAGAGAGAGAAGCTGGGACCGGCGTAGAAGTAGTAGCCGTTCAAGAGACAGGCGAGCTAACCGTGCGAGCCGGAGCAGAAGCAGGGATAGACGTAAAACCGAAGACCAACGTAGGAGCCCTACTGGAAATAGGCACAAACATAAAAGCGAGGGTAAAGACCAAGAAAGGAAGAAGGAGCAGGGCGGAGGTGTAGATAAAGACAGAAAAAAGAACAGAGAAAGGGAGAGAGATCAGGAAAAAAGAAAAGATAAGCCCAAAAAAGAGGAAAAAGAAAGCAAGGCTGGCAACCATGATGATAGTAGATTTAAGAGGAAAAGAGACAGTGAAAGAACTTTCTCTCGCAATAGCGATTCAATATGTGTGAAAATAATAAGACAGGATTGCAGACAAGAAAGCAAAAAAATTTCTACCAAAGATAGCAAAAAGCGGTCAGGCTCCGAATCTAGTGCGAGGAGTAGTTCTGAGTCACCAGGAAGCAGTAAAGAAAAGAAGGCCAAGAAATCGAAGCATATTCGGTCATGCTCCATGGAGAAATCTCAAAGGTCTGGTAAGAAGGCAAGCCGCAAACACAAGTCTAAGTCACGATCAAGGTAGTATACTTTTAAAGTATTTTGTCTGACTTCTTTTTTTTTGTTGTTGTTTTGGTTTGGTTTTTTTTTTACTTTTTTTTTTTGCTATTCGTCTTCATGTGTACGGCATATGAACTTTTTTTTAATAAAGTATGGTATTTATTACATTTTTTTGTCTCGGGCAAAAGTAACTTTGGAGAAATCTTTTAAAACTTATTAATTACTAAGCCTAAAGTGTGTGTGGGTTTGGGGGTCTTTTTATTTTTTTCCAATTAACTTTTTCCCCCTTTTTCCTTCTTTTCAGATCAACAACTCCTCTTCGTCGTAAACGCTGAGGATTTTATGGCACCAATGCTATGATGTTAAAAATTCCATGAGTTATAAAAGGCTTGTCTCATTATAGAGGCACATTGTGGCTATGTAGGTGAAACCAGAATCCCTTTTTTTAATCTGTAAATAGGTGTATTTTTTCCAAATGCTGCTCAGAATTAAATACCTAATAGGATTTCTTTGTATTACATTTTTTCAAGAACGGTAGTGCTTATTAAGAATATAAAACATGCCATTCTCTTTCAGCTGTAATGTTCTTAAAATTACTATTGAATGTACTGTGATGTCAATAAAGCTCTTTAGTTCATTTTTTGTTTAAAATTCTTGCACCTGAATTTTGTGTTGAATTGTAGAAATAATTTTTAAAAGAACAAAAAAAAAAAAAAAGAAAAGGCAGCTTTTTTTGGTATAACAGATTTTTAAAGTACTTGAAAAAGATTTTAATGTAAAATACTTGTCAAAGTATGTAATCCATTGACCTGATAAGATGAATTTTTTGGTGGGGGAGGGGTGAGGAACAGCAAAAGACATCATATTTTTTTTCTTTAGATATGTGTAATAGGTTTTTAATATCCTTTTTATTTGGACTAGCAAGTAATATATGCCATGTGTGTAAAATCTGGGTCACTGTAATGCAAGCTATACTTAAACAGACTGAACCCCATTAGGAATAACGCGACTGACTGATCTTGTGTGACAGTGTTGAGCTCTGGAGCTATATTCCTCACCCAGTTTTCAGAGAGAACTTTCTGGATGTTCAGGGATATTACAGGAACACGACTCAGTATTTTAGATGTTTTTATGGATTATATTTATAAATGGCACTCACTACACATTAGAAAACTGACAATAGCCTAACTTTACATTTTGGCACATGCATTAAGTGTATAGTAATCGTTAAAGCTGCTTATTTTTGTTAGTGTTATGAGAATTGTGATTCCTGTGAAGCTCTAATACGTTGATTAGACAGTGACATAACAATTTATGGTTTTAATATCACCATAAGGTGAAAGAGGTCATGGATTACCTCCTTCTTCAGGAAAGAAACGTTTGCTGCTAGTAACAAGAGTGTGAAATAATACTAGTTAAAAACCCCAACGATGCACAACCCTAGGCCAGTGACTGTTACAGAAGAACATTAAGCAAGCAAAAGCTTGGAGATCTGTGCCTAGAAGGTCTGGTAGATACCAGTTGTGAAAAAGATAAAAGGCTTTACATCAAAGCAACATGTCTTTGGCTGTATCTTCTAAGAAAAAACATACTAGCACAGGCAGCTTGCAGAGCATGTCTTCATGAACAGATTAATCCATTTAACTAAAATTAGAATTCAGCTACGTAGCGTTTTCTCCAGTGTAATTTTTTTTTCCCCCTCATAAATTAGATTCAGAAGTAAACTGCTTCGATGCAAAGATTCACATTTTAACTATACATTTATTAAAGCAAAGTAATGGCTGGCAACTGCATGCATGTTTATCAAAACACTGTTACAGAGAAATAATTAGTTAATCAGTTATAAAATAACATATCTCTCCAATCCTTTTACACAGAGTAAGCAGTCGTACCTGCTGGCAAAATAAAGGTATGATTTGCAACACACTAATTTTACTTGCATTGGTATGGATATAAAGAGCAATGTATTGATCTGATGTCGGTACTCTGTGGGGGTCTTGGTAAAAGTGAGGCCTCTTTGAGGAATAGGTAGCAGAACGCTTCGGATGTCTTAGAAGGATGCCTTGGGGAAAAAGGGAGAAAGAAGCTGGAATTAAGTTTGAGAAAAGCTATTGAGGAATACAGTTTCCATGATGCATTGGATTTGACTTTTCAGTTCAGATTTTATATTCTCTGTCTAGTAATAAAAAGGATTGTGTATGAAAAGCTTTATATACTCTGCCAACAACTGGAATTCTGTCACTTCCTGTAAATCTGAAAATTATTTTTTTGACACAAATGCACTTATATGGGTAGTGACTGTATGCCAATAAAAAGAGCATACGATCTCTGTATTTAACCGTTTCAGAAATCTTCCTGAACAGCGTACTCAGCACACCAGTGATGGGAAATACATCGGTTCAGTGTCAGCTTCACACACGTCACACTTCTTCGTCTTGCAGTAACTTCCTCATGAATGCTTTTCAATGGTAAAGGTTATATCAACATCCAGTCCTTAATTCCCTAAGTCATCTTAAATTAAAATGTGTAGGTACACACAAAAATGGGAATGTACCATTTTGGAAAAGCTTGGATTTGGTTGGGTTTTTACATATTTTTAAAACTTGAAAGTATTTCAGTGCTTGTGCACTGTAGGAAAACAAGATGTTACATTGGTGGCTGTCACACAGCAATGCTGAGGTAGTTCCCTTGAGGTTTGGGTTTTTTTAATTAATCAGAGATGGTGTGGAAACATGTGCAAAGTGCTTTCCATGCAAATAACTGCTTTAAAGATGATGACAACCACCTTGATGAGAGTCTGTACCCGTTAAAGCCATCTGAGAAAACTGGCTGCAACCACAGCTGGGCCAAGTATTTGAGCGTTACAGACTGATCAACACTCCAAAATCTGGCAGGATAACTGGTCTGAGGAAAAGATAAACCGCAAACCACAGTTGTTATTTGTGCCTTTGAGGCCCTTTGTGGAGAGGTTAGTGCCATTGTCTGCTGTTACTTTAAAACCTGTAGTTAACAGTGCAAAAATGGAATAGCTGCCTCTTGTTTAAAACCAGCCTAATCTGTTACATAAACCCCTTTTCCGTGCATATACTTAACTCCCTAAAATTTATAAAATTTTATAAAAGCTATGCAATTAACCCTTACTGAAATGTATAAAATGGCAAATACGAAAGCAACGGTAGTGTAAGGATGGGCTCTCTCCCTCCAGCTTTTGCCTTTGTTTGCTAATGCCAGTTGACTTGGAAGAGGGCATGCAGCAGCACGCTTTGAAGGAACTGGACGTGTGTCTTACTGCGACGGCCTCCTTTGAGCTCTGTTTTATTCCGCAGTGGGAGCCCCGGGCAGCAGTGCCTGGGTGAGGGAGCAGAGATGTCCCTCCTAGGGTGAGACAACCTCTGCGACAGGCAGAGCTCCCAACCAGCTGGGCCGGCTGCTCCCCGGAGGCAGCGCTCGGGATTTTGCCTCGCCCTTGAGAGCCGAGAGCTCAGCTCCGTGGCACGGGTGCGTGGTGCGGGCTCTTGCGTACGGCTTCTCTCCCAGAAGCGACGCGTCTCCTCGCCTGGGCCGTCTCCCGCAAGTCCAGGGCGCTACTTGGTAGTAGCAGAGGAGGAAAGCCGGCAGCTCTTCTCTGCCGTCCCAACGAGCCGCTTCCCCGGGGGAGGTTTCATTGCGCCAAGCCAGGGGCCGGGTGCACCCGCAGGAGTACAAGGGCGCCGATTTAAATAAAATCACTGGTAACTTTCGCTTCCAGGCGAAGCCGAGGCTTCCATTTTATAGCATCAATACGAACGGAGTGTTAATACTATTACACGCGCATCGAATGCGGCGTTGCTCCGCTCCCACCTTCCCCCGTGAGGCCTCACGACGCCCGGCTGCGGGCGTCCTGCATCGGCACCAGCCGGGCCCCGGCGCCGGGCGGAACCAACGTTCCCGGTGCCCGCTCGAAGAGGCAGCCGGCACCGNGGGGCCTGGCCGGCCCGCGTCTCCCCATCCCCCCCCGCGTCTCCCCATCCCGCCCCGCGGTGGCGCAACGGGGCGTCGCTTCGCCAGTACCCGCACGGGCGCCTGGCTTCGGCCCGGCGGCCGGCTTGGGCTCGGCCTGGTAAACGCCGGTCTGGTGGGCGGTGGCGCTGCCTCCCTTCCCCACAGCGGAGTGGTGCTTGTGCGTGGCTGTGCCCGCTGCCCCCCGGCCGCACAGCCTTCCCCTCCACACCCCACCTCCCGCCGCAGCCTTTCCCCGCCGTGCGGCCCTTCGGCCTGACGGTTGTGCTCCCAGAGGGATCTGTGGATGTCTCCGTCGCCCGCTGCGGCCGAAGGTCACCTTGGGGGGGGGGCCATTACTCGGGGGCAGCTGCGGTTTGGGGTGACCAGGCAGCAGGTGTGGAGACCTTTGAAGGTGGTTGACCGTGGCCTGTCTGCGCCTCCTGTGGGGTTGTCTTAGGTGTCCTCACCAATTCCTGGGGCACCAAATGAGTGTGCAGACGTCTGTTTCTTACTCCGGTGCATAATGAAACGGAACAGGGAGCCGGTGTGGGTAACGGTGTGTCTGGGTGTGCACAGCTTGTGACCGGGGCAAACGTAGTATTCTCAGTGACTGAAAGGGTCACTGAGTTCTCAAAAAGTTCTCAGTGACCGAAAGTGTTCAGCTGCGTGAGGGGTTCCTTCTCATTCAGGCTTCGAAAAACGTCACTGCGTAGTTTGGGAAGCACCAGGGTGGGGAACTAACGTCTGCGCTCGTGTTTGATCCCCATGAACTCCCTAAGCACGGCAGTGAGCAAACACGAAGGTTTGCACGGTTGGCACTGCTGTAGAGCGGCTTTGTTAAACTAGGGTTGGTTTTGTGTCCCTGAGCTCTCACAAAGCTGATGTGTTGCATTCAGCTGCCTTTCTTTTACTTATGCAGATGACTGTGCTGCTCTGTCTTTTCAGACAGGCACGAGGGGCACCCTTCAGAGCTACAGCAGGGAGATGCAGCTGAAATCAAGTGGTACTGTGCCTGTCTCTCTGACTGAAGTAGGAAGCAGCATGTAAGTATTGTGTCTAAAATAACCCTGCGTGACAAGGACTACCCTTTTCTATAACAACTTAAAGCTGGGGAAGGGTCTGGAGCACAAGTCCTGTGAGGAGCAGCTGAGGGAGCTGGGGCTTTTTAGTCTGGAGAAAAGAAGGCTGAGGGGAGACCTTATCACACTCTACAAGTACCTGCAAGGAGGGTGTAGAGAGGTGGGGATTAGTCTCCTCTCAGGTTACAAGTGATAGGACAGGAGGAAATGGTCACAAACTGCACTAGGGGAGATTTAGGTTAGATTTCAGGAAGAATTTCTGAAAGGATTGTCAAGCACTGGAACAGGCTGCCCAGGGAAGTGGTGGAGTCACCATCCCTGGAGGTGTTTAAAATGTGAATAGCTGAGGTGCTGAAGGACATGATCTTGAGGCGGACTAGGCAGGGTTAGGCTGTGGTTGGACTTGATGTTCTTGAAAGTCTCTTCCAACCCAAGTAATTCTGTGGTTACTTTGTGCCAGTGTCACATGAAGGAATTTTTAAATCTCCCAAATGTGGCCTATTTTTGTTTTATTTACCATACATAACCAAGTTACAGGTGTGCAGCCATTTGTTTTGGTAGATAAATTGGGGCATAAAATCAGCTGTTTGGTCTTAAACAAGCATAACTAGAATTGCTAAAGGACAACAAGCTTTATATTTTTTTTCTAATGCAGAATTTGTTTTTCCCATGTTTCAGCTGGCAGGAAATACCAGTATCAAATTTATGACATTCAGCTTTTCGTTCCTTAGGCTCACTGCAAAGAGACTTTTCAGCACTTCACACTCATCAGTAGATCCAAAGGAAATGAAGAAATTCCAGCTCCTTGCACAAAAGTGGTGGGATGAAGAAGGAGAATATTCAGCCCTTCATTCTATGAATGATATTAGAGTGCCATTTATTAGGTATGGTTTTTGAAGACAGAATATTTTAATATCTGACATTTTTGCATAACCAGAAAACAGTTTCATGTAATTAAAATAACTGCATATTGCATCTGTTAAACCATCTTTGTCCTCCTTAATCGCATCCCTGTTCTTTCAGAGATACTCTGTTGAACATGAGTAACAATTATAGTCTGGGAAATCCACTTTCTGGGGTAAAGATTCTCGACGTTGGCTGCGGCGGTGGGCTGCTAAGCGAGGTAAGTAACAGCGTGTTCGTTAAAAAGCGTGCGAAGGATTTGAATTGTTTTACTGTTAACTCTGCGTTATTTTTCATCCTCCAAGGAGTTTTTCTCTTCTGTGATATATTAATTACTGAATGTTGTGGAGTGTGGTGTGTCCTGCAGATTCCATGGAATATGTTTAGTGTGGTGGTTTTACAGAACAGGAGGGAATTGGTAATGAGAAATTCTAAAATTCGGAGGTACATCAGAAAAGTAAGATTACAAACACTGTAAGGAAGAGGAGAGGGGAAGAATGATGTAAGAGTCCTTTCAGTATTCCTCCGGGCAGTCACGATATGAAAACACTTTTTCTTCCTTTTCATTTATAAGCCTAGACAAGAATATTTTAGTCATGACAGTGCCTGTTACCAAAGCAGCATTTTTAATTACAAACTTGTTCTTACATGTTCAGTTCTTTGAATTACTTCAGTTTCTTCTGTTGGGGGTGGGGGGTGGGGGAGGATTCTCACCTTGGTACGGAATAATGTACCTCTGCTCTGTCAGGAGAGCTGCTCCTGGTACAAGGGCT
The DNA here is from genome assembly GCA_013399135.1 of Heliornis fulica. Lineage (NCBI taxonomy): Eukaryota > Metazoa > Chordata > Aves > Gruiformes > Heliornithidae > Heliornis > Heliornis fulica. The sequence goes on along the minus strand of VXBZ01001923.1, from coordinate 281,268 downwards.
GATGTTACAGCTGCTTCTTGAGGAGTCCGCACAAACTTGGGGCTGAGAAGCACCTCTGTGTGTGTGTGTGTGTGTGTGTGGTGCAAACCTTTGGCTGCACAGGGTCGCTCCGAACAGTGCTGTACCCTGTCAATGGTGAATTTAGGATTATAGGTCCAGCTGATTTACTCTGGGAACTTCATCAGTATCTGAAATGGGGCGTCACAAAGGGACCTGTGCTTTGGTGTATTGTTGGTTGTTGTGGGGTGGGTTTTTTTCCTTTTTTATTTTCTTTTGTTCTGAGCAAAATCCCGTGGTCTTCTACGAGTCAGCTCTCCAACAAGGCTGGCAAAACCCGTGTGCTGCATCACCTTCTCAGGTCAGCCAACTGGTGAATTTCAGGTTGGAATAACATACATGTGGTCATGTTCTGCAGCCTGTTTCAGTTTCAGAAGAGGTGGTGGCTGAGGTGTTAACCTATGAGTAAGAAGACACTGGAGAAACTTGAGTGACAGCCAAGCCTGATGCTATCCTAGTAAACATCAGTGTTTAGTTCTCAGCAATGAGAAAGTCCCAGAGATAATCATATATTAAGTAACCATTAAAAAGATATGAGGATTTACCGTTACAGGTGGATGTTGGAGAAAGTAATGACAGTAATTAAATATGGCATTGTTTCCCCCACTTTTTTTCCTCTATCAGAGGGTAATAGCGGAATAAATCTTTATTTGGGTTTGGAAAACAGATTGTTTATTCTAAAAGAAAATTTAAATGTGTCCATTCCATGTATATTTCTCTAAGGAAATTAACAACACCTCCCCCAAATCCAAGGATTTCATTGCATTAATAAACACTTGAAATAAAACTCCTGGATGCGAGCTCATCGCTTGCTGTGTGTGTGTCCTGTCGTCTGGTGGGTGTTCTCTGCATCGCGTATGTACATGGCAAAGCCGCAGAAACCCTCAAGTACATTGTTTTCACACGGACAATAAATTACCCTCTGTATGATTAGCCTCTAGGTAGACTGGGAGCTTCAGTTACTGGAATTGATCCTCTGGAGGACAACATTAGAACAGCAGATCGGCACAAGTCATTTGATCCGGTCCTGGCCAAGAGAATAAAGTACAAGTCCAGTTCACTGGAGGAGATTGTGGAAGAGTCTATGGAAACCTTTGATGTAATTGTAGCTTCTGAAGTAGTGGAGCATGTGGCTGACCTTGAAACATTTATCAAGTGTTGCTCTCAGGTGTTAAAGGTAAGAGGCTTTTTGCTTTCATTATTGGGAATATTTATTCTGTTTTATTATGAAGGCTTTCATTTGAAGGCCTGTGAAAACATCTAAATCTGCCTTCTTTCCTCAACCTTGAAGCACTTGAGATCTGAATCATACTGCAGAGGTGCCTTCCATTCTCCTCCATGATGCAAGTACATCTTCTCAACTTCAGTAACTAAAGAGGAATTAATATTATCTCCGGAATCCTGCCCTCGGAAGGTGTTAACGTCATCACCTAGCATTGCAGGGTTGTTTTGCATCGCGCCCCAAAGAAATGGAGTCTCTGATTCCACCCAGTGAGAAAGAACATGGCAGCAATGCAGGTGGTGACGGCTGCATGTTGAATCAGACTGTCATCATGTTTTCACAGGGTTTTATTCCAGCTCAGACACCAGATGTGCTCCTGGATTGTGTTTAAAGCAATCATAATTGTGTTTGGAGATAACCAGACGTTGGTCTGTTCCTCTTGATACTGTTTCATTTACAGAGAGGGATGATAGGCCCAGAGCACAAGCAACAACTCTCCTTTAATCTCTTGATTTGTTATTCTGGTCATCAGAAGGAATGTAGATAATTGGAATGGAAACCTTAACTAATATTCAGCCTGTTGGGGACACAAAATTATCCTTAATTTTTGCAAATGGTCTTTTAAGTTTTTAGTGTTCATTTCTGGCATTATTCTTTGACCTTGTAATCATAAAAAACCCAAACCATAGCATTCAGCGGTTTCAAAAATTAAGCAGTACTACATGCTTTCCTTCAGTTTTAATGTTTACAGGTGTTTCTTTTTACAGCAGGTACTGTATGTACCTGAATACATTTTATGTATCTGTTTCCTGCGCAACGTTACAAGTGACCTTGTTAGATGGGTTTTTTTGGGCACAGAAATGGTTTTCAGACCATCCAAGAATTCTTTTTTTTTAATCTTTTAATTAGCCTGAAGGTTCTTTATTCATTACTACAATCAATAAGACACAGCTGTCCTACATCCTGGGAATTGTGGTTGCAGAAAAAGTAATAGGCATTGTGCCGGAAGGAACACATGAGTGGGAGAAGTTTGTTCCCCCGGAAGAGCTGGAGCGTCTCCTGGAATCAAGTAAGTGCTAGACCTGGTGGTGGGAATGCAGGGACATCCCAGTGGTCCCTGCAGAAATAGGAAGGGGATGAGCTAGGTCGGGTGAGTGCTAGCACCAACACATGGCTTTTCCTGTGTGAGGTGCCAGTTCTGTATTATAATGTCTGGTCTAAAGACACTGCTGCTTACTGGATATAAATAGACTACTGGAGTCTGAAGAACACAGGGACTATTTAAACAAAACCACTGTTCCAGCCACCCTCAGTTCGATAGCCTGAATTAAAATGCCAAGGCTTCCCATCCTGTTCTGGTGACACAATGGACATGCTGAAGTGGTTCCTGTGCTTTTAAGTTAGATTTGGGAAAATAACCCTCTTGGTATTTTAGAGCTGCTGCCACTGCATTCTCTTCCCTTGGGAACGTGTTTCTATCTTCAGTTGCTGCTCCATGTTCTTTATTCATATCATGTTACTAAAAAATTTCTTCAGAAAGGTGAATCACAGAATGTTAGGAGTTGGAAGGGATCTCAAAGATCATCTAGTCCAACACCCCTGCCCAAGCAGATCACCTAGATTAAACCACACAGGAACATGTTCAGATTGGTCTTGAATGTCTCCAGAGAAGGAGCCTCCACAACCTCTCTGGGCAGCCTGTTCCAGTAATCTGTCACCCTCACAGTGAAAAAGTTCTTCCTTATATTCAGATGGAGCTTCCTATGTTCCAGTCTGGACACATTGCCCCTTGTCCTATCACTGACCAATACTGAGAAGAGCCTGGATCCATCCTTCTGACACTCAACACATTTATAGACATTAATGAGGTCACCATCCTAGAACTGGGCACAATACTTCAGGTGTGGTCTCACCAGGGCAGAGTAGAGGGGCAGAAGGACCTCTCTTGACCTACTAGCCACCCCCCTTCTAATATACCCCAGAATGCCATTGACAGGTTGCCACTGGCCTTCTTGGCCACAAGGGCACACTGCTGGCTCATGGATATCCTGCTGTCCACCAGGACCCCCAAGTCTCTCTCACCTGCACTGCTCTCCAACAGGCCAGTCCCCGACCTATACTGGTACCTGGGGTTGTTCCTCCCCAGATGTAATACCCTACACTGGCCCTTGTTAAATCTCATTACATTTCTCTCTGCCCGGCTCTCCATGTCTAAATCCTGTTGAATGATGGTACAACCTTCTGGTGTGTCAGCCACCCCTCCTAACTTCGTATCATCAGCAAACTTGCTGACTGTGCACTCTAATTCCCTCGTCCAGGTCCTCAGTTAATGCATTGAACAGCACTGATACCAGTACTGACCCTTGAGGGACTCCACTAGATAGAGGCCTCCAGCCAGACTCTGCCCCATTGATCACAGTGAAGATGAAACCTACCCCAGATTCATTGGTCAGTCCTTGAGAAACTGTGTGATACTGACTTGAAATAATTAAATTGCCCTGGTTTGATTGCTTTTGAACTGGACGGAGCACTGAGCTAGGAAGAGTTCTGCCCATTACCCCCCTTCCCGGCAGATGTTTGAAAACTCTCACTGAGTGTTTACCTGGCTCCCGGTGTAGCCATACCTCACCGTATGGTGTGCTGCTGGTACGTGGCTGGCGCCGCCTTCCAGCTCAGAGGGAGGAAGAAGCGTGCTTCAGGCTTGCTGCTCTGCAGGGTTTGCTGTTGTGGTGGTTCACAGTGTTTTAAGAATGCTGGTTGCTTCACGGCTTCTTTCTTTCCTAGATGGTTTTTCAGTCAAGACTGTGAACGGGATGTTGTACAATCCCCTCTCGGGGTTGTGGAGCTGGATGGAGAGCACGAGCGTTAACTATGCGATGCACGCGGTGAAATCCGGGGCTCAGGGACAGTCAGGCCCGACAGACACCCCGGCGGAGGTGGTGAGCGAACAGCCCTCGGCCACAGCTGGCACTGCCCTGTGACTGGGTGACAGACTGCTGCCAGGAACAGTGAAGGAACTTTTGCCCAGGTGGACGTAATAAAACCTTTTTTTTAACAACAGGCCTGCTGTTTGCGTTAATAACTCCTGTCCTGGGTTTGGCCAAATACTTTAGGGCAGTCTCAGAAAAAAAACCCCAACAAGTGCCCATTATCTCAGGAATCATTTAAGACTGAAATGGGCATGGCTTTTAAAGTGTGCTTTTAATAAGAAAGTAGTTTCAAATTGTTGGACAGGGAAATGCCCATGTCAGTAGCTCACAGGAAGGTCTTGCACATGGTGGCATTTTCAGACCCACTAGGAAAACTCAGATCTCCGTAGAGTAATAGCTTAAATTTATGGTGAGTTTAAAGCCACAAGCATGTATGATAAATAAAATGCACGAAACAAAACCTAGAACCGCTTGTTTCGGTGTTGTTATGCCTTCTCCCTGAGAGGACAAAAAATGAGAGCAGAGCAAAGCTTTTCCTTTGGGCCGTGCTGTTTCTGCAGTTGATGTGAGCAAACTGCAGTGGAGGAAGAGTCTCCCCGACCGGAGTGCCTCAGCTGTCAGAAAGCTCTTCACTACAAAGGTATTACTGGTATCTGTGCCTCCAAGTCAGCTTTCTACCCAAGTCAAGGGACGTGTCAGGCCATACTTTACTAGGCAACCAGAGCTTTGTGCTGTAGAAGCCATAGGTTGGCAGTCTGTACTAGGATTGATGTGCTGTACTCCCTCAGTCTTAAAGCCCTAGTGCCGGGTTAAGGAAGGTGTTGTCCTGTTTCATTGCAGATCTTTCTAAATAAAATGTGTGCATATCTGGTGTTTTCTCTTGCCTTCTCTCTCTGCCTCTTGCTTGTATACAGGTAGAGGTGAGCTGGCTGTGAGGGTTTTCTAAAATTTTAGTTTGCAGAGGTAAAAAACCTGTATTTTTGGTTGGTTGGAGAGGGGGCACGGGGTTTTTTATGCTACTGCTGAATTATCGAATTACATGTTTGCATTCTTGCTGCTTTGCTGCATCTGTATGATGACTTGGGATCAAAGTTTCATGATGGATCTGATGATGTGTGACGGAAGATAGTTAATTTATAGTGGAAATAAAAGTAATTCATAGGTATTAAGACTGAAAAGGGTTATCTAATGTGATTGGTTCCGTGGCAGTAAATGCTGTCTTGCAATGTCTGGGCTGTCGCTTGGCTTTGGGAAGAACATCTTGGTGTAAAGACTTAGTGATGGAGAAGGTGCTATGTTGAGAGGTAGATTGTTCCAAAAATTGGTCATTTGAAGTGATCTAACCTCACATCCCAGCCAGTGACATCTTGACATCTTCATTTTTCAGGCGAAGGACCTCTCTGCGGTCAGCTGACTCTGTCTAGTGAACATAGTCAGTGTAGTTTTGGGCCAAGTCCCCCCCAGATTTTCTCTTGGATCAAAAGGACTGCTACTCTGCGAGTTCCTGGCTTCGTGTAACATGTAGGGGTAAACACCCTTTGTGGAGCACAGCAGCACTAGTGGACACAGCATTTTGGTAATGGTCTCGCTAGTGCTGTCTGCGGGATGGACAGAGCCATTCTGCCGGACGGCCTTTCGCAAAGGAGCCTCCGCTGCCTTGACCGTTCATCATGTAGCGCTCGGGAGAGGAGCGGAGCTGGGAACCACGTGGAGGAAGAGCGGACAACCGGCGCTCTTTGTTCCCAGCAGTGTGTTAGGCATGTGAGTGCCCCTAGCTGAGGCACCGACTTGGATGGGAGTTACTTAAAACTCTGTGACTGTTCCACATTTTACCAACAGTGGATTGAAACAAACAGTATCTGACAAGCACTGAGACCTGGACAGGTTCCTGGGGTAGCCCACTGGAAACGTCCCCCAAGAGGGACACAATCCCTTGCTCACCTGTTTCATAAGTCCAGATGTTTGTGTAAACAGCTGTTACCCTTTCTCATCCTTTCCTTTCTTCCCACTTGCTTGTTGCTTGTATTTCTTTGTTAAGCTGTGAGCTGCCTGAGGGACTGTTTTTCTGTTTCCCGCTGCCGTTTCTGTTGCACCTAGCACAAAAAGCCCTTGATGCTGCTGCTTGGGTGCTCTGCCCGGGCTCACAAGAGGGCTCTCATACCGAGTTAACAATGGCTGGCATTTAACCGCAAGCGCGTGGACCTGGATGTCCGTTAACACCCCTGATTCTTGACAAAAACCTTATTGCAAGGACCAGACCTTCTCCTCCTCTGTTTACACACGAGCCCTGTCAGCCTGGGAGAGTTTAATGAGTGGGGGGGGGGTTGTTGTGGGTTTGCGTGGCAAGGTTTTGGTGGCAGAGTGGGCTGCAGGGGCAGCTTCTGCAAGCAGCTGACAGAAGCTTTACCCGTGTCTTACAGAGCCAATGCCAGCTGGCTCCAAGATGGACCTGTCGCTGGCCAAGGCTCAGACAGTCAGTGACAATGGTAGTGCCTCTGGGACAATGTATTTAAGGAAGGATGAAACAGAAGAAGTGGCACCTTTTTCAGACAGAGGAGAGAGATGTGAGGAACTCTGCAGACACCAAGGTCAGTGAAGGAGAGAGAGGAGTTGCTCTAGGTGCTGGAGCAGAGATTCCCCTGCAGCCCACGGAGAAGACCATGAGGAGGCAGGCTGTCCTCCTGCAGGCCATGGGGAATGGGTGTGGGGCAGATAGATGCCTGCAGGTCAGGGAGCAGGTGGATGCACCCAAAGGAGGCTGTGACCCTTGGGAAGCCCACGCTGGAGCAAGATCCTAACAGGACAGGGTACTTGGCCTCCAGCCAGGGTCAGCCCACCACAGGGGGCAGAGAGCGAGGACTGCTTGAGCAGGTCCTGGTACCCATGGCTTGGCTCCAGATGCCTCCAGTGTGTGTCATCCTTGGTCTCTAGCTGTCAGTTTTCCTCTTCTGGTAGAGTAACCTTATTCTTCTGGTAGAATTTCGTTGCTCCGGTTAAAACATCCTCTTTTTTTAAGCTGGAAAAGGAATAATTGCGGTAGAGATCATTGGTGAGCTATCAGACATTGGAAGAATATCCTACCCCTTGCTTTTAAACTCTTTAGCTTTTTGTTTCTGACAGCATAAGCAGATGCAGTACTGTGCACTGAATATAAACTGGGTATTCATGCTGCAGCAACTTGGGGTTTTTTCTTAAAATCTGTGTGTAGGGAATCAGTCGAGGTTTTATGCTTCTCTTAGTCCAGTTGCTGTGGAAATGCAATAGTTCTGTTGGAATGGACAGAATTTAGGTCAAATAAATTTGAAACCTTTTGGCTTTCCCTTTGCAAGTTCTTCATGAGTGTGGAGCTGTGGCTTTGATGCTTACAGGAAAAAGTGGTGGTAGGAGGTAAAAAAAAGGAATGTTTCCTCTGTGCACCAGGCATGCAGCTGGGGCTGGGGTGAGGCAAGAGGTGACTGTTGCCTTGAGATCAAGAAGAGGCCGTTTTTGGGGCTTATTCTTTTTCAGCCTCTGTATCTATTTCTGGATGAGGATCCTTGGCTGTCCTATTCCTTTTTTTCCTGTGAAAGAACAAACCAGAGCAAGGAGCTGATCAAGCCAAGAAAATCCAACAGAGCAAAATGATGTTGTTCGGAGTGATCTCAGCTCTGATGTGGCTCCTCATGTCATGTAACCTTTCCCCGTCGGTCCACACCATCCCAGCCCTCTGCTGAGACTGATGCTTGTCCAAGTTGTAAATTATATTTTCTGTTGCCTTTCTGTCTTTTCTCTCTCCCTTGGGAGAAATTAAATGCAAATCCACCATAAAAGCAGAACTTGAAGTTTCCATGAAGTCCCATTATGCTGCCAGATGTTTCTTGGCGTCTTGTGACATTTCATGGCCATTTTTGCAGAACTTTACAGTTTCTTTACACACATTTTTCCAGAAGCACCCTGTGTCAGGCTCCTAGGGAATGGAAAAAAAGGAGGGACAATGTAGTGGGAAAGGAAATGTGTAGAGACTGTGAGTAGCAATATGAAAAAGGCTGTTTTGTAGAAAGTTTTTCTGAAAACGGGTTCTCAAGTTCTAACATTATGTTGAAATCTCATCTTTAATTAAAACCCCTAACAAAACCAGCTTATTTTCAACCCACACTTCTAAGAAATACTTGAAAGGAATAATCACATACAGACTAGAGGTTCAGAGGTCAAAAGGGCCAGCTTCTGTAATTAGCCAGCCTGATGGCAGAGAAAAAAGCGAGACACAACATGAATCATCTCACCGGTGTTGATGCTGTAGTTGCATTGCAAAGCCAGAAGTTGTGAAAGGAAGAAGAACGATGCCTGGCAGATAAATATGATTCTGCTGGAGACAAGAAGAGGAGAGAAGCAAAGGTGGCAGCTGGCTTTGAGTGTGCCTTTGGTGAGGAGCTACTGAAGGGTACCTCAGTGTCAGACTGAGGTGCACAGTTTAGGTGTTCACAGTCTCCCGCTTCCTTCTGCACACTAACCTCCAGCACTTCATTCCAGATGCCTACACCCATGCTGAGATCCTGGAGAGTGAAGGTGGGCTCCTCTTGTTTCAAACTGAGTTGGTCACTTCGTAATCAGGAGTAGCTGCCAGCTCTCTGGTTCGTTGTGCTCCCCTTGTTTGCGTAGAGGATCTCTTACCCTGCTGCATGCAGAGGTATTCCCATGGTGCTACTTTGCACTTAAGTTCCTTTCAGCAGCAGCATAAGCTATAGCAAAACTTCATCATCTATCCCAAGATGCCCACAAGTAGTAACATCAATACCAAGATGATGAAGGGAGTGGAACACCTTCCTTATGAGGACAGGCTGAGGGAGCTGGGTCTCTTCAGCTTGGAGAAGAGGAGGCTGAGGGGTGACCTCATTAATGTTTATACATATGTAAAGGGTGAGTGTCAAGAGGATGAATCCAGGGTCTTCTCAGTGATAGGACAAGGGGAAATGGTTCCAAACTGGAACTTAAAAAGTTCCATGTGAATGTAAAGAGGAAGTTTTTCACTGTGAGCGTGACGGAGCACTGGAACAGGCTGCCCAGAGAGGTTGTGGAGTCTCCTTCTCTGGAGACATTCAAGGACAGTCTGAATGCATTCCTATGTGATCTAGTCTAGATGATCCTGCTTGAGCAGGGGGGTTAGACTGAATGATCTTTCAAGGTCCCTTCCAACTCCTAATATTCTGTGATTCTGTGTGATTCTGTGATCTTGTGTTCTAAACGGCAATGCTGTTGACTTCAGTCAATGTTTATTTAATAAAATTGCTAACGTCAACTTGTTAAAGGGTAAAAATGCCTAAATACAGAATTTCCTTCCCCATCCCCTCCCCTTTGAAGTCCTCAAACTGCTGCTTCTCCACTCCAGTGCCTCCACTGGGCTTTGCTGAGCACGTGATGGAGCGGTAATGCCTAGTGTACAATAATCATCTGTCAGGACCTCTAGAGCAGACTTTGTGGTTTATTTGGTTCTGTGCTGTCTCAGGACCACTTTCTATTTTTCCAACTCGGGATGGATTTTGTGGCATCATCTCCAGCTTTGTGATGAGCAAATAAAAAGTAGATCTCTTTATGTAACACGCTGTCTTGCTATCACAACCATGTATTTTCCCCAGCCCCTTCTCCAGTGGGAAGCAGAACACCGCTTTCAAAATAATTTTCAAAACAAATTATTTGATTCTGCTTAAGTTGAACAGTTCTATAAATTTGAATAAAAATATTACTTTCAGGTGATGTTTTAATGGTAAAAAGCTGCCTGCATGTCCCCTGGTTCTTCCAGCTATTAGGACAAAACTCCAATTATTTAAAGTTTGTGCTAATAGTAGACTTTGTATTGACACATATCCCATTTTCTTTAAGCAGTATAAAATGATGTCATGTTTTGTTGCAGCCAGAAGGGCTGGGATTTCACCTAGGATATAAAATCACCTGACCTGTCTTGACTTACACATGCATTAATCGCACAGCCACCTCTCAGTGCATTAGGAATTCAGGATATATATTTTGATCTGCATTTTGGGCTTTTATTCCCACATGGAGTCATTCCAGCAATATAATCAATACTCACTTTTTCTAAAATATAATTATTTTTTTTGTGTTTAAAAGGACTGCGAAGACCATTAGTGTTCCATTACTAAATCTGAAAACTCTGTTGCATCCTCATGAGTTGTGTTAACTTAAAGCAACCCTGAAACAACTTTGAGATTAAAATGCTCATGATGCCTTGTACAGTAGTTACATTCTAAAAACTTGCAGTGATAGAAGGTATAGAAAAAGATCTGGTGTTTAGTTTCCTGAATTAGAGTAAGCACATATGACATGATGATGTAGAAAAATGAAAGCAAACAAAAATTCAATAAAAAGGAGCCCTCAGATGAATGTATCCAGCTCACACAAGTAACAGTAAAAACTAGCAGATTTACCCTCAACACCCTCTGATGAAGCACAGCCAGAGCTCTGAAACTTGGGTTTCATTCCCAGAAAGAATTTGCCTTCCTGTTGCCTGAGAAGTGGCAGCTCAGCGTGACTGCAGGATGAGGGCAGCAATTGTGTCCCTGTACCGGCACTGGTGAGGCCACACCTCGAGTGCTATGTTCAGTTCTGAGCCCCACATTTTCAGAAAGACATTATGTGCTGGAACATGTCCAGAGAAGTCAACAAACCTAGTGAAGGGTCTAGAGCACAGGTATTATGAGGAGCGTCTGAGGAACTGCGTTTGTTAAGTCTGGATAAAAGGAGGCTGAGGGGAGACCTTATCACTCTCTATGAGTACCTCCAAGGAGGGTGTAGAGAGGTGGGTGTTGGTCTCCTCTGAAGTAACAAGGAATAGGACAAGAGGAAGTGGTTTCAAGTTGTGCCATGGGAGGTTTAGATTGGATATTAGGAACTATTTCTTCACCAAGGGCTGCCCAGGGAAGTGGATGAGTCACCGTCTTAGGAGGTATTTAAAAGACGTGAACACATGGTGCTTAGGGACATGGTGGAGTGGTAGACTTGGCAGTGCTGGGTTAATGGTTAGACTTGATGATCCTAAAGGCCTTTTCCAACCAAACCTATGCAAACAAACCTAAACAATTCTATGCAGAATGTTTCACGTGAAAGATCTGACTACTAAAGTAACTACCTCCATGACATTTTGAGGGTTGTCAGTCACTCAAAAAGCTTGTAATAAAATAAAAGCAACTAAGGGATTGTGACACTATAGGTCTGTCAGCTGAGTAAGTTTTTCCGTTTATCTGACTCTGTATTACTAACTTATGTATGTGACCAACTTTGCAGTGAGCTGCCAGCCTGAGTATTTCCACCTGCAGCAAGAAGGAGGTTTCAGCCAAAGCCATTTTAGTTTCTGGCAAAAGCAAGGAACGGCGAGTTATTTACATCATTTGGGGCAGTCTCAGAGTATGTGTCACCTCAGAAAGTGGCTTTTGTTTACCAGAAAGTGCAAGGTAAACTCCAGGGAATTGCTGAGTTGCACTTAATGTGGGCTTAGGTCTCCTTCGGTATGGCACAGAAGACATAGTTGCTCTGGATGTTTCGCATTTCCTGTGTATTTGTAAATTTGCATGTCATTAAAGTTATCAGTAATTCCTTTTCTAAATCCAGATCGAAATGCAGCATCACTATTTTGCAGCTTTACACTGGCAACTTCCATCTGAATAATTAAAAAGACGTGTATATGAAACTCGAGCTGCCCAGAGAGATCATTAATATTACAACAAAACCAGTCCTGGCAGCAGCCAGCAATCATTTCAGAAGGATGTTGGAGAGCCTGCCGATGATGAAAAAACCTTCTTTCACCCTCTCATCAACTCAGCCCTCTCCACAAAACCCTACTGAATTATGTCTTCTGCAGAAAAGGGCTCGGTGAGTTTGGGCTGGTTTAAAGAGGAGGAAGGATTTCTCTACCACCGCAGGATGCCCTGCTCACACATGAAGGAGGAGTCCGGCAGTGCTGGGTTAATGGTTAGATGGAGACAGACAGTCACCATGCGTGAGACACTTTTGCTTCGGGCAGAGCAACCCATAAAAACAACCCGTAGGTACTAATGGAGCTGTTAAAAGCTTTGTGCTGCCTGAAGTCTGGCACCTTTGAAGAGAGAGGGCAGCGAATAGGAGCAATGGTTGATATCAGTGCGAGAGATGAGGGGAAAATGTGCAAGCTCAGGCTGTTTTAAAGATGTGCAGAGACATTACAGAAAAAAAAAAGCAAGCAGGTGAATGTAATGAGCAACATGTTTTATACCACCATACAGAATCTAGTACCACTAATGAGTTTGTTGGTGCCTTCCTGCCCCCAGATCAAACTGTAGACTTCAAAAGAAAAATCTGTCTTTCTGTATGAGAAAGTAGGCTTAGATTTATGTTAGCTGGAAAAATCTACTTACTTTATTTTGTTATTCTCTCTTCCTTTAAGCAGCTGCACCAGAACACATTACAGATATGTCATGGTGGAACCACCACAAGAAAAAAGTGTACTTTTAATGCATTAGATCTTGTTTTGCTCTGCACTATGTGTCTGAGGGATCACAGTTCTAGACTGTGCCAGATGCAGGGTGTGTTTGCAGACAGACAGACATCTGGTTCTATCACTGATAGCTCTTATTTTCCCCGCTCCAAAGAAATACATAGAAAAGTGGTAATTTAGCAAAGGTGCAGAGCTGGATTCCCACCTTCCCTAAGTGAGACGGTGAGGTGGCTTTTGGTCCAGAGGGCATCACACCTGACCTTTAAAGACAGTACCTGCAGTGCGTGGCAGTAGAGAGCAATACTCAATGTCAGACAAAGACATCAGGCTTCTGGGCACTCCTGCTGTCTACAAGTCACTGGTCACAGGCACCAGTGCTGCCTGGCGAGGCTGTGCACATTCCCCGGAGGAGTGGATGCCGCCGCCTTCCATACCCGCGGAAAAGGTGGGCTGAGGACACACGCTTCGCTGTTTCACCCACAGAAAAGCTTGGCTGCCAGACTGCCGAGCCAAACTGATACGGTACCTGCAGGCAGGAGACTTTGGAAGAGTGAGGAAAAGATGCTGGCAGAGCACCGCCAGCGAGTCAAGTGTGTGAGACAGGTATAGGGCACAGCACTTGTGTTTTATCTGTGTTCTTTATTTGCTGCTGTTAAACTCTGGTTACCAAGATGTGACATTCTGACCTGCACCTTTTAAATGCTCAAGTGCAGTCAGTTCCATGCAGGTCGTAACCTACCTCTTAAAATCTGGTTTATGAGCAGGACAGGAAGGCTGACAGGGTGTCCGTGGTGATCTGCATCCAGCATACCACAAGGCACATTGCTGAGGCTTCCTATGCTGTGTCCTGGGAAGCATCACTGTGTGCTGGACCCTTGCAGAGTCTGTGCAACACCACACCCAGAGCAAGAGTAACACTGTGATAGCTTCTCCAAAAGGAGGGTGGCAATCTCCTCCTCCAAAAAGTATTAAACACCTGACCAGTGTACTGCTCTAATAATCCCAGGACAACTGGTTTGCCTTACAGTTTGCCTTGAATCTGTCTAGCATCTTAATATCAGCAAAGGCACCAGGTAAACTACTACAACACAGCACCAACTTTCAGAGCATAAATTGCAGTAACGCTTTCTTCAGAGCATTGGGTTTGCCTACCTTGTCCAGGGCATCACTGGGAGCTGAATGATTTATTCCCTCCCTCCTTCCTTCCTTCTCTCCATCACAGGTCTTCTCCACTTATGCTGGCCACTGATTCAAAACACAGGTTTGAGGGTAACTCATTTGCCTCTGAAAGTCAGGCAGTGGCAGCAGCTGGGATGTGGATGCCCAGGACCTTTCTCTGCCCTCACTGAAGCTTGGATCCCATCTGTAACTGGATCCTTCTTATCTGTAACACAGCAAGCAATTCCCTTGCAGTAGCAAAAGTTGAGACCAGCTACGAGGCTGTGACCGTCCAGATTTGTTAGGCAGTCTGACACTTGAAACAAATCTTCAGCCTGAGATTTGCAGGTGCTGTAGCAGAGAAAACGCATTTTTCTTTATCTCTTCACTGTCCTTCTGTAAGAATTTAACAAAACCTCGTGCTTAAAATTATGAGCTGTGGCATGAAGTGGCTGCTGCTCTCATTTTCCACTCTTACTTCATTACCTGTGTGTAATCTGTAGTGTGGAGTGGTCCAAAAGCTGTGAAGAAGGTGCTTAGTCAGCACCTCACTAAGGATGAGGGCAAAGGAGCATGGCAGGTTTTGCAGAGAGCAACCTGTTTGTGCAAAAAGATCTTCCTGGTCCCTGGGACCTCTCTGATCCCATTAATTCCTGAGTGTGGGGCCCCAGCACGGTGACACAGGCTATGTATCATACACAGACACTTGCACTGTAGCCTGTGGTGGTTGCAAACCTGTAACAACAAGTTACAAACCTGTAACAACCATTTAAAAGTGAGGAATAGAACAAAATGCTTCAAGGAGCTTCCGCAGGAAATCATCCGAGCACAGCAGCCTTCCTGGTGAGTGCAGGCAGGAGTCAGAGACTGTTACATGATGAGAAAATCTAAACCCAAAAAGCCCAGCAAAACTAAACCCAAAACTGGCCTCTACCAGCACTTGGAGAGGTTGGCAAGCAGATCTGAACTCTCTGGCTTTGCTCGGAGTTCCTATCTGCCTCTATTGTCTAATCTGTCTCATACCCTGAGGTTTACAAAGCTCAGAGACCCTGCCTATACTGGGCACTGAATTGCCTCCATTTGTGTGAAGAACCGGGTCATTTCTCTTGTCCCTGACAGCATAATAAAATACCTAACTTGAGCTTTCTGGCCCAGCTGTGTACCCACCACAGCACTGAGGACAACTAAATATTTAGGCAGTGGCATTAATCAGACAACAAAGGGCAGTGCCAGTGCTTTAGGGTTGTCATGGTGTGCAGAGCTGTGGATGTTTGGCAGACTGTTAACACCGAGATGCCCTCACACCAAGGGGGCACTGCGACCCTCAGCGTCAGCATTTCCTCAGGGTCACTGAGCTTCCCTTTCCTTGTGCCTTTCTGCGTGTAAAGCGTTCTCCTCAGCCGCCTCACAACGCATCAGAACAAGAACCGCTGCATGTCAGGGTTTTAGAGAAGCGTGTGGTAACGCGCGGCTGCGGCCAGGCGCTGGGGCGAGACGGTGCCTTTCGTTCCAAGCACGGGACGCAACACAAGGCCTCTGCTCAGCACCGCAGCGACGCTCGGAGCAGCCGACCGCGGGCATCGCGGCGGCACCGGTTTACGCGCCAAACCTCGGCCGTGAGCCGCGGTCAGCAGCGCAGCCTTCAGCCCCCAGTGCGGGACAACGCCTGCCCTGCCGAGCGGAGGCGCGACATCGCTCTCGGCCGGGTCCGGCCAGGCTTAGGGGGACGCGGGGCCCTCCGCAAGGGCAAGGCAGGGCAGGGCAGGGCATGCCCGGCCCACCCCCTCCCCTTCCCTCTCCGCCGCCTTGCGCAGCCGCGCAGCGACGACTGAGGCAGCTGTCGGAGCCGGCCGATACGGCACGGCCCTCCTCCTCCTCCTCCTCCTCCTCCTCCTCTCCCCGCCGCCGCGGCCGGGCCGGTTGGAGGCGGGGGGGGGGGGGGGGGTCTCGGCGGTGCGGCGGGGGATGCGGGGCGCAGCATGCTGTGGGGAGTGGGCCTGGCGGCACCCCGCTCCTGCGTGGCGGACCTGAGCCGCAACCGCAGCCTGTCTCTGGGGTGGTGCGCGGG
>VXBZ01001923.1:151703-265166 GCA_013399135.1 Heliornis fulica | reverse complement strand
TGAAGGGGCGCACCCCTCCACAGGTGTCCGCGGGCGGGTGGGGGCTGTGGAGCCCGCCCGCCCTGGCTGCTTCTGGCGCAGGGTGACTCCGGCTGCCTCCCGCTGCCGCTGCGTCTGGTGAATCAGGAGCCCGCAGCCGGCTGCTACGGGAGGATGGGAGTGTGGTCTCGGCCAGGATTTCTCTGGTGTCTGCTTAGTGTACCGATATATCGTGTGCCTGTTTGATTTTTTAAAATCTCTCTCTTTTTTTTTTCCTTTTTTTTTATTGGCGTTTGACAGGAAAGAGCAAGAGCTTGATTCGAAGGATGCTATTATACTGCATCAGTTTTCAAGGCCTACCAACGGTGTTCCAAGCTTATCTCCCTTCTGTCTGAAAATGGAAACTTACTTGAGGATGGCTGATTTACCCTACCAGGTACATTGTGTTGCTTTCGTTTACATTGTAGCTCGCTGTAACTGCGTGAAAGGGCACATAAGCATCCCGTCTCTCCTCCCTCCCAAAGTCTGTCTCACCCAAGGAGATGTAAACATACACCTACGACTAGGTGGGTACGCTGACAGTTTAACATCTCTGGTTAAATTTGGTGTATAACCTTTAAAGATACAACTTGAACAACGCTGGTCTGGAACATCTCTAGATTTAACTGGCAAAGCTAATTGCATGTTAGGAGCTAGCTTGGCTGGAAATGCAGAAGGAGGAGAGTAGTCTGGATTTTTTATAATGCTAAATAACACCCCAAAACTAAAGTGCAACATATTTTGGTCTTTGAATTTCACCATGTTAAGTGGGTCAAGATTAGACAGGTGCATCTTCTTATTTTCTTGGAAGGTTTCTCTCTGGACCTCTTCTGGGAAGGTGTGCTTGGGTTTTGCTTCACTTCCATTGCCAGAGCTTCCCCTCTAGTGAAGAAAGACAGGATTGCTTTTAGAGGTCATGAGTGCTGCTCCTGAATTGTGTCAGACTGCATCCATGCCATGTTCCTGTAGGGGATGAAGCCTGAGCTACTCCAATGAATGAAAGCCTGGAGAGCAGAAATTTGGATCTAGCAGTCTTGCTTGTTTGATTGTGATAACACCATGGGTCTGCTGTGCACCTCACTGCGGTGTCAGCAAGCTGTATAGCATGCAAGCTCTTTGAAATGCTGGATGAGTTTCTTTTTGGTGTGTGTAAAGCATTGGGCACATTTCAGATGGTATAGCAGTAGTGATAAATATACTAAGGATCTTGGGTAGAAGAAATGTCTTTTTCTCTCTCTTTTCCCCCACAAATGATGTAAATTTGGCATCTATCTTTGTTTCAAAGAGGCTGAGCTCTGGGTAAGGTGCATACTTGCCCCACATGGGTTCAAGTCCCTTTTTGATGCTGCATACCAAGGTGTTAGAGAGAACTTTTCATTTATGGACAGTGTTTTACAGAAGAAAATCATCCATATTGCAACTTGGTTTTAATATTTTTGTTGTTGATAAGAATTCAGCTTTGCATGTGATGAAACTCTTTTGCATCAGAATTGAAAGAAAAACTAATTAGTGCGTTTTGCTTAAGTCTTTAAGAGCCTCAGTTTAATGCTCGTTATCTTAAGACTTAACAGTACTCAAATCAGATACTTCAGAGCATTAAAGGTGATTTCCTTCCCATGTATTCCCTCACTTAGGATTACAGACCCTGCAAGATACTGAAGTTTGAACAGTCATTGGAGCAGGAGGACTTGGTGGACATTGCTTCTCCACCCAGAGTAGTTTCGGTAGAAATTGCATGTTTGTTTTTTCTTTGTAATGGCGGTTGATGTCATTCAGAGGTTTGCAGTGATCAAAGTTGCTCTGGTGGGTAGTTGAAGAAGGCTTCAATATAGAAGATTGTTGTGACAGACACAGTCACTTCCAAGAGATAACACTACGTATTTGTGTGATTTAGCTGTCTGCATGATTCCATCCTTATGTCGGGTAGAAGTGAGTCACAGTTTGTCAGAGAGAAACATTTTCAGAGGGTTGACCTCCCCTCCTTATTTTTTGCAATGACGGTCAGCATTGCACCTCTATTTGTACTCACTAGCTGTGATGAGCACAACAAGCTGGTGTAGGCCAGCAGGACCACCAAAAGCAACAGTCCTACCTTCATGGCTCTCCCTTGTCTCTTTAGGCACATACCTTTATGTGCCAGAGCTGGCCTAGTCAGAGCCATGAAGGTTTAGGTTATTTGGCTTTAACCTGTCTCTGTTCTTCACATGCTCCATGTGCCATGCTGCAGGAATGGTTCCCACTCGTGCTGGGAACACCAGGTTGCTGCTTTTAGCTGTGCCACTGATACAGACTTAAGGTGTTTGTGGGGTTATTGACCCTATGTAGGGTTTCAGAGGTCAGTTTGGTGGAGCTGAAGATGCAGCTTTTATTCCAGAATCACAGATTCTGTTTCTGTCCTTGTGTTAGGAGTACAGTGCTGTGTTTGGCTGGTGGAGGAGGGTACATATGCCCATGTGGGATTAAGTGGTAGGGGAGCAGGAGGCAGCAGGAGGGGAGCCAGCAAGCAGAACTGTTCTCAGCTGGAGTTACAAGGTTCACTATATTTGGACTACCTGGAAACTTCTATTTTGTGTTACCTATAGAACACTGTGGGTGATGAGACATCTGGTGTGTCCCCCCCTCCCTATCCTGTGGGCAGTCAGGCATGAGGGATAGCAGGAGCTGTCATGGAGAAGCCATGGCATTCTGGGTGGCTGCTGGTGCTGGGTTTTGCCGCCAGAGTGTTGCTGTGGCCATTGCCTTCCCAGGGAGGGGATGCTTCAAAGGTGGGGGGTTGTGAAACAGAGGTAAGAAAAGACAGAGAGGGATGTTCAGGTTGTTTGTAGTTTTTCAATTCATTCTGTTCATACTCAATGCATCAGACTTGAATAATGTGCTGCTTGTTACACAACATACTGTAATGTTCTGTGAGAAGTGGAATTTCTCCCAGTAGATGTGGTCTTGTAATGTGCTTACATTTTCTTGAAGCTGCCTTTCCAGGTGTGAGTTCTCAACCAAAACCAATTTGGGCAGCTCCACCCTGGTTAGCTTGTACCTAGGTGTTTTGGTGGTGGGGTTGTTTTACCTCAAAACGTTTAATGCTTTTTTTGATAAAGCTTGCTTTGAAAGAGCTCACTCTGGGTGCTTGTGGAGATCTTCTGAGTGTTCCTTGATTCTCTTGTGAACTTTAAGACTTGTGTGTTTATGTAATCTGATCATTATTGTGGTAGCACAGCAGAAATGGGTTGTTTTCATGCCAGGTCTGTGAAGGGGGTAACCTCCTTTGAAGAGACATGAGTAAAAGTGAAAGCATAAGCAGCAGTAATTGACAATGTGGAGCCTAATTTTTTCTGGGTAGTACTACAAAATTACCCCAGAAGTGCCTTATTCCATTCTGTTTTTAAACTCTATAAATGAGGTTCCGGGGAGCTCTTTTATTGTTGTTTTGCAGGCTGCAGTGGAGTTACTATGAAGTATGGGGCATTTTGTTGGGCTGTGGGTTTTTTTGTTTTGTTTTATTTTTTAAATGATAATACCATAACTTTTCCCTGCTATGCATCTGGAACAATTTTAAAGTGAAAAGTTGATACATATTTGATGGCAATTAGTAGCAGCCATAAGGATACTGAGGTTTCAAGCCTAAAAATACCTATTTGAGAACAGTGAATGCAAGAACAATGTAACAGATTTGTCAAGAGACTAAGGTTATCTCAGGTCATTGAAAGATGTTTTTGGTTCTGCTTGATAAACTGTAATGAAACATGAAAGTACTGAGAAGGCTTTTTTTTTTAATTATAGGTAGGCCAACTTTCCTATAAAGAACTCTAGCTCTCATTTGTGTTTTTTGAGTGTAATATTAACAAGGTGCTAGCAGGTTTTTACACTATAGAGTTATATGTATGTTTGGAGAAATGTGCAGCTGTATAATGAGAACTTGCCTTTTTCTGGGTTGTAAATGATATGACCTACAGAAATCGCAATATCTGATAAACACATTTTCAAGTCTAGTAGCTTCTGCAAAACATTAATGTTTGCACACAAGAAAGGAAAATCTCATACTGTTGGGGCTTAACAAAAATGAAGCCAGTGCCAAGTAGACAGTAGTTCCAGAAAAAAACACTTATGGTTTTGCAGTAATTTCATAATGAAAAATTATGAAAGCCATTAAGTTGGAGTGCTGGGAGAACATTTTTGGTGAAGGAAAGGTCTGAAAGGTAAAAGGATGGGGCAGTGCTCTCCTGTCAGTTTCACGTGTTCAGCCGTGCTTAGAGTTTCTCCCCTGGACCAGAGTAATAACTCTTATGTCACTCACACGTGGGCGGGGGCTGGATTCAGTTGCCATATTCACCTACGCAGGGACGCAGTAGGTGAGCCATGAATACAATCCAGTGTTCCTACCATTCTGTTTGGGCAGAAATCCCAGAAAAGGCTGTGGCTGGAAGGCGTTGTGTTCCCAGCAATGGTACCCTTTTCATCTGTTTCCATCCACAAGGGAAGAGCCTTCGGGAATGACCGTGCGTTCGTAGTGCTTTGCCCACCTGTCTTTTTGAGTAGTAGCCAGGATGCTGAGCTGGAGGGGCATTCTGGCATATGCTGCTTGCAGTGGGAGGACCTTAACCCATCTTTAGTGGTTTCAAGAAGGATAAATGCTTGAGATCTAAAAGGTGGGTCCAGAACTGCTGGCCCTTAAGCCATCAGCAATTAAGAGCTAGATCCATAACTGCTTAGGGTGATGGGCCAGAGACTTTATGGTGAGCCTTTGTGGTTTGACTTTCTGAGCTAGATTTTGTTGTTCACTAAATAACAGGACATGAGGATGGGAATTACAGGAAAGGAAGGAAGTTCTGCCTTATGAGAGAATGGAAGTCAAATGTGTAATTATACTTTGTAAGCTGGCAATTCCACCTTGTGTTTGTCAGATGAGACTCTTTTACCTTCTCCATCTGAAAAATGGGGAAAATACGTCGCTACTTCTGTGTGAGTGCTGATCAGATACACCAGTATTCAGCAATGTACTGGTGCTGGACTCTTGGAGACCCAATTGTAACAAGTGTGTCTGTAAATACAAGAAATTTCTAAGTTATGAAGTTGAAGGAGAATATGTAAGGGCAGATTTCCTTCCTGCCCAGTGAAGGAACGATACGCCTTTCATTATACATAATGGCTGTGACTGTGTGTTTTATCCTTGGAGGTATTGCAGCTGTCTCAGGTAGGTAGTGAATTAATCTTTATAAGGAACTTTTAATGTGAAAAGTGTTTCTCTCCTCAAGAGCCAAATTTAAGTGTGAGTCCTGTGATTAAAAATTTGTTTAGAACAGTGGACCCAGTCTTCTGGGAGATCTGAGCATCTCCAACCCCTTAAATAACCTTGGTACATTACATCACGTGGCATTCAGCATAAAAGCATATAACACCTTGCAGGACCAGGAAATAATTTCATCTGAATTGTCATACAGGGTAAAGCTGTTGCTCTGATTGAACATCTACCTCTAATTTTGAGTGTTTATTAAAAAAAAAAAAAACAACAACAAAACAACCAGGTTTGTTGAATAATATTACCTTTAAAAACACAGAAGAATATTTCAAAAGCTTTATCCATACTGAAACAGAACCTGAAGGGCATTTTTGTTTTGTTTGTATGCTTGTTTGTTTGCTTACTTGTGCTTTTTTTTTTTCTTAGAACTATTTTGATGGAAAACTTTCACCTCAAGGGAAAATGCCTTGGATTGAATACAATCACAAGAAAGTATCTGGCACTGAGTTCATAATTGACTTTTTGGAAGAGAAGCTTGGAGTGAATTTAAATAAGCACCTTGGTCCGCATGAAAGAGCTGTTTCCAGAGCGGTGACCAAAATGGTGGAGGAGCACTTGTACTGGTAAGCCTGCGTGGTGAAGCTGGCCGAGTTCTTGTGCTGTTGGATCTGCCCCTGCGCTCGTGCCTGGATGTGAATGCTTATTTTCTTTTGCAGAAAGCTTGGGAACACAATGATTGATTTCATACCTGTCTTCACCCTATAAAATTGCTGCTTCTTTCTGTGTGTGCTAGTGTGAGCCAGGGGTAGTTGCCCTGAGTGGTTGTCGTGCTCTGTAAGCAAGGTAAGGAGTCAGGTCCTTTGCCTGCAGCTTTGCAGAAGGGAGTGGCAGTGGGCTGTTCCTCTGTCCTGTTTTGTATGACCTCCATATAGGAACAGCCTTGTCAATAAACAGTGAAAAATCAATGTGACTGACTACATCTGTGGTTTGGGAGGGCACGTGTTGTCAGCTGATAGGATATGGTGTTAGTGTCCTGAGAAGCTGATGTATGCATGGGAGTGGAAAATGTAGATATAACCTTTCTGGTGCTTTATATGGACATCATTGAAATAATACTTGTGATATACTTGTGACTTCCCCTCCTGTCCCCTCCCCTTACCTTTCAGTCCTTTTTAAGTGCACTTTCCAGCCTGGATTCGTAGAAACACCAGGTGGACATGGCATCTTGATGCTGTATTGGCTGTCTCAGCTGGCAAAAGGCTTTTTCCCAATAGTTTGCTTTCTAGCATGTGTTTAACTCCTTGCTGTGCAAAGTCTTACATTCGATTTGCACTTTTCTTTTTCTTTAAAATATAATTTAAATTGAATGCATTTATCTGCTTTTTCTTTCACCTTGTGTTTGAAGATGAGCAGCAATATGTGTACATGTAGTTCTTCAAATAATTTTTAGTGTGTCTTAGGAGCAATTTCAGCATTCGGTAGGCAGACTTAAATGATGCAGTTTAGAATCTAATCCCTGCTTTCCAAGAGGTTTCCTTCATTAATGATACCCATCTGCAGTGCTATAGCCTCAAAAATCGGACTGAATTAGTCTTCAAATCTAACTTTTTTTTTCTCATTTTTCACCCCTCAGTTATTACAGCTGCCAAAGGGAAGATGAGGCCTCATCTCCTTGCCTTGGTGTTGGTTGTTTCATGGTCCATAGACTTAATTGCTTTAAATGTATCATTACTGAGGACAAACTTACACCTCTGTGGTGTCTCAATTACAAATGGAGCTTTCCCCTGCACAGGGGTTGCCTGTCCATTCAAAGTTCCTCCAGGCTGGCTCACTGTGTCATGCACTTCTGGGTATGACATAGTGGAGCATGGGGAGCAGATATTAGAAATTCAGATGCTGACCCAGGGAGGTGGGAATGAAATGGGTGCATAAAGCAAAGCTAGACCAAAAAAGGATAGTGATGTGCCTGCCTGGCTGTATTTCCCTGTTGTCTTTCCTGCTTACTCACACATTTGATTTTCCCCAAGGCTGCTGTAGCAGAGGCTTGTGGGTGAGGTTACACTGCACCGATTCTCTGCACTTGGCAAAGCCCAAATTATGAGACAGCACAGTTGTATTGCTGTAAATCCTGGGTGACAACTTTGACCATCCCATAGTTACACCAAAATAAAATCAGGCTTTAGCTCTGTAAGAAACTGTTTCCTCCTGACGTTGTCGCATCTATGTCTGTGGGATGTCTTCGTGTCGGTCCTTGAACCTGCCCACTTCCCACCAGAAGCTTAGGTTTTGTTCATGGCATCCTCAAGTCCCATGCTGAGGAATTTGGAACAGCCATGGCCTTTCTGCAGAGTAAAGTTTATAAAATCCAGCCTCCAAGGCAGCGACACAAAGTGTGATTCATACAGTTTCATTGCCAGCAGCATGAAAAGTAGCTTCATTATAAATAAGTAATAGTGTAGTACATTTATCGAACAAAGTGCATCCTGTGGTTTGCTGTGTCTGGGTGGAGGTAATCCTGGTGGGTGCTAAGGGTCTCCTCCTGGAATGTTTGATTTTTTGCAGAGGTAATTGCCCATCTTCACCAATTAGTGCCTCTTACAGGTGGAAGTGGCTGCTCTGGCTGGAGTTGAGAGCAGTTCAGGCTTGTCGAGAACCTCAGACCTTGATCCCTTGCTTCCCTCTACCCCGGGCTGTGATGCGTACCCATTTTAGTGCCAGAATTAGAGCATATCTCTGAGATGCACAAGGCTAATTTGGAGCTGGCACCAGAGATTCTGTCCCTGGAGAATATCATAACTATTAGGGCTTTGCTATCTTTAAATTGGCAAACAAACCCCAAAACAACCCACTAACCTGAGTGGGTGTTTGGCAGAGTGCAGGGAAGAGATGGGAGCAGGTGGATTCTGTGTCTCTCATCCCCAGTCTTGCATCTGGTGCAGATCTCTCTCATCTGCTAAAGGGACAACTCCATTGCCTGAAGCAACCCATGGACCCTCAAAAACCAGTGGGGCACCCACAGATGTCTTGAGGACACATTGAATTTTTGGTGTATCTGCAGCATGTTTGTGGGATCGGACCCCTGGGTAGGATGGGCTGGAGGTTATCAAGATTCTCATGTCCTTCTGGCACTGGTGTGATGGGCTTGGAGGCACTGCTGACATTCAAACCAGGCAGCTCCTGATGCCTGGAGGGCTAGCAGTCGCTGGGAGGTGCTTCCTGCACTTCAGCCTCAGGAGAAGGACCTCAGGTCAGTGACACGAATGTGTTTGGTGGGAATCTGAAGCCTTGAATATGGAGTTTAACTAAACTAACTGGTTAGATTGGTGTAGTTGTATTATAAAACCATGGTGATTTTTAAGTGTGTGTGTATGTATATATGTATACATGCAGGAACATATTTATCTCATTTTTTTCTTTGCCTTTCAAGAAGACCATGTAAACTTCACATGATGTGATGTGCTTAGGAAAAACATGTTTTGAGAACACAAATGAATCCAACTTTGGTTGGTATTCGGACTTGCCATGGTATTAAACATAAAATATGATTCTAATATAAATGTTTAAATACATCAAACCAATTAGAAGAGCGATGAGTTTCCTTTTAACAGTAGTGTGATTTGAATGCCACTGGCAGCTTAAAAGCCATTTTGCTCTGGGATAACGCACAGCAGGTGGGGTTTCTGAAGCTGATTGTGGAATGAATTTGTCACAATCCTTTTGTAGTTCAAGCAATTCCTGTCTGCAAGAATTCAGATAGGAAAAACAACCCCCAGTTCATATCCTAGTGAGCACCTCCCCCTTGCCTTGATGTTCAGACATTTTGGGGAAAATCAGGCAAGCCGCTGTTGATGAGTCACTTTCTCCATCTCCTCCCATGATTTATGTATTGAGGTCAAAGCTGCTGTTACATTTAGACTTCAGATTTGCTTCACCCATGCAGCACTGCTCTTGTGTGTGATTGTTTTATTTATACTCGAACATTTGTACAGATGTGCTGGCACAAATGGGAATGTTAATGTTTCCCAAAATGCTCAGGTCAGACAAATATTTAAAATAATTGTGTTGTCCTATAAATGCTAACTGTAATTTAAAATGTGTTTGTATGCTGAAGTAGCTTTTGCAGACTGCCCAATTTCTGGCATTTCCTAACCTTTTGTAATGCGGATAACACTCTAGTAATGTAGACTGAGCTGAGGGATGATGGGTGGGATTAAGTGCAGAGGAGGAAGCAGAGATTAATGAACCTTTGAAAAGATTTTTTTTTTAACAAAGTGCTTGTACATCCAGTTCTAAAAGTGCTTATAACTGTCTCCCTGAATCTGAGCCCACTTTCGCGCGCTCAGAACCATGAAATGTTTGATGTGAACTCTGTGGTTGTCTGTTTAGCTGCTTTCACTGCCATGTAAATTTGGGACTGGGGGGATGTGAGAACTTTACTCATTCAAACTGACTAGCAGATTTCCAAGATTGTGCTTGACAGTTTATCTTAAGCAGGATTACTTAAATGCTGTGCAGTTCTGATCTTCTATCACTATCCTGATGGCTGAACACTTCAGCTGATTCCTGCCTCATCCAGGCACAAAGACCTTCTCCCTCAGAATAAGTGTGTGCTAGGGAAACATGGTTTTGCTTTGAAGTGTAGCCTAATTTTCTTTGTGGGAAACCTTGTTCATCCTGTCTCATGAAATTAAAACCATCCTGAATGTGATTGATCATTCTTGGTGAGGAGCCAGCTCACTAGTGTGGCAGAACAGTAGTGGTGGCCAGTCCATGGGGCCAACTTAGTCTTGTGTTACTGAGGTGGCTTTTAATAAACAGGGTGACAGATCACTGGAACAAGCTGCCCAGAGAGGTTGTGGAGTCTCCTTCTCTGGAGACATTCAAGACCAATCTGAATGTGTTCTGTGTGGTTTAATCTAGGTGATCTGCTTGGGCAGGGGGGTTGGACTAGATGATCTTTCGAGGTCCCTTCCAACTCCTAATGTTTCTGTGATATAGAGGGTCTTTGCAGCGAAACACACAGCAGTACTCTTAGAGAGCAGATTTTTCTTAGCATATTCAAGTAATAAATAATAACATACAGCTAGAGGTAATACTATTAATTATTTCCCAGTGTTTATGTCAAGACCAGAGTTTTTCTTCCTATTTCACAACTGTACTTGCTCAGGGGACTTTGTCCTTTCCCAGGCCTGCGAAACTCAACTGCTGAAATGGTCTGCTCCACAGAGGGCCTTTTTGCTTTCAGCCCACTCTTATTTCCATCCTTCCTAAATCCTGTTTTACCTTTGTTCCTGGAATAAGGCAGCCTTCCTCTATATCTTCTAGCCAGAGTTAATGCTTCCAAACTTTCTGTAGCTGTATATTTCTGTGCTTGCTGGCTTCACCTTCCCCCTTTTTGTTAATGCAATTACTTTAAGCAGAAGGCATTGACCTGCAGTAGGCAATTTTTAGTAGAATTGAAATGTCTTTTGCCTACTCTGCTGGTAGCAATCTAAACCCGAGCTGGAGGTGTTTTTTTTTTTTTTTTAAAGCTGTTAGGCCAAATATTCTCTTTTACCTCATGCTACTAGTAATTCACATAATGTCTGGAAACCTAAAGGTTAGACTATTTTCATTGTGTAAACATAGTTGTTTCTTGATGATACTACTGAATTCAACTTCTGTCTTTAATGCAGAGGAGTTTGATAAAATGTACATTAAAAAAAAAATCCACAGGAGTCCTCCAGGAGGTTCTGCTTTGGTTTTGATTGTGTTCTTGATTTGTGCAATCCATGTCTGCACAAAGGAAATTATGTGTAATTAGAAATATGTACAATGATAAAACTGAACTCATATTCCAAACTTAAGAATGAATAGAGCTCTGATCACATTGGAAATTGAAACATTTTATTATTAAGTTAATATTTGATATAATTGAGTACGTGAACTTGCAACTTCTGAGGTTTCAACTTTCTAATGTAGCTTCACCAGTTTATTGTGTCTCTGTGAGCCTGTTCTCATACAAACTCAAAGATGTAAATCCACTTTGAGATTTTTCTCAGTTTGAAAATTGCTACAAACATAATGGAATGTGGGTGTTGGTGCCCAGTGTTTCTGATACCCTGTTGGCTTCATATGCTAGCTATGTCTAGTGTGAGGTGTGTTTAGCTCTTTTTCCAGCATCCCTTGAACTTGGTGACAGAAGTCATGTGGTTTTTTGGTTTCGTTTCAGAGTACTAGAACAGGCTGCCCAGAGAGGCTGTGGAGTCTCCTTCTCTGGAGACATTCAAGACCAATCTGGACATGTTCCTGTGTGGTTTAATCTAGGTGGTCCTGCTCGGGCAGGGGGGTTGGACTAGATAATCTTTGGAGGTCCCTTCCAACTCCTGACATTCTGTGATTCATTGCAATGTCAGAAGATGCTAGATATTAAAAAAGTTAAATTGCTTTTGCTTAAGTTTCTTTTGTAGCAACAGCAACAAATCAGTTTTTTTTTTTTGTTTGACTGTGGTAACAGTAAAGAACAAAAATTCACATAGGAACCAAAACTTTTACCTGGTAAGACACCTTTGTGTGAGCTCTTGCAGGGTGGCGATAGGCTGTCTGGGTATTGCACCGCTATAACTTATCCTTGCACCCTTCTAGGACTTTAACTTATTGCCAATGGGTGGAAAATCTTCACGAGACACAAAAGATGGTTTCGCTTTTTGGCCCCTTCAGCGACTTACTGAAGTGGATCTTCTGCCATCTGACTAAAGGGATCGTGAAGCGGGAAATGTACGGCCATGGCATCGGCCGCTTCTCAGAGGAAGAGATGTACACGCTGATGGAGAAGGACATGCGGACTCTAGCAGGCCTCCTGGGTAACGTACCATTAATTACACACCTATTAATATTCTGCCAGAAGGCAGAGTCTGTGCTGCTGCTGTCATTCAGTGCCACCCTTGCTCTGGCATAGGTGGTGTTTCTTTGCCCACTGTTGGCTATCAAACTGTGTCTGTAGGGGGGTAAGTAACTTTCTCCTCTGAACACTGGGTGTGTGTATCTGGAGGAGCAGAACAGCCTGCAATTTGGGAAGAGTGTTTTGCTGTGTGAATTTAGGAAAATGGTGGTGTTCTGCAAATGAAACCTCTTATTTTTATTTGAGGGGGACAGGGGGAGGAACCTCTTTTTCTCATGGTTCTCATGGCTGTTTGATAGATCATTGTGAGCTGCCATTTGAAAACCCTTTGCAGGTGTTATTTTGATAAAATTTATTTCATTATTTATTTTGTTATTTTTTTGACTTTGCCATATTTGGTTGGCGATGGCTTCTTGGCTGTCATGGGTGGATCCTATAGGGTTAGTCTTGAAGTTCAGCCCACTTAACTAGAACCACGTGAGCCTTGTTTTTGTCCTGTAGCTCAGGCTGAAGTCTTTACTGGAGCTGCCTGCACTGTGCTTCTTACCTTGCAGTCTGCAGAGAGACAACCATACCGTGCTTCTGTGTAAAACTTGCACTTAGAGGAATTGGTTTGAGGCAGATTGTCGCTTCCCTTGAGCTCATGTGTCTCTTGTGCAAGGAATAGAGAGAGAGATGGTACCAGTGTGGCTGCTTTGTTCCCTGTTGTGGTCACTGCAGAGAGGTGGCTGACTGGAGGTGGGGAGGGATGCACATGTTGCACATGCTCTAGATAGGTAAGTGTAGAGTGGATGGAGGGAGCAAGGTGAGGGAAGCCCAGCAGAAGGCAGAAACAGAGTGCTTGTGTGTGTTACCAGCAAGGGTGGTTTCTTTTAACTTCCAGATTATTGATGAGAATGTTGTGCCTTGTGTACTTCAAAAAATGTATTATTGTATTTGCCCTTTTGATTATTGGTGCATTTGTCTGCTTTTCTACGATTGACTCAATATCTCACTAACACCATCATGCTCAGGTTTTATCCAGCCAAAGGCTTATGGTTTGGTCTAGTAACTGTGGGCTCCAGATAAGTGTTGTGGGATGGGGACAGGAGGCTGGATAGGAAATTCCAGCCTGACTGGATACTACCCTGTTTCACAGGGGGAAGGGGAAGGTGGTGAGTCAGCCTGTTGTCTGCACAGAAATCCTTATGAGATTCCCCTCCATGTATATGTTCCCATGTATTTTCCTAGAAGAGGAAGCAGTTGAGAATTTGACTGTTAATTAGAGGGCAATCTTAAAAGCTTAAAAAGGAGGCTGGAGCACCTCCCCTGTGAGGACAGGCTGAGGGAGCTGGACTTGTTCAGCCTGGAGAAGAGAAGGCTGCAGGGAGACCTCATTGCAGCTTTCCAGTACTTAAAGGGAGCATATAGACAGGAGGGGAATCGGATTTTGACAAGGGCAGGTAGTGGTAGGACAAGGGGAATGGATTGAAGCTGGAAGAGGGAAGGTTTAGTTTGGATATCGGGGGAAGCTCTTCACAGAAAGAGTGGTGAGGTGCTGGAACAGGCTGCCCTGAGAGGTGGTGGGTGCCCCAACCCTGGAGGTGTTCAAGGCCCAGTTGGATGGGGCCCTGGGAAACCTTGCCTAGATGCAGGTCTGGAGGTTAGTGGCCCTGCCTGTGGCAGGGGGGTTGGGACTCGATGATTCTTGGGGTTCTTCCAACCCAGACCATTCTGTGATGCTTATCAGGCAGAATAGCTGTGCATACATCCAGTGACTGACAGCTGCAGTTTGGTATCAGAGTAATGTTCCCCATTTTTTAAGAGAGACAATACATATGGGGACAAGAATAAATTGAATTCCAAGAACTGCTTCCAGAGGATAACTTGGCAGCTGTGAGGTCTTGTGACACTCATTTTGATGTCCATGGTTACATCTTGGGTGCTTTATTACTTTTTTTTTCATTTCTGAGAATCATTTTTTCTTCTCCCATCTACCTCATTCCATAACAGACTCCTCCAGATTTCTTATAAACATGGAAATTAGAACTAATCCTCCTGTGATGGATCAGCCTGTCCCTTGGTATCATCTTGCTCTCTGTCCTGCGGTCTTTGAGCTACAAATGTAATTCCCTTTCTGCTGCCTAGTAGTAGTGTAAGGAGGTGGGGGGAACTGGGCATGTGAGCTAACAATATATACAAGTACACATTTTAGTAATTCTATAATCGAGAGAATGAATGAGCAGTGCCCATGAATGTGTTGGTGCCCTCTCAGCCATCTTCCTGCCTCAGGCTTTTGGGCAAATGGGGGCAAATGCTGCAGCAGCGTCCTGAATCGGCATTTGAAACACACTTGATGTTTTGTGGAGGGCAGGGGTGCCGAGAACTGAAACGCAGAGGTGGGACTAACGGGAACGCCAGCCTCCAGTGCCCTGCATGGGCTGTACGTGCTGCTGTGGAAGTGCTGCCAGCCCTGTGTCCCATACTTCTGTCCCTAGCCGGGGTTTCCTGATCCAGTGCTGGAAATCCAGCTGTTTTTTAAGCCTCTGCTTGATGCATTCATAAACAGTGGAGCTGTTCACGGTCGGATCCCTGGGTAGTACAAATGTGATCCAAGTCCAGTGTGACTAATGGATTAAGAGAGGTCCTTCTCCCCCTCTTCTCTGCCCTGGTGAGACTTTACCTGGAATACTGTGTCTAGTTCTGTGCCCCTCAGTTCAAGAAGGTCATAGAACTCCTTGAAAGAGTCCAGCGCAGGACCATCACAATGGAGTGGAACATCTTCCTTATGAGGAAAGGCTGAGGGAGCTGGGTCTCTTTAGCTTGTTGAAAAGGAGACTGATGGGTGACCTCATTAATGTTTATAAATATGTTAAGGGTGAGTGTCAGGAGGATGGAGCCAGGCTCTTCTCAGTGCTGGCCGGTGATAGGACAAGGGGCAGTGTGACAGGTGCTGTGTAACCTGGCACACAACTACACACCGAGGGATGGTACCTAGTCTGTCTCAAAGTCTTCTGGACAAAGGTTGCACTGGAAGAACACTGGGAACAGATTGCAACTGGTAGAAGGAAATGCGCATGGAGGCTCCTTCATATGGTGCAGGGTGACTGAAAAACAGATTTACATATTTACAGAACCACAGCTCTATTCCCTCCTCTTCCCCTTTGTTTCCACACATCTGAAGGTGCAGGCGGTGTGCTTGAGGAGCCACGGTGAGAGGGATGGTTCAGCCCTCCCTTGCTGCCTGCCTTGGAGAAGGATGGAAATGGCAATATCACATCCCAGCACATCGTTACAGATTGAGTCTTAAATCCAGTTGTATAGTGCTAAATCCCTAGTGTTGGCATGTAACTGTGGTTTGGGGACCAATTTTTGAGCTATGTTTGAGATCAGTCACTGCTGGGCATCACTTAAATACTGAAAACACAACATTTACCATGTACATAACTTCCAAACAACAGATTGAGGCAGCTGGGGAAGAGCTGGGGAGACTCAACTCCATGCTAAAATGATATCTGTCAGGCTAGAGGAAGTTATTCTTACGGGTTATTCCTGAGGAGGTTATTCTTACTTGGCCACACGAGGTGCCAGTGTTCGTTGTACCCTACTCTGGAATTTGATGCATTTTACTGCTGGGTGGTTTGTCTAAACTCCCTCAATAACCCTAGTGTGTAATAACCTGCTGAATTACAGGCAGCTTGTATTGGGCAGGGAAGAATGTCCTGGGGAGATGGCATAACTGGATTTGGAGAATTCAATTACATGCCACATTTCACAGAGTTTATAGCGCTTTGGGCCAAGGGAGGGACAGTGCAGCCATCTAACCTGACCTCTGCAATACCTCACGTTTCACCTGCGTGCCCTGTGTGCGGGCTTTTATCCAGGTCTTGTGCCTGTGTTGGGGAAACAAGTCTATACTGGATAGTTCTCTGAGAGTGGTGGCTTTGAAACATGATTTTCTTCCCTGCCTTAGGTAGTTATCCACCTGTTTGTGCTGTGGTGGCCAATTGGGACCATCACGGCCCTGGGATGCCCACAGCAGTAAGCAGGACAGCACTGTAAAGGAGACATGTCCCCCCTCTGACCCAGACTAGTCCCAAGCAGCTGCTGTTTCACTTGCCTGCCTGATGCGCTTCTGTTCTGTGCCCCCACCCGCAAACACTGGTTTCCACCTGGCAGGAACCACACTGGTGGTGTGTGAGAGGAGTGGTTTGCTTGGCTGTGTCCTCCTCCACGGTGCTGGTAATTTCTGAGCAGCCGCTGCCAGTCTGACTGGTGCATCAGGTTCAGCCTGACCATGCGGTGGGAGAGGAAAGCTTTTGGTATGACTTCTCTTTCTTTGTGTATTCAGATGAGGAACCTGAAGCTGAGTCTACAGGCAGGAGAGACAACCACCCTCTTTCAAAAGGAGGGTGAATTCACAGTTTCAAACTGTGATTGAACAATTTTTTGATTGGACCAAGAGAGGAAAATGTGCTTTCAGGCACCTGCTGGCTGCACAAAAGATTTTAAATGCAGGAGAACGTGTGCAGTGTATATGTGCTGCCAGCTGTGATGAGCGGAGAAGGTTACTTGGCTGGTGGTAGCTCTGTAGTTGGCCTAGTTATAGAAGTGGTGATGACAGGGATGCTGCCATGATGGATTTCACCTGCTGAACCTTTCAGCAACCATATTCAACGTTGAATCCCTGTCTCTGAACCAGCAAACCTTTACAGCTAAATGATTTCAATAAAAAAATACACCAAAGGTGTAAGAAAGGAATGTATTTAATTTTATTTAAACTGGGGATAAGTGACATCCAGTTGAGAAATGTTTGGTGTTGTATTTACAGGTGACAAGAAGTACATTATGGGACCAAACGTTTCCACAGTTGATGCCACTGTCTTTGGGCATCTGGCACAGGCAATGTGGACACTACCAGGAACTCGACCAGAGAGATTAATCAAAGGTAAGAAAGCTTGGGTGACCTCTGATGAACAACTCTTGGTGGAATTTGTCGTGTTTAAACCTGGAGCACCTCATAAGGACATTTGAAAACTGCAGCAGCACTTCAGCTGCCATCACAGACTGTTTTTGCCTTTGATGTAGCATTTGTATCCTGTAATGTTGTTTGTTTTCTTTTTAATGCTCTACATGGTAATTGTCTCTGTTCCCATACTTGATCTTTTCCCTGTTTAACATAGCAAAGACTCTGTGACTCTAAGGGATGAATGAGAAGACAGAAGCAAGACCACGAGCCAAATTCTGCTGAACTGAGTAGTTTCATTGATGGTGGAACTGCAAGTGCTATTGTCCCACTGAAATGACAACCTTTGCTGTTACTGAAGATGCTGGGCAAGGAAAAAAAAATAACCAGATTTGAAGTCGTTTTGTTTTTCCCTAAACTTGAAACCAGCATGATCCTCTCCTTCACACTTCTGGTTTTTGGGTTGTTTTTTTTTTTTAAGTTGCAAGTTTGTATGGGCATGTGACAGTAGCTTTATGGTGGTGGATGCCCCATCCCTGGAGAAGTTCAAGGCGAGGTTGAATGGGGCCCTGAGCAACCTGATCTAGTTGGGGGTGTCCCTGCTTCTTGCATGGGGGTTGGACTGGATGACCTCTGGGAGTCCCTTCCAACTCTAATCATTCTATGATTCTACGATCCCTTTTCAGAATAAAACCACACAGTATGAAAAATGGTAAAAGCTATGGATGTAAGATGTAAAAGTCATGAATCTGCCCTGTAGATCTACTCTGCAAGAGAGCTACTAAAGCAACAGTTAGGAGGCATATTGTTCATTATTAAACTTTTAGGGAAAGAAGTATTTGAGATCAGAATGTTAAATATTGTCTCTATGGCTCTTCCTCTTGGTATCTGGGGAATCACTGATAAAATTCTGAAGGGTCTGTGGCTTTCAAGGAGTACCATGTTTTTGAACTAGTTTGTCTCTAATAAAAATTAATAGATGCAAACACCTTTGTACCCATCCACCTGGTCATGCTGTTGTGAGTGCAGGTTACACATACACATTCCGTTTCATATGCTGTTATTTCTTTGTTCTTTGAAGGGTTTTTTTTGTAATCTCTAAGCATACTGTAAGCATGACCTGTATATGTAAACATATGGCATGAGGTACTAAGGCTGGGAAGAGAAGTGAGCTGGTGGCCGTAGGGAAGCGCTACGACGCGAATTTATCTTGCAGCCAACGCTGCCACCTGGTGGTGGAAGCCCCACGTTCATCGTATGTGTTTACGGTTAACTTCATCTTTGGAAAAACTTACCGTATTAGTATCTTGTCTTATTTCTGTAGAGGTTGAATTCAGGATAGTTCTTTTGCTTCACAAAATGGTCTGGGTTGGAAGGGCCCCAAGGGTATCGAGGCCACCAACCTCCAGGCCTGCATCTAGACAAGGTTTCCCAGGGCCTCATCCAACCTGGCCTTGAACACCTCCAGGGTTGGGGCACCCACCACCAATCTGGGCAGCCTGTTCCAGCACCTCACCACTCTTTCTGTGAAGAGCTTCCCCCTGATATCCAATCTAACCCTCCCCTTCTCTAGATTAAATCCATTCCCCCTTGTCCTACCACTATCTACCCTTGTGAAAATTCGATTCCCCTCCTGCCTATATGCTCCCTTTAAGTACTGGAAGGCTGCAGGCTGAGGAAGGCTCCTCAGCCTGGGCTGAACAAGCCCAGCTCCCTCAGCCTGTCCTCACAGGGGAGGTGCTCCAGCCCCCTGATCATCTTTGTTGCCTCCTCTGAACCCTCTCCAACAGCTTCACATCTTTCTTGACTTGGGGGCCCCAGATCTGGAGGCAGTACTCCGGATGGGGCCTCACGATGGTGGAGTAGAGAGGAACAATCCCCTCCCTGTCCCTGCTGACCACCCCTCTTCTGATGAAGCCCAGGATACCATTGGCCTTCCCAGCTGCAAGAGCACTCTGCTGGCTCATGTTCAGTTTCTCATCCACCAGGACCCTCAGGTCTTTCTTTGCAGGACTACTCTCAACGAGCTCTTCTCCCAGCCTGTATCTATGTCTGGGATTCCTCTGGCCCAAGTGCAAGACCTTACACTTTGCAGTGTTAAATCTGATTAGGTTCACCCCTAAAGGGCCCAACTTTCCAGTCTGCCGAGACACACATCTATGTTCGTTCCAGTGTCACCCTTCTTGTATGTGAGATTGATAATATTTGTGTTAAGCTATGTTACAGTTAAGAACCGATCCGCTAAGAGGATTGGTGGAACATTGGAATTTTGATAACTCTTTGGAGAGAACTTGCATAGCTTATGTCCAAATTTCTGGATCTGTAACGCGTGACAGCGGTGACGTGTTTCTGCAGGTGAGTCAGTGTTGCTGGCTGGCTGTGTTGACTGGAGTCTGTTGTGCTGTGTTGCAGGTGAACTGATTAACCTCGCTATGTATTGTGAGAGAATAAGGAGGAAATTTTGGCCGGAATGGCACCATGATGATGACAACACTCTGTATGAATCTGAGGAGAGCAGCGAAGCAAGCAAAACTTACTCCCCTCTGCAGGACTTCAGCTTTTATTCGAGGACAGAAACATTTGATGAGGAGGGGAACAGTATTTCTCAAACCCCTGACACAGATTACACTGGACACTCCCTCTTTGATTCGGATGTGGACATGGATGACTACAGAGATCATGAACAATGCAAGTGATGCATACAAGCATCTCCCACTCTGCAAACAAGCTGTGGCTTGTCATCAGTCCAATTTATTTTTACTTCCAGGGCAGGAAGGGGTTTATACCACTTTGGAAGAGACCTTTGTGCTTTACTCAGCTGTCATATGCTACCTGGACTATTTCAACCTTATTTCATTTTGTGTAACTGTTCAGGTGAAACCTGAAGGTATTTAAAACTCGTGTGGGCAGTCTGGAGGTCTAGAGAGCAACGGGACCTTTCAGTCTGCCTTCTTGTTCACATTCAAAACCAGATCTTGCAACCAGGTCAGACAGACCTCTGGGAAGTGGGGCATTTGCCAGAGCTGGTTCATGTTGACATTTTATCTTCACAGGAGTGGGTTGAGGACAAAAATGGAAGAGGCATGGCTGACACACCTTTTTCCCATGGAAGAAAAGGATTGATGCTGTATTGTTCTGGCAAAGTTTTGGGGTGATTTTATTTGATAGCTACTCATGTTCTGAATGCATATGTTGTTACAATGTCTTCTGGAAAGAACTGACCCTAGTTCTTTTGGAAATGGTTAAAGAAGGCAGGAGGAGAGCATATTCCCGTAGAAAGGAGCTTTTTAGTGTTTCTCGTGATTTGCAGGAGATTAAAGTTGCTACTCTGGAAAATTTTCATTCAGAAAGGAAACGTCAGTTTTAATGTATAATCTCTCAGACACTCATCTAGAATGTGTGTTGGCCAAAGCCAGCCTCAGGCATCGAAATTTCTTCTGTGTTTTTGTAATATTGCTATGGTTTTGTTTCATGCCACTGGCTGTTGTCTACTATTGCTAGGCAAGGCTGAAGAATTGGGATTTGTTGTTGAAAGTCTAGGAGCGTCTCAGCAGTGGGTGCTTTGTGCTCCTTACCAAGAGACATGTCAAAACCATGAATCTCATGATGGCAGTTTGGGGCATTTCTGGGCATGGGATGCTGTGGAAATGCAGGATGTTCATCCCCATGATCAGAGCTGCCTAGGAGGGTGGGTCACTGGGAGGCTGTGGGCTTATAGAGCATGATCCCTAAAGCTGGTGGAGGCAGGCAATTGAGATAGGTCTGCTGGGGCAGCACTTCCATCTGTGGGGATTTCCAGGTACTGAATAAATGGCCAGAAGTGATTTTAAGGCACCTTTTCTAGGAGCCTTTTCTGAGGCTTCTGATTCATCTGTGAATCTGGGACCCCAAATCCAGAACGATTGCACGGGTGCTGATGTGCTTTGTGTTTGTATCTCCCAAAATGCAGGTTAGAGGTGAGAATCCATTTGATTTACCAGTTTGAAAGTAAGCATGTACATCACTGTTCCTGAACAGCTAAAACTGGTTGGTTTTAAACAGAGCTAAAGCACTTAGTACATATAGACAGCTGTGGTGTTTGTGAACATACTCCTCTAGGAGGAGTATGAATTTGCACCTGTTTCCTCAGTTCCCCAGACATGTCCTTGGAGCTGTGTTCCAGCCAGTGGTTGCTGTTGTGGGCAAAATACTGTTGCAAAACGAACCAGAATCGAGAAGGAAGGGGATGTCATCCAAGTATTTGGGACTGTTTTAAGGAAACTAAGCCTAGTAATAGGGCACAAGAAGTGAAGTCTTGAGCTTGAAAGCACAGGAGTGTGTCTCGAGATGCCTGTGAGTAGCTAAGTTAGGGCAGATGCTGCCTGCACAGATGTAGGTGTTGGTGTTGTGGATAAATGGCATCCTTGTGAAAGAGCACCTCTCTGAACACGTTTGTGTGTCTGGAATGCTGATGGGGGTGTTCTCATGCGCATTTGAAGGCTGTGCTTTTCTCCATCTTCACGGGGCTGGGAGGGTGTGCTTGTAGGTATGGAGGCTCCTGCTGGCAGCAGATGAAAAAGGCCATGAAGACCAGCCTGAGTTCAGCAGGTGCTGTCACCTTTATCATTTGGGTGGGCTCACAGATCTGTCCGTGACATCCCGAGACGCCGGTTAACCAGAACTGGAGGATGGGTTATACCCAGGTTTGGGTTTAGTGTGGCTGGGTTTGTGGTCAGGAGGTGCCGGTGCAGTGCCACAGCCCCGTTCTGCCCGCACCCGGAGCAGCTGGCGTGGCGGGGAGAGCCAGGGCCTGGTACCTGTGCCGAGGGTGTAAGTGCCATGTGGGGCCGTGGTTACGTTTCCACGCAGCGGGTTTCTTTTCTTTTGTGAATAATCAGCAGGCCCCTGACAGGCTGGGAGGGTGAAGAAGAAGGGGTGGGCAGGGGTTGCAGTAGGGGAAGCAGTGTTTATCTGGGGTTTTCCAGGGTGTTAATGACTGAGGTGAAGGTGTTTTTCAGCTTGTCACATGCCTCCGTTTTCCGAGGGACCACTCAGGTTACTTTAGAGGAGAAGTTAGCCGGGAGAAGTTGGCTGGCTTTCTCCTCGCGACAGCTACGCGATAAAGTCTGCGTGTGGCTGCGACTCAAACTAGAGATGAAACTAGGAAACTCTTTAGGAATTTTTAGGTGTAGTGTTTTGTCCAGGTTTTGTAGGAAATCCTTGGGTTTCATTATCCCTTCCAGAAACAAATGCTGACTGTTAAGTTTGTTTAAAAGGATTTAATCTAAGCTTTTTTTTTTTTTCTTTTGTTTTGGAAGCTGCTCTTGATAAAGTGTTTTGAGGAGGGGGGAAGAATGGTTAAAAAAAAAAGCTTTTAAACTTCTGTGAAATAGTGTTAGTTCATTTTGGTGTGCATGGGGAAAGAGAAGACGGGTTTTCTTAAAAAAAAACCCCACAAAAAAAGTCCATTTTTTTTTTTTTTTTACTTTCCAGAATTCTGCTAAAAGAGCAACATTTTCTTAGTCCTGCAGTGTTTCGTGGTCTTGGTTGGTTTTCCACTCCCCCCTGCCCTTCAATCATTTCTATTTTTTTTTATCTTAGTGCTGAGGGACTATATAGAACTAAAAATCGTTGGAGAACATCTTTAATTCCTCTGTGTATGTATGTGGGTTTTTTTTCCTCTCCCTCACTGATCAAAATTGCAAACAAGTGTGTTGTGGGAATGCTGGAGGCCCTGGTTGTGCTGCTGATGGGGGTCAGCAGACATCAGGTGAAACCTGGGACAGCCATGGGATGCCAACTGCTTGGTAGGTGAACTGGGATGGCCACATTAAACCGGAGCTGAAGATCCATGGATGCCTTGATGTTGTATGGCATGGTGACATGGACCACTTAAGGCTTTTCCCTAGCTGGGGGTACTGCCACCATGACCAGACACTCAGTGTGGTGACATTAGAAAAGGGTTTAGGGACCCTTACTGCAAGAGTCAGATGTCCCTGAGGTCTCAGAGAGCATCACAGCTGCCAGCACCAATTGTGGTTGTGGTCCCAGCCACAGCTTTGGTCTGTTCTTGGGCAGATGGTGCTGCATGGTCCTGGTAGGAGGAAGGCTAGCTTGGGCCTCTTCCTCCATGCTGTCTGTCCCCTCCCACATTAGAGCAGAGTGGCCTTGGATGGTTGGGGAGGAGGCAGTGGATGGGAGAGGAGAGGGTGGGATGTGAGGAGGGTGCTGAGTGGCAGGTTGTGGCAGGAGGGCACATGGTGAACCTGTGGCTAGGCTAATGCTGTTGGCAGCCAGGCAAGAGCCCTGCCCTGCTCAGGAGCTGGTGTCCCTGTTCCTGTCCCTGTTCCAGCGCAGTTCCTCCCAGTTACTTCACCTTAAATACTGCCAAAGGCCAAGCGCTCCGTGTGCATAGTGCTGCTTTGGGAGAAGGGATAATTGGTCTTCTCCTCGTTTGGCGAGCCGGAGTTTAAAGCGAACCTTGCATTTCCATGGAGTTAGGTTTGAAGCAGTATGTTGTTTTCTCATGTGAATTGCAGTGTTTGACTTCATAACACTCTGTCATGTCAGAAGGGATTTGTTTACCCCTGTCAGGCTCATTGGCTCTGTCAGCAGCACTCACTGCTACCGAGCTGGGGAAACAGATGCCAGGATGTAGAGGTCCTACAGAAATCCTACCAGTGTGGTGCTTGATTTAAAAACCAAACCCAACCCGATGCTTCAGATCTGGAGGACTGTTCCCATCCAATTATAACACTGCAAGTCACATGTTTTGATCTGTAAAACCTTGGCAGTGTCCCTCTAGATCTATATTCTCTTTGAAAAAAAATATTGCCTGGGATATTTCTGCAGCAACAGTTCAGGCACAAATTTCCTTTTGTCAGCGATGTCTGCTCCAGTAATCATGACAGTTTCATACTGTTTCCATTGAAAGGGCTGTATCTGTCAAATACTAAGCCTTGCAAAATATTGCCTGCTGAAAAAGTGTGTTATGTGCAGATTTATGCAGGGCAGCTCACCAAGCGAAATTTCTGTGGCAGAGGATGAATTCAAGTGGGTCTTGTCCTTAGATGTTTGAATAAGAATTTGAATCTGTTTCTGACAAGTAGCTCTTCAGTCTAGCCCCTCCCCCACCTCCCCCCACTGCTGCAAAACTACGAATCGGGCATGTGATGGAAATAAAGAAAATGGTGCTCTCTAAACACAGAATTATGTTGGATCATCCAGTAGCTGTATATAGAGTTGGATGTACATAGTGTAGGTGTGAGCTGTGCGTGTCAGTGGCTGTGCTCTCGAGGAGCGGCCCAGTAGTCGTGTCTAATCCTGTGGACCAAGAGGACCGCAGGTACCTTGGTCCTTGGTGATGCTTGGCAGCTGCTTAGCGCTGCAAGTGTTGGTGTGTGCTGTGCTTCGGGTGTTCATTAGCACTAGGCAGGCAGTGAAGCGTCTCCTCTCAGTAGCTGTGGCTTCGGTGAGGCTGCCAGCGTG
Source organism: Heliornis fulica (assembly GCA_013399135.1). Classification (NCBI taxonomy): domain Eukaryota; kingdom Metazoa; phylum Chordata; class Aves; order Gruiformes; family Heliornithidae; genus Heliornis; species Heliornis fulica. Next base: position 240,623 of record VXBZ01001923.1, on the reverse strand, counting down.
CTGTCATCCTGTGCTGTGGAGTTGTCAGAGTCCTGGTGGCGAAGGACAAGGATCCACCTGAGTTTGACCCCTGTACAGAGCATTGCAGCGAGCACAGCTTGGAGCTCACCGGTGATCGTGGCTGTCGTGTGCAGTGGTGCCCTGTCAGGGGAAGGTGACCTCCATCTCCCTGTACCATGTGGGTCTCTGACAGGATTTATTCTTCAGGCCAGCAACCCTTGGCTTTGCCTTAGTGGAGAGGCGTTGAAACATGGATCAGCGCTGTCTTGGTGGGTTTGGGCAGTCCTCCCTTTGATGGCCTTCAGGGAGGGCTTCTCTTGCGTTCCTTCACTATTGAAGTACCTCGGTGGGAAATACTACTCAGCAAAGGTTTCTGCAGCTCCGTGAGGAATTTGGAACAGAACCAGGGTGTCCATGTACACCACGGGAATGTGAATCAATGGAAATTGTGTTCCTGCAGTGCTGAAGTGGCAGCACCACATCCTGGTTGCCCCGCTTCCATGTTTTTAAGGCCAGAGATGGTTACAGGCATTTAGTCTGGCTCGTGCATAGAAAGGATTGTAGGGTTTCAAGTAATGATTTCCACATTCAGCTCAACAAACGAAAGCTGAAATGGAGCTTCCAAAAATCATTCAGCTTTCACAGAACAAATAAAATCCTGCCCCTGACAAAAGTGCCATTTGCTTCAATGGGGTCAGAGTTCCTGGCCGAGCTTCCAAGTGACCCAGAATTTACCACATCTATTATTCCTCTTAATTATCCTCACTTAAAAATTTGCCTTATTTGGGCCATTAAGGCAAATGGGAGTGACTTTTTAAATAAATGTTCTCTAAACAACAAAAAAAAGTGCATTTTTAAGCTTCACTGGTTGTGATTCACTGGGCACGATGTTTGCGTGTGTTCTTCCCTCACTTTGTAGGTTCTGATTGACCTTTCCTTGAATGTACAGGTTTTTATTTTTCAGGACACTTGAAGAATGAAAGTCCCAAAGTTTTAGCCATTAGGGGTGTGTGCAATCCAGCAAGAAGAAAGTACTTGTGGGTATATCCAACTAGGTGCAGTGTATGAGGTTTAATTAATGAAACGAAGCATCACATTGCTAAATGAGGACCTTAATGCTGTAGCTGCATTATGTTGTTTGTCTATGAACTTACCTGAGACATATGTTATTTTAGCACTGTTATTATTACTAGTTTATAAAGCCATATTTAAAATTGTACACTTAGTTGTAACATAACTTTAAATTGTGCACTGTGTGGATCCATGTATATATATATATGAAAAATCTGTATATTTTGTCTTTATGCCGTACGTCATTGGTGTGTAAATTATAACTAAGGGATCTAAAATACTTTTCTGGCTCATGTCGTTGTTCTGGCCGTATCTCTGCTTTCTGTAGAGCTGTGAACTTAATGGCCGCTGAGTTAACCCACATCCCCCCAGGCAGATAGATCAGACACCATCGGTATTTGGAAGGGTCACACTGCCACTGCTCACCTCTTGCCTTGGCACTGCAGGAAGGGTTTCAGGGGCCAGCACAGGAGGAAGGATTGCACTTATGCTTGTGCATGAGGAGGGGGTCCCTGCTCTCCTTTCCATTTTTCGGTCGGTGCTACCAGCATGAAAATGAATAATCCTGGGAATGGAACTCCATCAGAGGAATGCATGAGCTTTAAGGTCTTTGCACAAAGTACTGGCAAGTTTCATTGTGCAATAATATTTTGGAAATTTTTCATCAAGCCTAAGCCCCAAGCCAGACTTGTCGTGCTGGTCCACACACAGGGTAGGGGCTGTGTGGCTGGAGACTTGACCTTGCTGGAAGAAATAGGGGGCAACAGAGTGCAGGTGATAAAGCTGCGTAAAAGGTGATAATCACTGCCTATAATGACCTGAAAGGAGGTTGTAGAGAGGTGGGTGAAGGTCTCTTCAGCCAAGTGACAGGTGATAGGACAAGGGGAAATGGCCTTAAACTGTGCCAGGGCAGGTTCACATTAGATGTTACGAAGAAATTCTTCACTGAAAGGGTTGTTGGGATGTGGAACAGGCTGCCCGAGGAGGTGGTTGAGTCACCACCCCTGGATGTATTTAAAAGTTGGATAGATGAGGTGCTTAGGGATATGGCTGGGTAGAGGACAGGTACAGTTCGACTTGATCTCAAAGGTCTTTTTCTAACGTGGTGATTCTATGACTGTACACAGATGCCTTCGGACCTCACAGAGGCTTGATAGGAAATCCCACTTGGTAAGTGATGTCAGTGTTGTGGGTATACTTTGTCTACCTGAACATTAGGGAACAAAAGACAAGTAATGGCTGAACCTGTTGTACCATTCTGAGTTGATGTTGACTCCTTTCACTGCCTTGCAGTTTTGTTGCCAGTGATGTTGATATTTATAGACTTTCTCTCCATGTAAGCAAGAAATGTCAATGTATTTAATAAACGTGTTCAGAAACGTGCCTACTTTGAAATACAGGACTTCAAACATTAAATACTATGAGCTCAGAAGAGCTGGCAGACAAAGCAGAGCCCTGACAAGGTCAGGTCTCTCTCCACTCCTCTGAACTTCTGGCTTGATGAAATGCTCACAAACCCTGTTCCCTGTTTATCCCCTGGTCCCAAAAACTTTAGGTTCCAACATGCGAGACATACTCTGGGCATTACATGGTAACTCGGGGACACGAGGGCACGTGGCAGCTGCTTACTGCAGCCTTGAAGGCAGGAATTTAGTCAGTCACAGCCACTTGGTGGTAGGCCTGTTTCTTACTTCAGAGCACACTGCCCAAAGGGTGAGGGTGCCTGCGCGACTCCCCAAAGCTTACTTAGGGTGCAGGATTCAAGCCCTACAACTGCAATGGAATAATTAATTTCCTCATGAGATTCTCAGTTGCAATTATTACCATGGTTTCTTGGTCATTGAAAAATACCAACCAGCTTTATTTTCTCAGCATCCCTGTTGAGATGCAGTCTTGGACAAGATTAGAAAGAATCATCAAGAGCCTTGAAATGAAGTGCAAGAAACGAATTTGTTACAGGAAGAGCCAGCGGTGGGAGTCAAAGGACAAATGTAAGCAATAAGCATCAAAGATATTCTTAGCAGGTGACTTTATATGGGTTAGGGGGTCCTGTAGAAGTGCTGGTAGCTCTAGGATGGGAGTTGAGGGTCTAAAATAGAGCCTTGTTTGTCAGAGAAGGAAGTGATTTAAATGAAGTGTGACACAGAAATAATAAGATTGTACTAGAGGAGATGTGTCACCAGGCTGTCACCAGGCAGTGGCTCTTTTTTTGTCCTCCACGGCAAAATCTGCAGTGGCTGGGGGTTGTGATGCTCATAAAGACATAGCAAAAGAAACTGAAATTTCTCTGCCCAGGCATGAAGCCTTTAAGGTTAGGCCTTGCTTTGCCATCGTTTGGAAGGCAGCATTTGTTCGGGAGCCAACTGAAGCACAGTCATTGTCTAATAAGAAGCTTTGATTTGCCAACATCTACATGTGGGAAACTGCCTTAATGTCACATGGGTGATTCTCTGTGACAAAGAAAACTGCAATTATTCAGTCTGTAAACCCCACCACTACTGTTGTTGTGCCTTCTCAGCATCCCTTTTACCCTGTGAACGCAGCACGGCAGAAATAGCCAGTATGGCAGGGAAAGGCGGTTTGCTCCCAGGAGAAACCGAGGTGCTTGGAGATGATGGAGCCACGTGCTTGCCATCACTCGGGACACCCAGGGCAGAACATGGAAAATGTTCCCTCTCCACCAGCCCTAGTTTTGGTCCCACTGCTGAAAGTGATCCGTGGTTCATTGTCACTCAACAATTTGCAAGGGGAAGGATGAAGGTTTGCCGGTGAAGTTTGTGCCTCCTTTCTCCTGAGTTATGCAAATTGTGAGCAGCCCATGCTTTTCCTCTTACAGCTCCGAAAACTTCCCTACAGTGTTTTAGCTGTAAAGTGCTGCTGCATGTTTCAAAGGCGAGACTGGGCCTATTCTGTGGTCTTGGGCTTAGCACCATCTGTACAGAAAACATTCTCCCAGGTCTCTTCTGAAAGCCAATGAAAGCCCTGCTGTTCCCATTAAAAAAATTCAACCGAATTACTTTAACACATATGTCCTAACGAATGTGAGTTGGGAAGTGCCTGGATTTCACTGTAGCTCCTAACCAGCTACCAAAATCCTGAGAACACCAAGGGCTTGTGAAAGTTTGAGGAAAAAACTTTCTAGCTGCTCTTACTATTAGCAAATTTACTCGCTTTCTGCTGTGTGGCCAAATCCAAATGTTAACTGAAGTGGGGGAGGGAAAAAGTGATTAAATCTGACATGCTGCTTATATAATAAATAAATTATAGAATGGATAATTCTGGAACCTGCTTGGCGAATCAGAGTGCGTAATGGAGTGGTTCACAATATCAAATCCTTTAGACAAATTGTTACAGAAGTCTGCAGTCTGTTACTGAAATCCATGGAAATACCAGTGCTTTTACAGTAAACCTAAAAACTACAAGAAGAATGAAAGGCCTGACTGCTAACTAATCTCTCTATGGGTTTGGAGGTGGCTAACGAGGTGGATAAAGTTCAGGGTACTTAGTAGCCACTTGCTTTCTCTATTATTATTATTATTTTTAATCTGTAGGTAGATTTCACAGAGCTTTGGAAACATGTGTCGCCTGACACAGCATTAGGCAGCAAATGTCAGAAAGGACCATATATGTGATACCTGCTGGCAAATACCTGCAGCGGGTGGGGGCTGGGGAAGAGAAATCTTTCGATCGAATGGGCTAAACCAGAAGCAGGAGGATGCAGAAGACAAGTGATGATGTTACAAATGCAAACCTAATGGTTGTTACGTGGGGAGGAAGAGGGACAAGATCCACGGGAGGGTGTCTCCACTGTATTTAACACTGCAGTACCCAGCAATAGAGATGGAGAGGCTGTAGCAGGACACAGAGTCTGTATGAAACAGCTTGGTTTGTTGCAATGACAGTTCAGTCCCTTTCTGAAAGGAGCTGACATTGGCAAAGAAGCCAGGTAGATTTTGTGATAAACTTTTTACCCACCTAAAAAAAGACTCCTGGGCTTGGTGGCATCTTGAAGGCTTCAGAATGGCTTCTATCAGATTACCTTAAAACTCAGTTTTCTGCACTGATCAGGTGAGATTCTTCTGGATTTGCTGCTGCTGCTTGAAGTTTCTTTCAGCACTGGGAGGAAACGGTGGATTCTGTGAAAATTTTTACTTGCAGAAACATAAATGCATGCTTGTCTCATAGAATTTTAAGTTAGGAAGAGGTTCATTCATCATCTAAATTAAACAGTTTCTCAGCTCTACAGTCTGGTATTCCACTGCCTTTTGATGGCTGAGGAGATGGGAGTAGGTAGAAGAAACCGGGATGGGGAAGGAAAGGATAAATTAAAGACTTAACATTCAGCTAAATGTGTTTATAGAATCATCATTTGTACAACCCTGATTACAAATGTCAATGATTAAATTTCACAAGTACCAAAACCATATCTGGAATGACTCAGAGGAGACTCAAGCCGTTCATTTTGGCTTGAGTACATCCCCGCAGCCTGCGAGATGCTGCCCTCCGGGGTAGCCTTTCCCCACGCACTGTGCCACGCCACTCAACAAGGCAAAAAAACATTGAAGCAGAACGTGTCATCCATCCTGCATCACTTCTGCTCACAAATCTTACTGAGCTTTCCTGTTTCCATCCAGATTCAAGATGGAAGGAGGCTTCAAAATAAAAATAGTTTTAAGGTAACGAGTTTGAGGCAGCCCTGGCCCGAGCAGCAGCCTCGTACAGTCCCTTGCGCTTATCTGATTCCCTGCTGATGGGAGGTGCCAGGGCCAGTTATTAATTGCACATCCCCAACTTCTGCGCTGGGGTTAAAATGACAGCTTAGGTGTCAATCACCCTGATTTTGATCTGATATAACAGTGCCCCGTATAAGGAAAGGCCCAACAAAGTCCCTGTTCAGCCAGTTTTTCATTCTGGCTCTGTGTAATCTCCGTCAAACAGAAATGCTGTTTTTAACTGTAATCTAAGCCGGTTCGCTGCCGCACCGGAGCTGAGGGTAGCTCATGTCACCAGGCCACTGCAAACATAAGCAAGCGAAGCTTTGTTAGGCAAGTAAATATTTTTTTCTCTTTGACATGTGAATGAAATCAAATAGATATGAGTGATTGACTGACACTGGAGATGTCAGACCCCTCGCGTGCCCCACTCCTGACCTAGTTTAGTCAGCATTTTGCTCCATACGTATTCAAAATACCATTAGTTTTTGTTTACCCGGAAGTCTAAATGAGAAAATGATGTTTGTAATTTAAAGTGCTGATCCTTCCCCTCCTGTAACCTCCCCATCTGAAGCAGGGTGTAGTCAGCCAGTTTAACATTCAAACCAAGTGAATCGTGCCACAATCTTTCAGCGACACAATTACGTCATCTAACACAGATATACCACGTTTCTAAAAATAGTTGGTGCTTCCTACTTGGTACTTCATCTCTTTGCAGCCATATATGATGAAGGAGAAACAAATCATCAACTTCTCATACAGCAAACCATCTTTGTGGAGGCCTGAAGCTGGTGCTTCTGGTTTATTTCCCTTCAATCTGTTTCTACAATTCAACCTCCTCCCGGTTGTTCTGACGAGTCCCCAGCAGAGCCAGCTGCTCCCACACGCGAAGATGATGTGCTCCCTCCTGTTTATGCGGTCTGCCATCTCTCTAGGAGAGGATCCAGCAGTGAATGTTCTGACCATAAATATTCCACTTTTCTTTCAGAGGAAAAAATGAAAGAGGCTCTGAAGAGATCTTCTGGAAGAAGCTGCAAAAAAAGACCCACTCATCTTTCTTCAAGAGGTTGCCCATGTGGCACTGTTGTTGATTTTAGTTATGGTTTGTTACTACAAGAGAGACGTGAGATGTCCCGTCCAATCCTGCCATATTTATACACCAGGGGAACCGACACAATTCTGTTGTTTATGCCCCTTCCTCTTCCTTCTGCAGAATCTTTGTTGACGATGGATGGCTCTCAGATGCAGGGAAGGTCCCCGTTGCGTCCTGAATCATTCACCAGCAGACATCTCTTCTCTGCTTGCCTTGATGGATACGTGGAAGCAGCGCAGTATTGCCAGCATGCTTGGGTGACTCCTGGATACCCCCATGGGGACAAATCTGCCTCCTTAGTTTCTCTCATTGCCAGTTCCCGAGCACCGACGCTTCCTTTCATTGTGACTGGGCCGTAGCTGTCTGTGTGTCCTTCCTGCACCGGGCTGAAACAAATCCCTCCAGGTGTTTCTGCGCTTCACCAACTCACCCATCTCTTCTGCGTTCTGGTGGAGAGGAAGCGAGGGCCCTTCCTTCCTCCTCCTCCACGCCATCTCCTTCCTACAGAGCCATACTTAAATAGGAAGAATTCTAGATCCATCAAAACTTCCCCTTTAACTCACAACAGCTTTCCCAGTAGAAGCTTCCTTGAATTGACCAGTCTATGTGCCTGCCTTGCCCAGGGCAGGTTGGCAGTGGTTCACCTGGACATTCCTCCAACGGGTTCCCCTGCCGCTGCATGGGACAGCTGCCTGCCGTCGCAGGGACATGTGTGGCAGAGAAACTGTCCCTTAATTATCACGTCTGTGCTGACACCGCCTGTCATCTCTTACACCTCAATCATATGGGCCTTGACAACAAACTCACCCCACGCCAAAAATGCTGCCAGATCAAGCGCTCCCGCTCCTTTGGCAATGGCGTAGGAAAGTGAGTAAGACTTTGTAAAACCATCTGTGCCAGATCCAGGAAGTTTTCAGGGACTCCAGTGTTGTATTAAGGAAAAATCCAGGCTTAGTCTTGGAGAACGATGCTGTTCTAGTGGGAGTTTGAATGAGTTGGACACAAGAATGTGCTGTTATATTTTCCTAAAAACTGTGGAGAATTATCACTACATTATAACTTCCCTGTGATTTTTTAACTGTACACATATGGTACCATTGGGGTTTCTTTAATTAATGTTCTACCACTATTTAAGTTAGAAACAACCTTTCAGCCCCAGCCAAGCATTAAGCGCTGCAGAAAGGCAATGTAGAGGCAATCTAGTAATTTGGGAAACGTATTGGAATGGCAGTGGAGCCGGGGCCCCTCTCTGTTGCCGGGTGCTCTGGAGATGCCTTACCCACAGCCACGGGAGGGCAGTGGATGACTTGGATATGCGTTTTTCTCCTCGTTTTTATCTGGCTTTTAATCGTTTCGTTTCCCTTCTGCCGAGCTCCTATCTTGTCAAGAAATAAAAATTTGACGCTGATGCGAGTAAGGGGATTTGATTTTCATTTCCCTCTGTGGGTTTGGCACATTTTCTTCATATTCTTGTTAGTTCAGCTTATCATCTGTGTGTGGAGAGCATGTGATACTGTCCCTGGGACTGCACGCGGGGCGCAAGGGGAGCGAGGGGAAACATGGTTCTACAACTCCTGCGTTTACACAACTTTTCAAGGTCAGGACTTCCCTGTAAGCAGAATGTAGCAGAGAGCCCACAGACAGTTTGATGGTTACCTGTGGTGCTCATGAATTGTCCTAAGTGCTCTCCGAATTCTTCCTTCATTGGAAGACCTGTCCTGTGTTCAGCCCAGGCTTCAGTCAGCCGCCATCGGTAATAACCAAAGCACAGCTCGAGACCCTCCTGCCCCTCGAAGATTTGCTAAGGGGGCTGGTCTGTCTTTCTGATGCTGCACTACTTGGGCAAATCCAGCCTAGAGTGAACAAGGGGCAAAAGTTGTCAGTATCATCGGAATTAAACATTTTTTGGTAAAAAACAGGTGAAAGCAGGTCTCCTTGTGTGAGCATCCTCGTCTAGAGTGTCTCTGTGAGGGACAAAAGATGGATAAAAATGTCAGGATGAGCTCTGAAGACTGACTTTGCTCCCCAATCACAGGTATAGAGCTGGTAAATACTCAGGATCAGAGAAGTCCAGCTCAGCACCAAGCAAATACAGACACATACCAGCTGGACAAACACAGAATAGGGACCAAATATGAGTTTTACAATTCACATGTGATGCTGGAAATATTTGGAAGCAAGTTAAGGAGAACAAAGGCTGTTTCTGTGGCACACTGAGTGCGGGGAGGGGAGAGGAGAGCATCCGCAGCCTGCCAAGGCAGTATGAAATATATTCCTGTGTCTCAATATGCCAGAAGATTCTGGGCTTTATTCCCAGAACTCCTACTGGTGTGTATGACCTTGGGCTGGTCACCCACGCTTGTCATGCCTCAGTTTCTCTACCGTAAATTTGGGACAGAAGTACCTCCGAATGGCTGTCAAGGATCTGATTTAGTAAATTTTTTTTTTCTCTATTTTTCTTGAGTAGTATCATCTCTGCATCATTCATGAGCTTTCTGATTTTTGCAGTAGCGTGGTCAGTCTTTGTGTTTAGGCATTGTGGAAAAAGAAGGACACAGCAGAGGCAAAGCTCACATTTCCCTAAGTACAAGATCCATCAGCTAGCTTGAGAGGAACGTCCCCTAGCACCTGACCAAGTAGGAGCGCTGCGATTTGTCCTGAAGTAGTTGTGACTCCATGTAACAGACCTACTGGACAGATACATACCAGTAGTTTAGTGACCCATAATTTCATCTGCCAGGTTGGCTGGTCACCAGTTCCAGACACAAGGTTCAGCGTGCCTGCGCTGACAGGAGAGGATGCTCAGGTGGCACTGGAAAAGCAGAAGGAGCCTGACCCTTAACTGTGAAGGGCAGGTGAAAAACCACAGGGTGACTGATGAAAATCTCTCTTTTTGGCCGGCCTGAAGCTTGCTGGGTCAGACTCCACATGCCCACTGTGAATGGATTGGACTCGCTGCGTCGGGACATATGCGATTTATCTCTCCGTGGTTTTACGCGAATTTACAAATCTGGCTTGTTTTGCAGAGGACTGCAGCCCCCCAGCTCTGTCATCCGCCTGGGGCCGCAACACATTTCTTTCAGCTGAAGGCTTTGACTACAGTGCATCCGGAATTGTGTATAAGCACCGAGAAGCAGGAGCTCTCCGTACTTTCACTATAAACCCGTATTCAAACTGAGCCTCCAGACACCCCAACAACAAGGGTGTGTGCTCAACATCCCCCCCGCCCCAGCCCACCAGTGGGGGATTTGTGGGGATGGAGGGAAAACATTGCTGTTAGTTGAATCTTGTTCACTTTTCCAATTGGTTTCCTCAATATTTGGGGGCAATAAGCATGTTGACAGAAGCATCTCCCAGTAAAGTGAATTTTAGATTACTTCAGTAGCACAACAGGAAGGAATTGAGAAACCCTGTCTGCAGAGTTGCTTGTTCATGGTACCTTCTCCACGCAGAGAACGCACCATGGGGGTGAATATTGCATGCTGTCAGTTGGTTTCTTGTGGCCAACCTACCAATAAATAGGCATTTCCTTTAAAAAAATATTTTAAATTCCTTAATATCTGGAACTTTCCCCAGCATGTCAGTTCACAGAATCACACAGAATATTAGGAGCTGGAAGAGACCTCGAAAGACCATCCAGTCCACCCACCCTGCCTGAGCAGGATCATCTAGGGTAGATCACATAGGAACATGTCCAGATTGGTCTTGAAAGTCTCCAAAGAAGGAGACTCCACAACCTCTCTGGTCAGCCTGTTCCAATAATCTGTCACTCTCACAGTGAAAAAGTTCCTCCTTATATTAAGATGGAACTTTCTATGTTCCAGTTTGGAACCATTTCCCCTTGTTCTGTCACTGGCCATCACTGAGAAGAGCCTGGATTCATCCTCCTGACACTCACCCTTTATATATTTATAAACGTCTATGATTTCCTATGGCTGCTAAGCCTGTGTCAAGTGAAGGTGGAGGGAAGTAGGACATGGCCATGACAGCTTGTTTCCAGAGCAGGACATTCATTTTGGCTTGCAGTGCCTATCCATAATGACTTTTAACCGATTCCTATTTGAGTATTGCCTGTAAATCATTCAATTACACAGCAGATTTTCTCATCTGAGTTAGGATGGTCACATGGATTGTGGGAGATGATACTTCAAATTCCCTCTCTAATTCAAAACTGAACTGAACTCACGTGTTTTCCACTGAACTGCTGCGTGGTCTGTAGCAACGTGTTCCCAGTTTCTTTCGATGAAGCTGTTCTGCTTTGTACAAGTGTTCTGTGGGTCCATGAACACATATGAAGGGGGATCCACTGTCACCAACACAATAGCTGTAGGTTCAGGAGGAGGACAAACAGGATGGATCTCAGGTTTGGATTCAGACTCATTTGCACTCCTAAACCACATCCCCTTATCCTTTCGGTGAGATACACTGAGGAACTGCTGGGGATCTCGGGCAATGCTGTGAAGGGTAGAGGGTTTCCGTTTGGCTCTTTGCTCTCATGGAAGCACAGCTGTCACCACATCAATGCACCCCAACCTCCACCAGTGCTTTCAACACTAGGGCACAAAGTTGTCCTCATCATGATTCCCCTCAGGGGAGATATTTTTTGAACATTGACTTCTCAGTGTCTTTACCAAAAATGACCCCAACCTCAGCTTAAATTCACCAGGAATGGTGATAAAAAGGTTCAACCCAAAAGAATATTTTGGTTCTGAAAGCTGTTTCTGCTGCCTGTATTGCTGAAAGTCAAATGTTTCTTGCAGGCTATGCAGTGGAAGTGGGTAGTGGAAGGGGACAGGGGGACACAGGATACCAAGATCAGCTAGTCTGCACTAAAAAAATGTTGAGAGAATTCTGCTTTTGTTGCTGTTGTTTTTTAAAGCCACTAAATAAACAAATAATATTAATGACATCAGTAATCCCTCCTGGACATATGCCTGGTCATTAACTTCTCTTATTTTCCTACGCAAAGGCAACAGCATCACATTGTGTTGCTGTGTTTTTCAAGAAAATATCACTAGGAAATAATCCTCTTAAGGAAGTGCAAGTGGCTGGAGGCAATGCTTGGGGCTAAGAAACACAAAGTGGACTCAAACCAAAACAATGTCACCCCTCTATGCTGCTCCGCTGCTGGGCCACCTTCAGAATACTAATACAAAGAGAGCTGGTTAGCCAGGCACCGACTCATAAAACAAATGATTTTGACCCCTTTTGGTAGGAGAAAAAGTGCTATGTTTGATCAGTAAACACTGTCGTATCGTATAGGGTAGAGGATAAATCAGGTAGCAGACAGCAGATAATTATAGAGTCAAAACAGTAGATCAAGCCCAGCCCTGTTCTGTGCCAGTGAAATTCTGATATGTTTGACCCAATTTATTCCATATATTTTACCTGCTACGTCAGTCCCGGTTGAACTTCCAGCAAAGGTAGTTCTAGGTGGCTTCCAGTGGGCCCTTCAGGAGTTTTGTGAGGTGTTCCCAAACCTGATTGCTTTACATAAACCCTGTTGTAGCGGTGGAAATCTGCAGGGCTGATGAATGCTCTGTGCTTTGCTGCCTCTTTGCCTTTGGCTCTGAGGACTTCCCTCCTGCAGAAATAGGCCCTGCTGACTATTATGATGTCCTGAACAGACACAGATATGTCTCAAGAGCCTGATGATAAGTTTACAGGTGAAAGTTACAGAGTAGAAGGGATAAGTTTTTCTCTTATCTTGAATAGATACTCATCACCAAGCCCATTTTGAGTGAAGATTGCATTTAACCTCCTTTTTAAAAAAAAACAACCCAGCTTTGTTTATACTCCTCAGTCCTTAAGCACCACTATTTTCTGGAGCTGGGTCAGAGCTTCAGGCAAAGTTCTTCATTTCTGGTGCTGGGGGCTCCCTTAAATTTTCATTTAGATATTTGGACAGTCTCAGGTTCTTCTGGGCTGTTTGAGAACATGTGGTATCTGAAAGCTACCCTCATTACGTGTTTTTTCCCCCTCCCCTTTGTAATGTTCCTTTCATTCTGAAGTGTAAAACATCCTCTTCCCCTAGACCCACTGACCCTGCTCTGTCAGATTAATGTCTTACTGTGTAGTCAGTCCTGGGAATTTTTCACTGCACCCCTTAATTTTTATCCTTTTAAGCCTCGGTGAGCTCCATGTTTGTACTGCTTGGCCTGAAAAAGCCGTCTCATCCTTGATCTATTTTTTTGTCTTTGCATATCAAACTGAACCCTTCCCAAAATGCTCTCTACTCCTCAAGAAGATGTGATGTACATAATTCCAGGAAAGGGGACAAAGCATTTTTAGGAGCACTTAAAATGTTTGTCTGGTGATCTTTATGAGCTCACTGACCGTTGTTTTCATTCTAGTGATACTCAGGGAACTTTATTTTTTCCCACTTTTTTCCAGCTCAGAGGAGCTAAGTTCTCCAGAAAGTCTGTAAATTTACTTGCTCAATCAGCTCCTCCTCAAACCTTGGGGTATGGAACCAGGAAAGCTGCCTGCAGCCCGGAGCACAGCCGGGAGGATGTGCAGGAGAGGTGGCAGGACTGGGTGGAGGAGGAGACATTGCCTGCAGAGCATCTACAGTGTCTTCTGTAGAAGCTGGGAAGTGAGCAATGAACAAAACACCAAACTACAGTAAGGAAAAGCACAGCACTGTGGTTTTGTTGGCTAATACCATCCTGGAAAGTCAGACTTTGATGCAGACAAGAATTTTTTGATGGCAGTGAATAAGTAATTTAAATGACAATGTATTCACAAGTAGCCATACTTGTTGTGGCCCCTTCTGAAGACTGTCCAGCCTGAGTCACTCAGCCCCAGTTCTCAGAGCACCAAAACATGCAGCGATAAGTGGAGTACATAGAGATTGATCCAAACAGAGTGGCTACTACAAAAATGCTGGCTATCCAACAAAACAGGCAGCACTGGTGCTTATTCCTCTCCCAGAGCTGTAAACAGCTAGTGCTTAAGTCAGGAATGAGGTTGCTCTGATACAGTCAGAGGGGGGAAAGTTTCCTCCAGGGGGCAATACCCCACTGAAGGCTTGATGTTGTGAAGGCTCCCAGAAACATCAGGTTTATGGAGTGCACTCAGAAAAAGTACTGTGGAGCCTGTGACTGCGTGTGAGTGCATTAAATTCATCTGTCAAACCTGCTGATGGGGTACCCTGCATCCCTGCAGTTAACCTCGTGCTCTGGGATGCCTCAGACCTGGAAGGTGAATGTGGGGCTGTCTCTGGAGGGTGTGTAGCTGCACTGATGTGTGTGGATGACAGAAGAGGTTGGATGCTGTAATACTAAATTCTAAACAGAAACCAGCAGTTCCTGTACCAAATATCCTGGGTACGGAAAGGAAGATCAAACCCAGCAGTAATGTAATTAAGCACTGTTTTGCGAAACATGCACACAAGTCAGCTTTATGGTGGATGGTAGCATCCATTTTGTCATTTTCTAACTCCTGAATGCTTATATTGCTTTCTCATTGATTAATATAATAATTGTATAAACGGTGTGGCCTTAGATGCTGACAGAAGTCTTCTGTTCTCTTTCTATGCCTCTGGGTAAATGGCTTTTGGCATTTACTAAGGGTCATGATTGCATTCAGGAAGTATTTTCTGGGTTAGACAGTGTGGTACTGCTGGAGCACATGTTTTGTAGGACCTTCTGGACTAAACTCTTGCCTGGCCAGTTGTGACTGTGGCCCTACTGGTCCTGTGCAGGGGTAAGGCCTTGGTCTGGTTGATGAAGGCTGACTTCAAGGGAAGCCCAGTGTCAGTGAACTGATGGGGTTGTGTTGTCCTATTTTTAAGGCAGGAGTGGATGTCTTTCTTTAATTTGTTTTCTGGTTTTCTTTTCTTTTTTTTTTTTCCTTGTTTCCTGCTGTTATCAGAAGAATTCACACCCAACTCTCTCTTTTGCTTGTGCTAGGTCTCTATGGAGTCTCTACCAGAACACCATTTGAGCTGGATGTTTCAGTTTATGTGTGACCAGTAGTAAAGCTGATGGGACTGGCTGTGAGAATTATGACCTTATTTCTCTGGTCCGATCACAGAGAGGTAAACCAGTCCTTATATATTATGAGGCAATTATATGAGCTAATGATCAAGTTTTCCTACTCAAATTGCAATAGCTATGCTTTTTATTTCCAGCCAGAACAAATCTGACACAGACTCTGGCCAAGGCAATAATGATTGCCTGTTCCCGTTATAGCTTTAAAAGTTGGACAATATATTTAGCACTTTCAGTGTTTTAGTGGTACTTAACATAATCAAAGAGCTGATCAAGCAGTATTGCATTTCACACTCATTTCTGTCAAGCAGGTGTTCACAATTGCCATCCCCACTGGCATTCCTGCAAGGAAACTAAGGTCTTGAGCACATCCATGCGCTAATGCAGCCCTGATTTTTTCGTTCTGAAGTGAGATTAGATCCGTTCGTGCCCAGTCATGCGGGTGTGCCTCTCACGGCTGCTCCTGTTTCCCTTCCTCCTCTTCGGCATGGATTTAATGGGGCAATGGGGAGAATCTTGACTTCTGGGTTCTTCTTAAAATTTATTTTTGCTGTCTGCATGCAGTTTTGATTCTTTGCTGTGAATACAGGTGTATGAGCTGTTAGCCTGAGTGTTCTGTGGTTTACAGCAAAAGGCAGGACTATGTATGTGCTGGGAAGGCATATAGGACTAAAAAGGCAGGTGGCCAAGCTCACCTCCGGTGAAGCTACTGCTGAGGCTTGGTTCACTGCAATGCCAGATGCTGCAGGCTCTTGCTGTGCTCAGCATCTCTCTGGGTCCCTTGTATAGTATCTACCTGGGATCACTACGTGCTGAGGTCACAATCTTTTCCTTCTCTTCCTTCTAGAAAGGGAAGATGGTGTAAAACAAAAGGAAAACTGTGTGAAATGCATCCAGACTAATTCAGCTGTCCTGAAGTTAGATGTCCACAGCAAAGCTAATTCCCTCATGGGTCTTGAACGCCTATAGTGGAATTAGATCATGAAGACTCCCTTCAGAATCTGATGTCTAGAACATGTATCTCCAGAGAGCATTTAGTAATGTCCTCAGACAGACATCTAAAACAGGTGACAATGAATCACCTCTAGAGACTTCTGTTTCATCCCATTGATAATTAAAAAAACCGTAAATCGAAAGGGTTAGGTTTTAACATCTTTTCAGCCCTTAGCTTTAGGGCAGACAGACCCTTTGGTCAGAGTGCTGGGTTCCTGTGTATCATTCCCTCTTTCACAATCTTGGTCTTTCCTTGTTACATAATTATATCCCATCTTCTGACACTGTCCAGGCTGTACATCTTCTGTCATGGAGATGGGTCAGCAATACTATTTTATTGTAAGACATTGGAGGCCAAGCATAATTGCACATTTTTCTCTTGTATGTCAGTAGTTATAATCAATTTACACTCTGGGAGAGCCAGGCTTAAGACATGCCATTATGAATAGCTTAATACATTGATTGTGGTGTCTACGGATGTAAAACCAAAGGGAGAAACTCTTCCACATACCGCAGAGGATCTTTCCATATTCAGTCGTACTTATGCCAGCAGGTCATGCTTCTCTCTCTCTCTCTCTCTCTCTCTCTCTCTCTTTCTCCCACTTTGTCCTTTGGTGGGAATGTTAGAACTTAGTCTATATCACTTTAGCAAAGTAAAAAAGTACTTAAAGCAAAAGAAACCAGACCCCAAATATATTTTCAGACAGAATCACAGAATCACAGAATGACTAGGTTGGAAAAACCCTTTAAGATCGTGGAGTTCAACCATTCCCGTCGTCTCCTAAACCATATCCCTGAGCACCTCATCTACCCATCTTTTAAATACTTCCAGGGATGGTGACTCAACCGCCTCCCTGGGAAGCCTGTTCCACATCCCAACAGCTCTTTCAGTGAAGAACTTCTTCCTAACATTTAATCTGAACCTGCCCTGGCATTGTGTTTACAGAAAGCAAAATGAGCAAGATTATGAACAAGTAATTTTAAATATGTTATACTGGGAGAAGGATGGCAAAACCAGCTCCTCAGCAGCTCAAGGCCAAAGAAGTACCAAGAAGTATATGCACAATCTTATGTTCCTGACATGTGGTGTAAACTTTCCTTGTTTGAATGTTAATTTTCATGGTATATAGGGAGAGAAATCAGCTGTTCTGTTTTATGCCAAGAACTACTGGAGCAGGGTGGATGTGTCAGCTTGGGCATAGAGCAAGTAGGAAGTATAGGGGAACTGATAAAAAATGAAGACCAATGGGAAAAAAGGGTTCATTGACCCAAGAGCTGAGCTTATGCCAAAAACCAAGGTGCTGATGGTCTAGTTTTGAAAAGATGATTTTAAAAAGAAAACAAACTCCATAGAAAGTGAATTTTTAGTGAATATAAGGTGTCTTAAATTATTATTTGTAATACAGTTCATTGTAAGGAACAATTTAAGTTACTCATAAATATTGTTGAGATCATGGTTCAGCATAGCTAAGAAAATAATTGGAGTAGCCCCAGAGCTTGGTGAAAGTGGCTGATCAATATGCAGCTATAGATGAAAGGATTGAAAGGTTGGCTGTGCAAAGAATGGGGCTGAATAGCATATGTGTTACAGTCACATCTGACATGCCATGAAGACACAAATCATAAAATATGACATCATCCAGAATTCTGGTCTAAATTTGGCTTCCTTTGTCTCAAAAAGAAGCATGAAGCAGAAGCTGCCACCTCGGTAGCAGAGGTGGTTTTAAAAATAGAAGGTGCTTCCATCTAAGTTATGGTTGAAATGACTAAGACTGCTTATCTTGGGAAGAAGATGAAGAAGTGGAATCATACTGGCAGAAGAAAAAATACTGCAAATGGAAAAAGTAAATAGACTGCATAGCCTTTCTGGTAATGCCAGATGAAATTAATATCTAAACTAAAAAGTGCTATTACTACTTAAAAGCCAAATAAGTGCTTTTTTAACACGAAGCTAAAATAAACTTGTGAAACTCATGGTGACTACCTATCACAGAGCTCCAAGTGGTCAGCAGGATTAAGAGCAGGTTAGACATTTGCTATTAGGGCAATTACAGATAGCAGTCTGCTAGCAGACTAAAAAGTCTGCAGCCACGTTTGATAGGATAGAAAATGCAGAAGGGATGTAGACCTTTTTGTCTCAGTGAGTAGAGCAGGAAGCCATTCAGGAGACAGGGGTTAACCACACTCCTACTCCAAGAGCAGATTTCTTATGAATTACCTGTATGAAGACTTCTTACATCTTTCTTCAAGGTATCTCTCAGAGGATGTTACCAAACTTTGGTTTGGCCATGCTATTTTTATGTTGGAGATTAAAGAAAACCTGACCAAGACTGGTGGATATGACCACTGTACGTCATTCAGGACCAAAATAGTTATAACGATTGCATAAAATGTAGATTCTTTGTAAACCTGGTCAGAAACTGAGTCACTTAGGTGAGGCAGAGGAAAAGTTTAGTCAACTACATAGCCAAGAAAATCCAAGTGATAGAAAGAAAAATGCAGGACACATAACACTGCAAAACGGAGAAAGAGAATTCCCTCTTGGGCTTGAAATGGTGTGGTGCTGGGTCTGAGGAAACCTTTTCCTCTGGATTCCTGCTCTGCTCAGGGAACAGGGCATTGTACACATCTGTGTAAATCAAAATGATTCAAAGAGATAGCTGACTGCATCATCAATGTTAACTACTCCTAATTGCCAGAATATAGGGTAATTGATCTGGACAAAGGAGAAACTTTGCTCTGCTCTGCTTGCCTCTGTCCAAATCTACTCCATTCTATTCTATCACAAGAACACTAACTCCAATGTGTCTATACTGAGCTTTTACTGTCCTACGTTGTGATGCATATTTTAACGATTAATTTTTCAATATTAAATTTTATTTTCATTCCAGGGCAGGGAACTGTAGCAGCATTTGTTGTAGGGTCTTTCAGATTTTTTGAAAGGTACCTTGCTGATAGTGTTAAAGAGGATGAGGATGGTGAAACATGCTCTGCATATGGAGGAGTGGAGAATTAGCAATGGTTCATCACTCTTGTGAGAGTTCATTCGGCTGCCACAGACTGGCCCATGAGAATATTTCTGGAGAGATGAACTTTATCTAATAATAAAAAGTCTGCTGACCTGCTCTCATGTCGCAATTCCTACAGCATGAATAATCACACCCTCTTGTATAATTGGCAACATTAAGAGGGCTAAGAGAAATAATTAGGAAAGAATCAGATTTCGTGAGCACACCATGCTCTTACTTTGAGGATTTTATTCGTACCTCTTCCCCTCTTCTGGATAGTCACCACTCGGCTGCACTTCTGCTGGGAGATGTGGGCAAGCATCTGCCTCGGCAGTTCCTGCCAGCCTGACTCTGGCAGGGTGTCAGCAGAGCCCCCGGGATAGCGCATGGCATCTTCAGCATATCTGGCCTTTGGCGTTCCAGCAAATGCATGGCGAGATGCGAGGCCGTGGCATGGAGTTTCGCACCAGGTGCCTGCTAGTGCCTGGAACCGGGGTTTTCCAGGGCTGGTGGTAGCAGCAGCGCTCCCAGGTACTGAGGAGACGAATCATTCGGTAACAGCAAGGTCTCTGTTCCACAAATTAATGAAGATTGATGCTCTCCTCCCAGATCTCTTCAAAAAAAGGGATGTTAGCACATTTAAGGGAGAGCAGCCAGTCAAAGCTGCTGGAGTGTAAGGATATAGTTTTGCAGAGGGTCACGTAGAGTTGGTGGGAGCATGCCATCTTTGCTGGGTCAGTCTGAATCCGAAAGAGAAAAATCCCTGACCATCTGGCAGGATGCAGCTGGCACCTGGGGTAGTTTAAGATCTTTTTGCCGGTTGCAGAGCAAGGGAGAGCTTGCCACAGAGCAGTGTGCACAGTTCCCAGACAACCCCAGGGAAAAACTCCAGCGATATGTTCCAGCTTCAACTGGGACTGATCTGTGCAGATAACATGCTTGACAACCATCCACTGCCCTAGAAAAAAAAAAAGGAAGGAAAAAAATGGAAAAAAAAGGGAGAAGAAACCCTATAGTAAGACAGGAAATGCAAAGTGCTGATAATCAGACGGGTATGAAATGTAATATGACACTTCTTAGGTCATGTGTTGGGGTGGAAATCTGGCATATTGAATCATCCGATGGTTGCAGTCACACATGTTGCATCAAGCAAAAGAGATGTCCCTGAATATGTCGGGTTGCAGGCTGGGGGAGCGGGAGACATAGTCTATATGTTTGATGCTGCTGTTCCTTCTCCCAGCATCTGTGTGTGACTGGTGGTGAGGAGCATCATGTGGTGGGGGCACTGGGAAAGGTGGTATTACAGCACCTGGGCCCCTGCCTGGAAAGTGGCAACAGTTAAATCGGTCTCAGGGAAAATATCTGGCACACCCTCCACTAGCAAAAATATTGCGAGAAATTCTTGAAATTAGTGCAATGAAGTCATAATGGGAGGAAAAGGAAGAGCTGCCAAATTTCTGGAGCAAATGTTTCTACTACCATTGGTAGTCAAACCAACGCCCTGCGAACACAAAAGGTAAAGACATGGGAAGGTGGCCGAAGAACAGGTGACCACCTCAAGATCACAAAGGGTTTGTGATCTTCGTTGCTCTGCAGTTTACTGCTGACTATCTGATGCCACTTGGAAGAGGCTGGTGGAATGCATGATGGCAGACAGCTGTCTGCATCCAGTTCTGCTGTACCTTCTGTTGCTTATTGTCCCTGTGACTTTTTCTTTTGTGAGGGTCTCCAAAATACACGTACACCGTTCACACATAGCATCCATTCCTCCTGTACCAGAAAACCCCCACTGCCCCATTTCTCAGCACAGTCCCCCATGTTATACTGAAGTTTAGCTCCGCAACACATTCAGCCTTAAATGTTGATGGGCACCAGTTATTCTGCTGGTGTCTTATCTTGTGTCAGCCCTGGAACTGCTTTCACAAGCTTTAGGGACAGTGAGAACAGACAAACAGATGGGGCAGAACAGGTCTGAAGCAGGGACTAACATCATGGGTCATTGCAGAGTGTCAAGCTGCAGCTACCGCTAGTACACATCCATCTTTGGAGCATCTACTGGAAAAAATACTGCAAATGAGGTCCCAGCCACCCCTTGTTAAACCAACCATTCCTGCAAACCAGGCTAAGTACAAGTGTCTTTTCTCCTTATGATCATTCATTTCCACACATCAACATAAACAATAATAAAGATTAAAGGGGAAAGAAAGTTTGTGTCAGATAAAATATAGGGGGAGGGGGAATTAATAAAAGAAAAAGTTCCAAGCCATGGAGGTATCAGGCTGCCTACTGGGAATGGAGGAAATAAACACAGCTACAGATGAAGATTTATAGGGAGATTTCTAAATGTGCTCAGTTGAGACTGTGTCAGAAAGAGGACGGATCCAGTCTCTTAAGCTAGGCTTTAAGCTGGATTCTCCCTGCTTAACACTCTTTTGTTTTGGCAATTATAACATTTGTGTTTATCCGCACTTCTCAAACTTCGTGTAATCCAAAGAGTTTGCAGTATCATGTAGTACAGCTGACTCAGATGCTAGAAACAGCTTATGTAGTGAGATTATGTGGAGAGATACTTAGCATTTTTGTCACATTCTTTTAAAAATGTCACATAAACAAATAATTTCTGTATTATTTTTTTACCAGTAGTAGTTAATGCAAGATCATTATGTTCTACCGGGTTTTTTTTTTAGATTTGCCATTCTTATATGGAATAGAGAGACTAGAAAAGCAAGAGCTGGATAAATGGTGATTTACCACCTATTTAAATGGGCCCTCTGCTTTTCACACAGTAATAGTATAGAATAATTGCTATTTCTGGTAGTAGCAGACAATGCCAATTAACACATAGTGAGCTCATTATCAATTGATTTTGATTCTGTTTGACTCAAGTGTAAAAAAATTAGAGGTGTGGTAGATGTTCAAAACATTGTTATGTGCCAGTATTTGGAGCATATGGCTGGGACTGCCTTGCCTTATGATCTAATGGAGGTGTAAACCATTTCTGCATAGCTTGCTCTGACTGTACAGAGAAACTCACCGTGCCTGATGTCATTAGGTAGGCTGGAAGAGTTCAGCTCAATGGTACCCAAAGGACTTATAAAGTAGGATTGCAGAATGAAGAAGCTGGGGCTTGGTGGAAGGGACTAGTCAAAAACTTTCCTTCCCACCTGTTTTCCTCAAGAGGGAAATGGGTAATTTGATGAGAAAAGAAACCATTTTCCTTGAAAATATTGCTTGCAAATCAAAAACTATAAGCTGCCTTTTTTTTTTTTTTCTGGCAGACAAATTAGAAAAAAACCCCAGGTTTCTAGATTTCAGAAAAATTTGAAAATTCTCAAACAAAAGCTCCCACTGTCTAATCAGCTCCCCATGCGCCTGTTCCTCCTGACTCCTGGAACAGCTCCACAGCAGGTCAAACAGGACAGCTTAGGAAAGGTCATGTTTTGCGGATGCCCTCGTTCATCTGGATGTAAGATGCAAAGTCTGACAAGTTGTGTTGTCTAAACTTCTGTATCACTTTTTTGCCATTTCACACTTACGCCTTCTGTCAAATGCTGCTTGCTTAAGTGATTAGCATTGTAAACTCTTCTTATGTTTGGCATGCACTTCATATGTCATTGGCCTCCAGCTGTTGGTGCTAGCGTAGGAGAAGGTGACTTGACCCTAGGTGGAGAGGAGGAGTGTTACGGAAGACCCTTGGAGTGAGACAGCCTGGGAAGCTGTCCAAGGCCATGCATGTGGAAAGAGCAGCTGTGAAAGGAAGGAGTTGCGCACAGAGCCATGCCCTATCACTCAGATTAGCAATTTCCTTATCATTTCACACTTTTCTACGTTATCAGCTGAGGCCACAGTTGACGTGGTAGTATAAGCTAGCCATTAATGCATTAGCTGCTGTGTGATACCATCACTTTCTGAGCAAAATCAGACAGTGTCATGGGTGAAGAGCTAACAGCCTGCCCAATCAGTGCACCTCATGTTGATAACTCAAGGGAGGGACACGTTTCACTTTAGAGAAATGGTACTGAGGATGGGTCACTTCTCCAAGGGGAAAGCAGTCTGGCCACCTCATTGGTTGCAAAATGGCCAAAGCTTTTTAATGTGGAAGAAATGTCCTTTTGACTCAGCCCCAAGGCTTTACAGACTACAGAAAAGGAAATTTTGATGGGGAGAATTGACATAGAAAGACCAGGAAAATGCATCTCCAAAGGATACCTTAACAGACAAGAAAACAAATTAATCTGAGGAGGCAGGAAAGAAGTAATGAGAGAAGTTGGGAGCAGGAGATGTTAAATGGCTTTGGGCAAGGCCTGGTGACAAATCTGTATTTGTAACAGAGATAAAAAAGGGCAGGGGAACCCAACTCAACAGGTTACAGAGCTGTGTGGCTTTTGGCTGGGGTAGAGTTAATTTTCTTCATAGTGGCTAGTGTGGGGCTGTGTTTTAGATTTGTGTTGGAAGCGGTGCAGAGGTGTTTTCCTTACTGCTGAGCAGGGCTTACACAGAGCCAAGGCCCTTTCTGCTCCTCATCCCACCAGCGAAGAGGCTGGGGGTGTACAAGAAGCTGGGAGGGAACTCAGCTGACACAACTGACCCCAACTGACCAAAGGGATATTCCATATTGTATGATGTCTTACTCAGCACATAAAACTAAGGGAACAAGGAGAAAGTGGGGATGCTCAAACTGATGGCGTTTGTCTTCCCAAGTCATCGTTACGTGTGATGGAGCCCAGCTTTCCTGGGGATCGCTGAACACCTGCCTGCCCAAGGGAAATGGGGAATTAATTCCTTGTCTTGCTTTTGCTTTCCCCATTAAACTGTCTTTATCTAAACCAACTAGTTTCCTCACTATTACCCCTCTGATTCTCTCCTGCATCCCACCGTGGGGGGAGTGAGCGAGCGGCTGCGTGGGGCTTAGCTACTGGCTGGGGTTAAACCACGACAACAATACAGCAGAATGGGATGCAATTGAAAAGGCTACAGATAAAATCAAATGCGAGGGAAGGATGAGAACACATCCTTTCTTCTAGCCATGACTATTTTGTTGTGTCTGTTATCTAACCCTGTAATTAGGACGGCATTCAGAAAATGCGAACAAAGTTGATATTCTTTTCATAACCCCCAAATCTTTGCATTGCTGCATGAAACTTTTGGCTTCAGCTTTTCCCTGTTCATTAACCATGCCAAAATTTTTAATCTAACACCACTGTTAAAGAGTGGCAGGCTTCCAGGGAAATATATCAGCCAGGCTTATTAATTTCATGCCAAGTGCTGGAGGCGTGAATGTAGAGAACGCTGTTTGACTTTGGATAATAGGAATCAGGCAGCTTAAAGGCAGGGGATAAAGATCAGGAGCCCCGTGTCTCAAGAGGAGGAGCAGGTGCAGGCTGCAAGCAAGGCCTTCGGGCCCAAAGGGGCAGCCAATGCTTAAAACAATCTGCAGGGCCTTTTTTTTTTGCCTTTTTTTTTTTTTTTTTTNTTTTTTTTTTTTTTAATTTGGCATGTGCCTCTCACAGCTTAACAGACCGCTGCTCCACAAAGAGTGGTAAACAGAGAAAGGGAAATTAAAAAGGGAAGTCCCATGACAGACAAAAACAAATTAGGGCAAACAAATTACATAGAGTCAACAAATAAACAAGGGAACATCTGTGAATATATTTCTTGGATTTTCTGATTCTGAAAGCAACCTGAGAAACAGTGGAGAGATGTATAAAATTTAATCGGGGAACCAAACCTCTCCTCCTCTCCCCCAGCCCCTCCTTCCCTGGGAAGGTCGAGTTGCAGCAGGGGGTACCTGCGGCATCACTGAGGACCCCACCTGCAGGGCACATGCCACAGCCTCCCTCATCCCCATCCCAGTCCCAGCCCTGCTCCCATCACACTGCTCCCGCCAGTGCCAGCCCACACGGTCCCCCAGGGTTACCAGCACCAGCCAAGGCACCCTCTGCCTGCGGTGGGATGGGATGATGAGGCTGTGGCCGCAGCTGCGCATGAGGGGTTTCCCTTTCCTTGCTGCTTCCCCTGGATGCTGAGGCTGGGTCTGCATTGCACAGGGGAGTCAATATTTTGTCCTCAGGCTCCACTGTTACATGCACATATGCATTATATAGGTGTATGTGTGTGTATGAATTCATCTAAATATAAATATAAATGTAAATATACATATACAGTACACACTTGGATGTTTTTATATAGAGATATAGGCAGAGATTTGTGGATATAGTTATAGACACTGATACTAAACTTTTTGGACTTTATGTTGTAGGAGGTTTTGCTGGGATGCCTCAGAATCTGAGGTCAGAAACCTCAAGTTGAGTAGGAATTCTTAGACAAGCTTTTCAGAAATGGTTCTAATGAATTAAAAAAAAACCTAATGCCTAAAACAGTCTCATTTACTTTTTATGCATACACTATCAGAAAGAGGTGTTTGCTTGTTTGTATAGATGTATAAGAAAGAAAATGGAAGAAACTTGAATTTAACAATTCAATTGTTTACTTTGGCTTCTAAATATTTTTTTTTTTCTTCAGGAAAGTTTGCAGATAGGGTCTGAAATCAGAGAAATCCATCCAAGGGCACTCATCCAAGAGTTCACCCAAAAGCACAAAACAATTTATTTAATTGTGTTTAGTTTCTCTCTGGTCCTTCATGTGGTTCTGAATAATTTTGTTTTCCTCTCTTATATCTATTACATGGAAAGATGCTTTCAAAGGAAATTATTATGTGGACAAGCACTCAGAAGAGTCCAAGTTTTCTATGCAGCCCTTAATTTACCCCCTGTATAACAAGCTTTAGTCATAGTGTTGCACAATATTTTTCCCACGGGGCTGTGGCCTTATTCTGTACATGGCAGGGGCAACACTTAACTGAACAGGCAACTAACTATTCAGCACTTTGTTTCTAACTTATTCTGTGTGTGGTCTCTATGTGTTATTCAAACCCGGCTCTGTGGGCAGAACTTCATTTCCTTGAGGTATTTTGATGTGTTGTCTACCACTGGGGTTTTGTGCTGGTGCAGAAACCTTGTTTTGTTTTCACAGCTGTCCAGTGAGGGTGGTGATGGTGACAAGGCTGTTTCAGTCTTACAGGTGAGGAGCAGAGGAAAGGAGGAGTGGCAGGTGGTCAGCTTGAAATGCCTGGAGACGGGGTTTGTTTTCCCAAACCGCTTGTTTTGATATTTAAGCATGTACCTACGAAGTAATCCACAGTCACCACTGACATATCTTTTCTTGAGAACCTCTCTCCACCACTCTGCTAATTCCCGAGACCCATCTCCTTGCTCTGCCTGGCCCAGCTTTTGTTTCATCTTGTTTCTCGTCTTGATCTTCACTCGCTGCAGCATGGCTATTGCTCTAGCCTCATATTCCTCCCCAGATCTCGGTCCCTCTACACTCTCTCCGTGGTTTTTGAGATATGTTTTTAAGAGATGCTGCTTTTTCTCACTTTCCCTTGATGTACTACACAGGGAGCTTACAGAGAGCACAGGAAAAGTAAATCTGCTTGCTGCAGACCACAGCTACAACACTGAAGGAAGCCACCAGGTACTCCCATGCAACACCATTCTCTACATAGAGAAAACTCATCTGAAGCAGCCGTGAGTAAACCATAGCAGCAGCTTTGGGCAGTGACAGCTGGGCAGGTGCCTCCCAGCCATCAGTTTCACTTTAGATTAGCTAATGTCAATTAAAGAGGTCCAGCTAAGTAACTGCAAGTAACTCCAGGGAAAAAGAAAAAATTTCCTATTTCTGGTAATTTTAGGGATGAATCTACAAATATGTTAATTGATCAGAAGTCCCCTGGGCATTCAGAGGCATCCAAAACTGTCCTGACTGTAACAACAAAAAATAAATAAATTCAAGATGATCAGAAAGCTGAGGCTGAAAGCACAGGACATGGATAGAGGGTAGTTCCTGCCTCACAGACTGACACTGGAACTTTCCCCATAGGTTCGGACGCTTAGCTGCTCAACTTTCAAGAGCAATTTTTAAATGCAAAATCTGGGAGTGAAGTTAGAATTCAACTTGCTCCGAGTAAAACGCATTTATCTGAAGGGAAAATCACATTTTGGAAATGCACTTTCTGCCTCACAGCTTCCATGTGGCTCGGTATGCAGATCAGACTGAGTAGGTGCTGGATAAACATGATCAGTAAAGGTTCATATCAGACCAATGCACACCAGGCTGGTGGCTTCCAGTGTTATCCAGGCTGGTTTTACCATGCAGAGAGAGGAAAGAAGATGAGGCAGTGAACATTGTCGCTTTCTTTCTCTGTGATCAGACTGGCTTGGCTGGGTGCTATAACAGAAATGCTGAAGAAGCTGAAGAAAGTTTTCTTGTCTAAGACTTGCTAAGGAAGAGAGCTCAGGGGGGAAAAAGTTATGAGGGAGTCTGTGTATGCCAACATACTCCAGGTACTTGCGTTCCTGCACAGTTGTGATGACAAAAATGAGAAGTTTGATCAGGAAAAATAAAAGTGATTAAGAAGATTAATGCAGATCTTCAACTGAAAGTTTTAGATGTCAGGGTTTTGTACAAATAGCATTAATTATTAAAAATTTTGGCTAGGGTTCCTTTATTTTTCTTGTCACCCTCCCACCTTGCAGACAAGTGTAGCCCAGAAGCTTGATGAGTTTCACTGTTTGACCTACCCAAGTCTAAGTGAAAGACAGGAAACCAGGTGAATTTGTCTCTGAGGAGTTTTTGTACCTTGCCCAAATAGTGTCTCTTTCCTTGGGTTTATCACAAAATCCTCCTCTCTCAGGGTGGGGGGCATGGTTAGATGTTTAATGCCATTATGCAGTTGCAGGGGCCTTTCTGTCCCACCCATACAAGTCATATTCCCAGCACCAGGTGCATACTGGGATACTGAACAATACACACTGAAGGCTCATCCTCATGGGTGGGCTTTGGGAAACATGAGACCTGGGCAATCGTTTGGTATGGAAAGCACATACTCAGTCTCTGTTAAGAAGGCTCTTCATCAAACAGTGAAGACAGGTTTTGCAATTTCCATTTGCTCCCAGTTACTGGAGGTAACTGTAATGCCCATCTGTATCCCCTTATGTAGTTATGACAATTTCCTCTTCAAAATAGATCTTGTCTCATTCATACATATATTTGTCATCTACAGGTTATGGTTTTCTTTACCTAGGCTTGATCAGGGAAGAACATAAATTCTCTCTCCAGTCTGATAGAGGAAACATATTTCCTTTGCTACAATTCTCATTTAGATGAACTGTCCATGTACAACTTGGTAAGAGATACTTCTGTGTTTAATACCTGTTTTCTGTTAAAATCATTGGCAACACCAGATTGTGTGTACATCTTTAAAATTCAAACCTGGGTCCTGCTTATTTTCTTCTGAGGACCACAGGGTTCCCCTGAAGCATCTTTGCAAAATGATTTAAGACATGAGTGATGAAGCGGGAGGTACACTGTCACTTTTACAAGTACAGGAGCCTACTACAGTTTTTGAGTACTGGGAACGCACATTCACCCTATTTCAGGAAATGCCTCATAGCTACAGGGTTTATTCCTTGCAAAGAAAAGGGTTAATTGTACTAAGTCCACTACTAAAGCATCTTACCTACGCTAGAAAGTTCAGAAACTAAATAACACCAGTTACAAATAAGTCCCGTATTCTCTAGGGGTGATACTAACTTTACTCAGCTTTACAAGTCTAGCAACCACTGCTGTGCTGGTTGCAATGGATTGAAGTGGAAGTATTACCTGCTCACAGGGAGCATCTCTCTGAGGAAGAGAGATGTTTTGTAGCAGGTCGTGACTTCTTCTGCCTCTTTCTTTTCTTGATCTTTCTGCAGGAAATTTTTTGACAGCCATTTGCAGAAGTTATTTATTTGCAGAAGATATTTATCATTCCATCCTATCAGTGGGATTTGATGAGTGTCACATATGTAGTTGCAGACAGGCATGTGTACCAGCTCATGTATGTATACAATGGTTGTAATGGACTTGCCACCTTGCTTAGATATTTGCACCACGACTGGACCCAAGCTCCTCAGGTTGCTATTCAGCCAAAGGTTTCCCACACTTCCTTACCTCTCCATCTGCAAGGCTACTCAAGGAGTGAGGAGCTGGTAAGGAAAGGGTTTGGATCTGGCTTTTAGCCACTCATGTTGACAGTGAACACCACTTCAAAAGTTGATCATGAGGGATGTGAGGATTTGGTATTCTCAGTGCAACTTGGTGTAATCATACTCCTCCATTTCACCACCTTTACCTTTATTTTCAGAAACATGTGCTCACAAGGAGTAGTACTTAGGTGCTCAGTGGACTTGCTGGAAATGCGTATTGCTCTATTATATGTGATGGAAGGAAACTCTGAAGATTTGCATGTGCTGTAAATAACTTTCTAAATAGACATCTTTCTTTGTTTAATGACACTAGTGCTTGTTTACAGGACTGAAGCACTGACCTGAAGTGCCCAAGGGCTGGTGATGGTGTCCACCTCTCTATGTTGCTACAAATAACTTAATTTCTTGTCTTTTCACAATATAACACAACTGAAATAGCATACTTGGTATTTGAGATTCCTTGAAAGTGTCAGAGAGCAGATGAGCCTTTGCTGGCATTCAAAAATCCTGTTAGCAAGTGTCGGTCAACCCAACACCGGGTTTGGAAACCTTAAAAGCAGAAGGCCAATGAGAGGACACTGCTGCTTCCCAGATCAACAGTCAAACCATAGGTTGGAATTTCTCCATCTAACATGTCTGCTGTTCAATTAGATGGAAGTCCAAATTCTCTGCAAGGTTCAAAAAGAGCAGAAAACCACTCTGTCAACAAACACTAGGAGTGCATTTAAAGAGCTGCCTTCAGAAAGGCTAGAAACTGTCTTAACAATTCATTAAAGAAGAACAGATTATATCAGAAAGTGGTCTTGATGGCAGGCCACCTGATTCCTAAGTGCTAAAAAAATAACTGTGAAAAAAGATTATTCTTAAATTAAATGGGTGGGGAAAATTATTGTATAAAATGAAATGACACATAACTGGGGCTAATAAGGCCTAAATCATTTTGGTTTGATTCATTAAGTCCCTGAACTGAATATGAGTATGCTTTTTTCCTATAGTCAGTGGTAAATTAGAGTATGAAGTATGGTCTTTTTAAAAAAGTTTCTTACCTGGAAATTAATGTACAAATCTAGACTGGCAAGCGGATGTTTTTTTGTGAATCAGACCCTGAGCTAAGTATCAGACTTTGGTAAAGCTTAAGCCATACGGACACAGACATTTTCTTTGATTCATAGTTTGATTAGTTTAAGAAGAAAGATTAAAGCAGGGATGAATGACTGTGTTAATGAAAGCTGATAGGTCTTGGAATGGGCGCAGTTACAATGTTGATCTCAGTGTCTCAAAAACATAATGTCATTATCCAGGATTAGAGATTATAACTGAGAAAAAGTTTTGCCGTGTACATAAATTTGTTCCTAAACTCTCTTGATTATTAGATAACATTAAAAACTTTGACACCGCTATGTATAATGTAGTATGAGACAGACAGATGAATGAAACACACAAGCAAGCCTTTTCTGTATTAATCACAGTATTTTTTTTTCCTTCCTTTAGCCCATTCTCACCCCACAAAGTGTGAGCTAATTTCAAAGATTTTATCTGGAGTGAGTCTGGGCTGCAAGTAAAGAATTCTGGAGTCGGAGTGATTTCTCTCTGCCTGCAAGCTTCATAACTTGAAACTTGGTGTCTCATGACTCTTTCCATCAGCCTTCAGGGAGCTCAGCAGCCATCTCCTGTGACCTCCCTCAGGACACAACCAGGTCCCTGCAGGTCTCTACACCCAGGCAACTCCTACATCTTTAGAAACCTATACAGTCCTGAAGTGAAAG
Organism: Heliornis fulica; assembly: GCA_013399135.1. Classification (NCBI taxonomy): domain Eukaryota; kingdom Metazoa; phylum Chordata; class Aves; order Gruiformes; family Heliornithidae; genus Heliornis; species Heliornis fulica. The sequence continues at coordinate 209,901 of VXBZ01001923.1, read as the reverse complement.
CTTTAAAAGATCCACAAAGTTTCCTCCCATGACTCTTTTAGGTGTTAATAAAAAACTCTGTTTCTGCTTTTTTTTTTCTCTCTAGCTTTGGCTTCTAACTCCTGGATGTCTTTTTCTGTTGAATCAAAAACCAAAATAGTCAATCACTTTTTAATTTTTTTTTTTTTTAAATAATATAACTAATGTCTGGAGGTTTACTGTGAGACAAACTTCCTGAACGCTTACTACATCCTGAGGATTTTCCCAGGGTTTCCAGATTTCATTTGCTTAGAGCCTGGGCATTTATGCCCCTCATCTTGCTGGCTTTGTAGCTTCATCAGGCCGTGCTTCCAGGAACTGCCTAGCTCAAGGAAGGTGAACAGCTGAGAATCCCATGTCTAAGTATAATTGATTTTTTTTTTCTCTGAGAGCAGTTAGGCAATGCACTAATGAAAGAGAGAGACAAAAATCAGGATGGGCTATGTATCTCCTTCACTGTATGTGTGTTCAGTCGTGGAGATGGAAACGCAGGGCCTAACAAACTGTCCAGGCCTGGTTCACAATAGGAATAATTTTGAAAGCTCAGGCTGGGTTAAATAAAAAGCGAGGAGAAGCATCTAGAGATATTTCAGGTCTCTCATTATGACAGTTTCTTTAGATGCATCAGTACTCGAGAGTTTAATACCCAACGTGGAATCCTGCCACCTTTGAGGAATTTTTATTTTGTATCGTATTACCTGTTCCTGCAAGGGTTATGCAACGTGAGTGCCATTAAAACATCAAAGACAGAGTAGTTTTCCTTTTGAGAATTTTCCCTTTCTGATTCTTCTGTTCTTCTTGTTGCTTCAAGGATCGCTACAGTTAAAAAAAATTAAAAGTCTGTATCTCTTTCATTACAAGAGAGTTTGTCAATTCCAGCTAGGCATTTCTCTAATTTGCATTTGTCATCCTTTAAGCTAATTTTCAGTGCTCCAAAACAACTTTAAATATTGTTTGAAGACCTCTATTGAACCCTTCTTAACATGATTCTATGATTGACATAACCCTCCTATAGCCTTTTACTTGAGACTGACCAGTGTTTGCTGTTGTCACAGAAGGCCAAAAAAGGGTCAAACTTGTAACTTTGTTTCTATACACCAGAATATAATGAAACTTCTTAGATGATACGATTTGGAAATGTTTTCAACCCTCTAAAATTTTAGGTTATTTAAAAAAAAATAAATAAAAAAGTGAACTAAACAAACAAAAGTTGGAAGGAGTGAGATGAAAGAGGGTAAATTCACAAATTTCCCTGTCTTCATACCTCCTCAGTGATTAAACAGAAAACCCTTTAGCAACCAAGTTACATTTTCACTTTAAAAAATCTTCAGCAAAATATAACCTTGCAGCTGTAAACATATGTCTGAATAATTATTCTGGCTTTATATCAAAAAACCCACCTCTGCCAGAGCAGACAGATTTTAATTTAGCATTCCCCCCAGAGCTCTGGAGGGCAAGGTGGATGATTGAGAGGGCAAGGTGACTTGGCTTCAAGGGCTATCTTTATTTGCATGAATGAGTAACCGTAAAGCACAGAAAATATCTTTAAGTAAATTCCGCCTGTCACTGACAGTGATCTAAATGGAATTATAGTTGCATGAAACTCTCTTTCGCTAATATATATATATTTTTTTTTCCCTGAGAAATATCTCCCCCACCCATTTTAAATTAATGCAAAAAAAGATGTGAAAACAAAACAAGCATTATCAAAGAGCAAACAAGGAACATGATTTAACACAGGGACAAACCTTTTAAGCAAGTGGAATTTTACCACTTTTAAACCACTTCTAAACCACAGAAGGTGTTGTGCCGACAAGCTTCCCACCCAATAGCTACTCAAGAGCCCATGGCAGCCAAGTCTTCTCTCCGTAGTGGCCTGCTCATGTAGCTCAAAGGCATCCTGGAGAGGACCCATCCCATGTGAGCATCTAGGTAAGCCTGTTTTTAAGAGTGGGATTTTAAATTGATGAGCTTTCTGTACACGGGAATTAGAGCTGGGATTAACAAGCCTGAATAACAGTCAGGGAGTAAAGAAGGGACGTTGTAGAGAATCTAGGCTCTTTTCGGTATTTCACTGTGGCAGTATCATAGGTGATGAACACAAACTGAAGGTTCCTTCTGAACATCAGGAAACATGTTTTTTTCCCATGAGAGTGACCAAGCACTGGCATAGGCTGCCCAGAGTTGTGGAATCTCTATCCTTGGCACTATTAAAAACCCAGCTGAGCGTAGCCATGTTTGAGTGAAGGTTTGGACCAGATGACCTCCAGGGGTCCCTTCCAACATCAACAAGTCTTTGAGTAGTCACTCATTCAGGCAATTTCTTTATTTTGGTGAAGGTTATGAGCATTTCTGATGGTTATACACTACCAGCCATGAAAGTCAGCCAATGGAAAGTAATATTTCTGGGAAAAAATAAGAGAATCAGTAAGCCTGGCCTTTTGAAAGGCAAGAACACAGGAGAGCGCTCATTACAGGAAGCAGACCCAAATCCTACTGACTCAAGTCCTGTGCTTGGCCTACTGAACTACCCCCATCTCTTATCTCCTAGACTCTAAGTCTGGCTGAGATATTCTCAAAAAAACCCACAACCCTTTGAACTGAATTGTTCTGAAATATGCTACTATACCCTGCTGCAGCTTCTGTGATTGGTTCTCCATCCACAGCTCCATGGCCATTCTTGTAAATTCTCATTCAGCCTGAGAAATCCACGTGTAAAAAATATGGTAGGGCCATCACACTGATTTATTATTGCTTGTTTATCAACTACTCCAATTTTTGGCTTCCAGTTTTTGGGAAGAAAAACCTACTCTGCAAATTTTTGCTGGTGAGCAAATCTCAAAGATGTGCTGTCTTTTGATACATGATTAAATTATGATGGAGATCTTCCTCTCTCTCTCTCTCTCTCTCTCTCTCTCTCTCTCTCTCTCTCTCTCTCTCTGCATCATTTGCTGAGAACTTATTGAATAGTGTGTGAATAAAATAGTTTGGCTGTTTTGTGTCTGAAAGTTGCGAGAGGGAGGTTTTGCTGTAATCTTGAATACGACCAACACATGGGAGCTAACACCAATCTACCTCACTGGAGATGAGGGGGAACTACTGTAGGACACCCCATGCAAAGACACCCTCACCTTGACTTGCTGCCACCTTGGTGAAGTTCACTGGTTTTCTGCAATTAATTCCAGAGGAGGAGGAAAAACCTGATGATGAGGTATTTTCTCAGAGTCCTTCCCAGCTTCTCTGGTGAAGCTGCCAAGGACAGTTTGACAACCACAGTGCCACTGCTTTTTGCAGGAAATGCAGAAGTCAGCTAGAAGGGCAGTGGGCTGGCAAGCATGGAGAAACTACCCGGTATTCAGAGCCAGATTGGATTGTGATCATTATTTAAGGCTCATTCCCAGAAAAAATACACATAGTTAGCGTTTATCACCACATGGAATAGTAAGATTAGAGTCTAGATGTACAAATAGCCATAACTTTGCAAGTATTTTGTAGTGAGATTTGTTAGCCTACTTCGGAATATTGTTTTTGCACCACAGTTCCTGGCTTCTTCTTATTTGGTCTGTGATATTTAATAGCTCTCTAATTCCACTTGATTAATAAAAGAAAAATGTTTTTAAAATCTAAAATCATTTGTATTCAAAGCCTCCACCTTTTCACAATTTTGCCAAGCTCCATCATGGTTTAGGGTCATTTCAATGTTATTTTTCCCAGCTCTATGAAATGTCACTCACAGTGGGAGAACACTGGGGAATACTGCTAAGGACTTGTCTTACATGGCGAAATTTACTGGAAGAAGGATGCTGGTATAATACGAAACTGGTATTTCATTGGCATTCATTGTGTCACTAATGATCTGGGGTATTTCAACGATGTGGTAACTTTAAAAAACCCTCTATTTGCTTGTGTCACAGAGAGTCTTTCTCTTTTGTATGTACCTCTTAACAAAAAATTATTTTTACAAGGTGTTTACTGAGTTGAGTGGAAGTGCATCAAGAGAAGTTAATTATAAAAGGCACAAAATTCTGAAAATACGCCACTGGTAAGGGGAAGATCAGAAGAAGCATCAGTCCAGTGTTCAATGGTGGGGAAAATCTAACAAGGAGGAAGCTAAAAAGGGCAAAGATTTTGGCATTTCCATGTATTTCATGAAGGATTAAATGAAATGGCAAAAGCAATTAATAACTAATGCCTAAAGACTCTGGCTAGAATAAAAAAATGTATATGAAAATTGAGACATTTTGAATCAGCTGGACATGTCAGAGCTGAATGTAGTTAGCTTGGGAGCTGCTTGAAAGAGTTGGAGAATTAGCGGTGCTTTGGGAAGGGGGTGTGCAGCTTCAGAAGGGAGCATGATGTCAGCTTGGGGGAATCTATCTTCTGTTACAAAGAGAAGGAGGGGGGATCCCAGGAATTAGATTAATTTTAAGTTTCTTCTTGGATGTACTAGCCAATGGTTCAGCAATTTGCAACTACCTGGACAAAGCCAAAAAACCCCACCACCTCAACAGCCAGTAACGGCCTCAGCAAAAATAAAATGCATCAAGCCAAGGTAAATGACTTATGGGCAACGAACCTTACCAATGAAGGAAGAACAATATGCAGGATAGATCTTGATTCTTAGATGTCATGTCTTACATGACAGTCTCATGAGAAAATTTGGAAAGCACGACCTCAGCACACTCAGATGGGTGGATGGTTAGCTGGAAAACTGGCCAAGGAATAACAGCAACTCTTCACTGTCAGACAGCAAGGCTGCCCCAAGCACTCTTCTGTGGTTTGGACACTCTCAGACAGATTTAAAGAAATACCAAACTGGGAAACACCTCATGTGCATTGGTGGGCATGGCTAGAATTCAGAATGATACTGAAAATTTGAGGAATTTATCTGCAAAAAGGGGGAAGATGTTGATAAATGCAAGCCCCTACACTTGGGTAGCATAATTGGTTGCAGAAATGCGGGAAGAGGAATAACTGCCTAGGGAGCAGTTCAGCAGCAGAAGAGTTGAAGGTTGTAATGATGTACCTCCACAGCATTACATACGAATAATTAAACTATGTATTTATGTTTGAACACAGATACACTCAAATAGTGTGGTGCTCAGCACTGGAGAGCAGCATTAGGTACTGTATATTCAAGAGAGAGCAGGGGTCAGGGAAGGGCAGAGGTCTCGTCACCAGCAAACAGGACCTTTGGAGGAAAAAAATCAGACTTAGCTTTGTTTCATCTGAGGTAGGACAAAAAGTAAGGACACAAACCAGCTTTAATGCATGGTAAGCATAAATGGAAGGGATTTGAGTGATCTGAGTGCCCTTTTGAGATCAGATAAGAAGTTGTGGAGATGTAGGTTAGACACCGAGAAGAAGAATTGCCTGGCCCCAAGAGAGGCTGGGGACCGGGTAAGTGTCCATGAACAGGATTCAGGGGTGGCCTCTGGCACCTCCAGAGTGATTTTCTTCCATTCACAGTATGATGCATTAATATGCTGAGGCTAATAAACCATCACTTGTCATAAACCTTCCTCGTAATCATGTCAAACATCTTAAACTTCTCAATGAAACTGGAATTACCTCAAGTGTCTTTTGCAAATTTTGTGCACTTTTACTCTGAAAAATAAATTCCTGGATTTTATTTTCATTTTGTATTTTAATTTTTTTTTAATGCTCCTTGTTTAAATGAGTAGCATACTAAAATATGATCAAAGTTATACAGTTTTGCTACTTATCTGGAGTCGGAAATTCTTTTGCTAGATCAAACTCTCTTCTGTGTGTGCATTTCAATAAATATATTTAAAATAATTTGATTAATTCCCCAAATAGTTTAATTAAGTATTTCTAGACTAACAGAAGAACATTGAAGATACCTGTTCTCAGTCACACATCATGATTATTTTATTAAGCTGGCCTCTTTAATTTGTGCTTTTATGTGATATTTTAAAATGTCAATTTGCCAGTAAGATAATATAATAATTAAAATATGCATTCATGCTCTGACCATGTAAACATTCAATACAGTAAGTAAATACTTGCATTTAAATGAAATTCAAATAAACACAAAGTAAAACCTTTATGTTACAAATTCCATTGCTACTGCAAAATACTGATTTTTTTTTAAAGGAAAAATCATGAAACTGGCTATAGTTTCACTTGCAGTTACTTATAGTCAAAACAACATTTTCCAAAGCCATATATTTTCTGACCATTTCTGCTTCTAGTAGAGGTGGGTCCTATGTATCCAAGTTAGCTTTTTGTACCTTTTAATAACAAAACCAGCATTTCAATATTTTCCTTTGTATTCCTGCATTGGTTAGCTGGATATATACTGTACTTAGCAAACATTAAATGACTGCTTCCATTTGTATTCTATTGTAGCTGGTTGGATTTGCTGAATTTGTACATAGTATGTACTTTTAAACTTTTTTTTTAATTATTATTTTACCATATGCACTGATAGATTACTTTTAAAATACAGACTGGGCACAGCTTCATAAAGTAAGAGCACACACACTGTATTAAATTAGGTTGTTTAGTATATTTTTCTATGTCACTGTGTGTATACATCTCTATATATTTTACACTTACTTGGGAAAAGATAGCTCCTATTAGCTGTTCTATCAGAAATAACAAAAACCGAATAAAAAAAAGCTCTGCTGGTAGCAGATGTACCTTGAATCCTGCAGTTAAATCTCTCTGAATAGTATCTTAGTACCTTGTCCGTGGTGGAAAGGGCTTCCTGAAAACAAATACAGATGTTGAACACTCAGAATATATTTTCTCAAAGTACCAGCTCTTGCTGCCAAGGAAATTAAGAGCTGTGATGATGATGGGATCTGATAGAGGGAGAGAAGGCAGCATCCCTGGGAAAGCCTCGGGAAAATACCTTGCTGTTCTCTGCTAGTACTGTCCGTGTGTCCCCACATTACCTGTCCTGAATGAGAAAAGGATAAAGCAGATCAGCGACCACCATTTAATCACAGCTGGTTTCTGAACTGTTCTACAAAGAAATGTGTTGATTTCTTTCAAGAAATATTAGTGCATTTAATACTGATGAATTAACTAAAGACCTTTTCCAGGAGTCCTTATGCAAGCCACCTGCTTACTGACTTGAGGAAGCACAGTGTGCAGGAGTAAGTCCAGGGTACGGTCTGACTTTTTTTTCTCTGGTGTCCCAGTGAAATGGTAATGAAGTTTAACAAAATTCTAGCAAGTAAAAAGTTAAATCGGCAGTGGTGGTAGCCAGAATAAATTGTTTCAAAATCCGAGCTGAGTAACTTCAAGAGGATTGGGCTTCTCAAACTGGAAAAAAAAAGAAGAGGAAAAAGTAATATTCTGCTCCTTCTGCAGTTAAAGGCTCTGCTCAAAGGCATGGCAAACAATCCTTAACAGGAGACCTCTCAGGACCTCTAACTTCCTATTCCATTTAAGTCCTTCAGTGGAAACCCTCAGGACACACATTTTGTGCTCTCTCAATCACTGATTCCCCAGAACAACATTATGCAGATGATGCCCTGAACTATGTTAGCAGGGGTATGCAAAAATTATGTGATTCAGCTTGTTTGGGTGAGGAGAGATACTGCAGAGTTACTGAGCAGTGGTGTTATAGGGTGATAACTCGGTGAAATTGAAGCATTTAATCCATGAAGGATAATTAATAGAACCACTGGATGCTAATTCTTGTTTCTCTTGTAGTTCCAGATGGATTATACTTTGAAGGGCAGCAGGCATTTAAACAATGTGGATTAGCATTACAAATCACTAAAATCTAAGCCTTGGATATAACAGACTGGGAAAAACCTCCTAAGTAAACTTAATCGTTGTTGTTATTAATGCTGGGAGCTAGTCCTGTATTTAACTATCCCAAACTTTAATATGAATTTTGACTTAAGCAATGAGCTGTATTCTCACCTTATGGTCTCATATTTGGCCAATTCAAAGAAGTGACACAATGCATATATGTATTTCACAGTTTAACTTTATTTTATAAAGAATGTTGTACATAACTATCTGCAAAGTTTTGTCTGAAGGTTGAAATAAAGACTGAAGAATGACAATTATTTCCCAGAGGTACTCTGTTTTCTTCCTAAAGCGTTTATATAATAAACCCAGATGGCCAAAATCGCACATTTTCTTTACATGCTACTCCGTGCACCACATAAGCAACAGCAGTTTTGCAGCAATAAGGGTTGGTGTCCAGCTGAGAACTTCGGGATCTTGCAAGGGTCATGGACAGCAAAGGCCTCCAAGGTCTGCAGGTGAGATCTGTGACTTGATCTTCACAAGTATCGTGATGAAATAATGGAATAATTCAGGTTGAAAGGGACCTCAGGAGGTCGTTTAGCCCACCCCCCTGATTGAAGCATGAAAAGATATGGGGTAGCAACACATCTTAAAGCAAATTTAAAAGTGAGGCACTGTGCCCTGAACATCTTTGCCTACGACACTGGATTATTATCAGCAACCTGATGGAGGGTTTTGGCAAGTTAGTGATGCTCCACAGAGATCTCCAGGCTCATTGTAAATACTAAGAGGGTGCTGAGCAGCCACTGTAACTTTTTAATTGCTAGTGTCACGAGTCAGATTGAGGGCTGCTTTTCAGGTGGTAAAAGACTCCTTCAAAGTGCACAAACCCCGCCGTGCACAGGGCAATCTTATGCTTCCTTATCTTCCTGAGAGCAAATGTGCAGGCTTGTGGTCCTGGAGCTTTGCCTTACTTCTTGGTCACCATCTCTGTTGTGCCCATGTCAGGGAAGCTGAAAAGCCTTTCCTGTCCCTGCTTTGTATTTCATTTGTATGTGTATGGAGCCCTTAACTGTCTTCTCCTGAGACAAACATTAGTATCTAGTACTGATTACACTGCTCTCTTCTGTGAAAATACTGCTGTGAGAGCTTTGGTAGAGGCACTTGTCTTCAGTGGCTCTAAACCCTGTTCTGAGGTCCCATGGACCTAGGCAAAGCCTGCTCTTTGATCTTCAGTGCTTCATCTGGATACTGAAGGAGCTCAGCATCATTCAGCTACCGTAAAACCCATGTTGCTGGCTTGTAACCCTCCACCCAGGCAATCAATTCCCATCAGCTTGGAACAACAAGCCGCTCTCCTTGTTTACCACTCCAACAGTCTTCATGTCATCGGTGAGTTTTACAAGATTTTGTTTTGTCATCTGGGTTGCTGATAAAACATTGAAACGGGCTCCTGCCGGCGAGTCCTCTCAGGTAGCGGTGACCGTCCTTTGTGTTTCCCCGCAAACACCGGATTTAAGGGCCATTGTTAAGATCCGATACCTGCTCTATTTGTTGTGGGTTCTTTCTAAAGGAGTTCAAGGCGCAGCTTTAATGCAAAGGCGAAGCAAAGCTGTTTAGATTCTGAACTGCAAATAGGAAGTAGCCCAAAGTTACGGAAACAAATATTTTTAAGCTGCAGAAGTGGAAATGTCTCTCTGTTGTATTCACTTGTGCTCAGTGTTCTGCTTGGCTCCTTTTATGTCTAGTAGTATCCCTAAAGCTGTACAGTAAATTCCTTTTAATGATGGCTTCAAGTGTTTGATATCATCTAATGTTTTATGAGAAACACCCAGACCAGAATACAAGTCTTGGCAGGTTAGAAAAAAAAACAAAAAAAAAAACAAAAGGAAAAGACAGAGCTTTTAAGTTCAGTTTTTCAGATTGCTTTGGAAGTGTTTCTCTTAGAGATGCGCATTGTAGCTTTAAGGTTTTTGAAACCACAACATCTAGCTTCAAGGGACGCTTGATGTTTGCCAAAGCATCCTCATCACTGTCTAAGTGATTTCTTCTGGTCTCCCTGTAACTCTGAGGAGACAGGAATACAGAGTACTTTTGTTCCATGGCTAGATACAGACTTACTCCAGTAAGTATCTAGACCAGCCAGATTTCACCTGCCAGTGTGTACCCCTGTGGAGGCAGAGCACACTTCCCAGGCTCTCCCCACTGGTGGGATGGGAGTAATCTGAATTTCAGTTGGGCATGCATGCGAGGGGGAAGGAGGCACCTCTCTTCAGAGAGACAGTCTGAGGTTTGATGAAATAAAACTGCAGATGTTACAGCTTGTGTCCCCCTAGGTGAGATGCAGGATCCCCCTGCCTATAGCTTGCATTGTCTCCTCAGCCCCCTCCCCAGCCCCATGGGTGCAGCATCCCAGGTCAGGCTCAGAGAAGCACTAGACTTACAGCCTCTGGACGCCTCATGGGTTGCAGCCAGCTTGGGGAGGAGGCAGAGCCCTCCTGTTATCCCAGCTGTGGGATGGGGCAACATGTGGGGCTAAGCAGCTGTCCCAGGGGTTTGGTGTGCACCCATGTGCTATAGGGTCCCATCCCAGCTTCTGTCACGCTGGCCAGACCAGGAGAACCCATAGACCGAAGGGGTCTTGGCTTGTAGGCACAGTGCTTTTTCCAGTCCTGGGTTAGCACCGCGGTATTAATTAAATCCAGTGTTTCTCAGAAAAGTAGATTCCTTGAATAATTATTTCACTATATGGAATTTTTCCTTTTGGCCTTTCCTGTCTTATTTTGATGCATTTTTATGAGCATCCCTACTTCTTTCAGGGCTCACCAGCTCCCAAGGGCACACTGAGCCTCCTTGTAAGCAACACTTTTTCCCAAGGCTTCCAGGTTTCCCCTGCGCTCCCCTCATTTGCTCACCCAAGAGCAAAGCTCAGCCAAAGCCATGTGCTGCTTAACCCTCTGGTTACCCCCAAAAATTGTGGAGCCATGCCTTTGGCTGAACAGGACCTGCTGTACTGAGAGAAAGACCAAACCTCAGCAAAGCCCAACAGCGTTCGCTGGATCCCTGCCTGTCAGAGGGGGGATGGAGACACATGTGGTGCTGGTGTGATGACCGGGAGATGTATGCACCACGAAGGCTGAACCCCGCACCTCTGGCCTGTGCAGACAGATGTGCGCAGTCATCCCGCAAGCCAAACAGCGTGCTCCGATAACGCAGAGCTAACGCGATTTATGGGGTTCCAACGACAAGCTGCGTTTGGCCTAAAATGTAAAATCAGAAAATGGGGAGGGGGGAAATATACGCATACACACACATATATATATGCATATATATATGTACATATATATATGGAGTTTTTTTTGGCTTGCACTCTTGCTTATCTCAAGCCAGAAAAAAAAGTAAATAAAAATTCCCCAAGTTTCTATTGGACTTTGGATGAAGCAGAGACAGCATATTTTCCCTGTCTCTCTCGAAGCATCACACCCCACTTTGGGAACTTCATTTATATGCACATCATATGCAATCTGACTGACTCCTACTGTACCTTTGAACAGATCCAATCAGATACCCATATGCATGTAAATGAGGCTCCCAGAGCTGCGCTCTCCGCAGCGAGGAAGAGGAGTTAAAGAGCAGCCTCTTCTTGAAACTTGTTACGGTGACAATCTCATCCTGCAAAACACAATAAAGCTTTCCCATCCCCCCAGCCCCACTCCTCAGCCCTTTGCTTTTTTCTCTGCTGCGCACGTCAGGAGAATGCCCTGTAACTCACTTTTCCAGGCTGAGGTAATTTATTTAAACATGGATTATTTGAAAAAAAAAAAAAAAAGGGAAGGGATACAGGGTTTGATTTTAATCCCTGCTAACACAGAGGAAAGAATGCTCGTGTCACAACTCAGTGAGTGTAAAAATTAAAAAAGGCTGAGACTATTGTTTGAAAACAGGCAAAATAATTAAAATTATTATGGAATAATCACATATCACACAACAACCTCCCACTCTTCTGAGCAACAATCCAAAACAGCTCCTCCAAAGCAGGCCCAGGGGCAGAGGTTCTGTATATCATTCAAAGACCATCTGTCATTCAATTCCTGTAGCCCCTTTCCACTATTCTAAGGGCAGGCTGAAATTTAGTCCTGGCATTTCTTTTTCCATTTGCTAACAAACAGCAGTGATGGCAGATAAATATGGCAAACAATAGGCGTTTGTAATGAACTGGAAAGGGATATGGATTTTTGGAATCAGCACCAAGAAGTTCCTGGTCCCGCGTGATGCTCTGGGGACCCCCAAAGCCTGGTTCTGCCATGTGGCTGCACAGGCAGACATCTGCAGGCTGCGTTAGGCTTTCAAGAATTCAGCCAACCTGCTAAGGGGCTGATTTAAATAAGATCAAATTTTTTCTTCTTTTTTTTTTTTTTCTCGTAAAAAAAAAAAAAAGAAAAGCAAAGGCTGAAAGCTGATTCCATTCCATTCCAGGGTAGGATAAAAAGGGACACAAAAGGATCATGGATACACAGAACAGGCGATGCAGAGAGACCCCTGTTCTAACGGTAATCTTTATTTTTTAATTTTTTTTTTAATTCTCTCCTTCTCTTAACTCATTTAGCGTTTTATATTGATTCTCATAAGGAGAAGCAGCAATGGATCCTGCTTTCATGCCACTCTTTGGGAACACATGTCTGTTAAATGCTGTTTAAGCCAGCACTCATTTTATCTTTATTTATTGTTTGGCCACTAAAAATGAAGTGTGGTTGCGTGGAGCTGAAGCCGAATGACAGAATTACTGCTGCACACCCCTTGGATCAATACTGTTCCTTTTCACAAATTAACTCTCTGGGAAGTACTCAGTTGCTGAGATCAGAGCAATGTTAAAAAGCTGCTGGAGAGGAAAGGGATGCAGGGATGTGGTGCCCAGCCCATGCTTGCTGGCACTAGCCTCCTTTTACCTCTATCTTGTCTCTGAGGAGCCACCTGGGTAACAGGAATGCCTGGGGTGACCCAATCCCTCCTCATGTGCAACAAAAGGAGAGGGAGGGAGCAATAAGGAAAAGGGAGGAAAGTGGGTTGTTTGAGGTTCATGAGATGTGGGGGCACCCTTCAACACCCAGCCTAGAAGTAAGGAGTCTTGGTTTTCCTGTGTTGGATGATTGGTTTATGAGGAAGGGCTGCGCAGCCCCTTTTTGAGGACACAGTCTCTGAGATTAAGGTGGGCCACAGCCCAAATGGACTTTGGCGTTCACTGGCTACTCAACACACCATTCTCCCCAAAGGAAGTTGCCAGGAAATCTCTAATGCAGCTTATCAGGCAGAGATGGGGACATGGTCTGTGTCCCCATCAGCTTCACATTTTGCTGTGGTATCATATCTAGGAATGAAATGTCAGTCCCTTAAAAACATGGCTGGCACCAAGTGCTGCAGCCCATGTCAGAGCTTCCCAGGCCATTGGCTGTGTTGAGCAGATGGGTGGAGGAGGAGAGGGCAGTGCTCTGGCCAGTGCACGGTGTCTTGCACCATTGCCCGCCCAAGCAAGGGAGGCAAGGATAAGGTAGCCTGACCCAACTCCCCATGCCCACCGGCACTGCTGCCACCCATGGATATGGCCGTTAGCTGTGTCCACCAGTTGCCCTTTCCATATGTGCCTATGTCTGGGCCGGCTGTCCCCATCACACAGTGTATCCTCCAGCAGGTGCTCAGCCACCTTTGCTGGATCTAACCCCAGGTAGAAGGCAAGGGCCAGCCACTTTGGTCTGCCCTAGCTGGGCTGAACAGAAAAGTGTGCAGAAGAAGGAGTTTTGGGAATTACTAGATTTTTGCAATCATTTTCTCATACCTGTACAGCCCCATAAACAAAACAAGCTTTTCCCTGCATGCTGAAAAGCGAGAGCGTGACTCCTGTAATGCTGCCTCTATTTTTAGAAATTGGGGAGTCTTGGATACAATTGGAAAGGGTAGAAGGAAGGTGTGTATTTACCCAGATATAGTCTGGGTCCTTATAAAACTAGAGTTTCAGGTTTTAATATAGACCGTAAGCAAGCCTCTTAATAGCCCTCTTACGCTGTCTCTAACTATAAAGTATCGATAATTCTTAACAACAGGTGTGCTATCAGGATTAATTAATTAATGTAATGTAATTAATGAGAACTTGAAAGCAAGGTGACATGAAATGCAAACTAGCGCTGTAGCGATCAGTCACTTTTTCCAAGTTGATTGCTATTGCTCAAAATAAAATGCTCCTCTAGAAGAGCTTGTAGCTGCTTGTTACAAAGAGGAAAATGATAAACATCATCTGTGAAACAATATACTCGTGCTATTGTGCTTTGGTAAGAATCGATGGCTTTGCAGATGGCTTGCAGATGACTCAGAGAGGACCCTGACCTCTGGAGCTTTCTGTATCTCTAGCTTTTTTAAATCTTTTGCTCAGGACAAGTAAAACCAAAGCCTTAATGTTTTCCAGAGTTGAGGGGGATACAGCTGACTGGGAAAGAATTTTTTTTAAAGCTGAGTTTTACTGAATGCTTTATTTTCTATAGATGCCAGGAACTGTCTCTTATACAAGTTAGGCAGTGACATCCTGAAAGAAGTCCTTTCTCTGAAGGATAAATTTTTGCATTTCTGTCAAGAAGAAGAGTTCTACACTGGCCAAAAAAAAAAAAAAAAGAAGCTGTTGTCACTGTAAAAAAAAAAAAAAAAAGAGGACATTGCTACACATCTGGATTAGAAATAATGACTGGAGCCATGGAAGCTATGGAAGGCAAGACATAGTTGGTGGGGCTCCAGATGTACCTAGGCTCAAGATGGAACAACACGGAGCAAAGTGTCAGTGACATTATTAGACGTACGTTAAATCATTCCCTATTCATCAGCATTTCCTAATTGCCATTCCACAAAAAAAATTAATAAAATCTAAGAGTGACAGAGCCAGCAGTGTGCCCATGTGGACAATAAGACTAATGGCATCTTGGGGTGTATTAGAAGGGGGGTGGCTAGTAGATCAAGAGAGGTCCTCCTCCCCCTCTACTCCGCCCTGGTGAGACCACACCTGGAGTGTTTAATCGAGTTCTGGTCCCCTCAGTTCCAGAGGGACATACAACTCTTTGAGAGAGTCCAGCACAGGGCAACTAAGGGAGTGGAACATCTTCCTTATGAGGACAGGCTGTGGGAGCTGGGTCTCTTCAGCTTGGAGAAGAGGAGCCTAAGAGGTGACTTCATTAACATTTATAAATATATAATGGGTGAGTGTCAGGAGGATGGATCCAGGCTCTTCTCGGTGATGGTTAGTGATAGAATAAGGGCAAATGGTTCCAAACTGGAACTTAGGAAGTTCCATCTTAATATAAGGAGGAACTTTTTCACTGTGAGGGCTATGGATTACTGGAACAGGCTGCCCAGAGAGGTTGTGGAGTCTCCTTCTTTGGAGACATTCAAGACCAAGGCAGGGGGGTTGGACTGAGTGATCTTTCGAGGTCTCTTCCAGCTCCTAACATTCTGTGATTCTGTGATTCTGTGATTGTGACATTAGCTTCTCAGCAAAAGGATCAGAGGCCATCCAAGAAGAAAGGAGAGGATTGGTCGGTCTCTGTGGTTACCCACCAGTCAGCCCGGAGACTCACTGGTTTTCAGGAGGAAAAAAAATGCTCGTGGACACCTGGTCATAGACAGCAATTTGGGCATTTCACTACTGGGCATGGTATAAGCAGACCCATAAACCAACTTGTTTTTCTGAAGCTTTTACACTGCTTTAAGAGAATAACAATGAGTTATTGCTACTTACCTATGCTAAATGAGCCAGAGATGAAACTCCATGCTTCCTCCCCAGTCCCCAGGGCGATCTAGATACCTCATGATCATTTTCAAAGGGTATAATTTACATGAGATTTTTTCCTGCCTTGTGAGCCATAAATTTATAGGGAGCCCCTCTGAAAGACTTACTGCTTTTGTGAGGCCTCAGATGAAGTCAATCAAGCCAACTAGTATAAAAGCCAAACTTCCAATTAATTCCATCCCTGTGGACTGTGTTGTTTGCTGGTAGACCGCAGGGTCTGTGGGGCATGGGCTATCTCTTTCCTGGGTGGAGAGGGTCCATTTGGATGGGGGGCATTTCTCAGTCCGTGGCTCAAGTAGTGTATGTGCCCTCTAAGGAGGTGAACATCACTCTCAGTGGTGTGGGCGTGCTGTGCAAGCCCTTAGCAAGTGATAAATAAATAGCTGAGGGGTTAGTTTCCTTTTCTCTTCACTTGCTACCCTCTCTGCTTGCTATCTTCTATTATTTTGGAAGCTGCATAATAAACCAAAGTTGTACATTTCAGCATTCCCAGACCAGATTAGAGAGGATTAAGCATCACGGGGTGGCAGCTGGTCAGTTTACTGCACATTTTTAATGTGGAAATGTTTCTAAATGGAAAAAAAAAAAAATAAAAGAGGGAGATGGGAGCAAACTCAGAATCTCGCATCTGCTCCCTGGAAAGCCACCGCCTCCACGAGGAGGGAGTGAAGGGCAGGGGGCAGGAAGGATGGGACAAATTCCCAGGGCTGGTGAAGGAGAGGGGCCAGGCTGAGACACTCACAGCAGAGCTAAAACCGGGATAGTTTAAGTCAGTGGCTGCGGGAGGCCCCACTGAACGCCAGGGCTGTCAAAATATTGGCTGCGAGTCTCGTGATCGTACGCAGCAATGTGGTGGTGGCAGGGCACCCTGCCCCGGACCCTTGCTGCCAGTTTGGGATGCTCAGCCTCCCAGCTCACCCGCTCCCTGACCTCTCCTTGGAGACCGGCCACAAGAGTGTCAATTAGTGCTAATTGTGAGGGGTTTTGTTTGTCATGTGGCCACCTGTCCTCCAGGAGCCGGGCTGAGAGCCCCAGCAGACCCTAATGAGCAGCTGTCAGCCCCCAGCCACGCTCACGCTCTCATGCCCAGGGCTGTGGCTGAACATGCCTCAAGGTGAAGGCGTACGGGCCTGGTTCCTGGGAAAAAAATCTGTGTCATCCCCGTCATGTCTTAAGCGTAACCTATATTTTAAGGGAATATAAACGTGTCTTCTTTTTTTTTTTTTTTGCTAATTAAATTACACCCACCTCTGTAATTCCAAGATGTGTATTAAAGAGTGTAATTAAATGAAAGCTCAAGTCACTAATTAGAACAATTCTTGAAGGGATACATTCTCCCAGTGACACCTGTGTAACCTCTATCTGTGAATGATACGCATCTTGATATTGCAAAATTTGTGGTAGCCCTTATGCAAGAATTTTGTATAACTGGAAAAAAAAACCAAAACAAAACCCAAAAACCAGGAAGAAAATGTCTGAGGTCAAACTGATTTCACCGCCGTGCTCTTTGCTGAAAGGCTTTGTTTGGCAGTATATCTTCTGAACCGTCCCAGCAGGAGACAGCCATTGATGTGTGGATTGAGGGTTAATTTCTGTGTGGGAAACCTTGACATAAAATCCTGCAAAGTGCCGAGCAGGACCAAGGGAATGGATTTAGTGCTGCAGCCCCAGGTATGGTAATTCCTAGCTGTTCTTCTTCCCACCCCCATTCTTTCCTGTGAGGCTTAACTGCCTTTTTATCTACTCCTGTTCTGCAGACATCCTTCACATTGCTTTACAACCCAGTCCTGTAACCCAAATGTCTCTGCTTGTGTGTGCATGTGTGCATATAAGCGAGGTTCCCTGATGCCCAGTGTGAAGCTCCTCTTCCACAGAAGAGCTTCAGCAGAAAGTCAGTGTCTGTGGCCTGGCTCAGGGGCTGCCAGCAAAGCACTCTGTTTTTCTGCATCTCCTAAGGGTGAGGGCATTCAAAACTCCTATGCAGGGGCTCCCAAGTCCTGCTTCACGGCCATACATATGAGGGGACGTGACTCCTGTTGCCCTGCTGTTGTGAGGCTGCTGGTGCACTGAATGCATGTGGAAGAGGGGGTGGGAGCTGGTCTGTAGTTCCCTCATGAAATTTTAGGGCATGTCTGGTAATGCTATTCCAGAAAGGAGAAGGGACCTTCAGACAGTCAAATGAGGTAGAAATATCTCTGAACGAGCATGGGCCAGACAGTGACCCAACAGTCCCAGACACCAGGAATTGATCACCTTGGCACAGGTGCCAATGACACACTGTGAAACTTGGCTTACAGACTGGGGACACTGACTGCATTCTTTATGCAGAGCCGCCATCTCACCGGGACCACGTTCAGAGGGTAAAAAAAAGCATCTCTTGCTGCTGCCTTTGCTTTCTTCCAGCAGCATGCCAAGAATAGCTCTGCAGGGACTGAGCAAGGGAAAGCTGATTACACCTTTTGATTGATGGTGCCTTGTATGTTTAGAGAGATTTCGTACAGGAGCCTGATTTACTCACGCATCAGTTCTAGAAACGGGCCTGGAGCAGAGGCTTGGGCTCAAACACCTCAAGCTTTTACAAGCAGAGGTTCTGACTTCTCACCTGTAAGTTGCTTTGTACCAATTTTTTTCCTTAAACCCTGCTTCTATTTCCCACTCACCATCTTCTGAGTAACTCAGGATGCTCAAGCCATGGATCGCTGTGTGTGACCCATGTGAACAAGTGTGAGCATGCTCCTGCCCTGTGTGGTGAGTGCTGCTGGGTCATGGAGTTGCCCTGGATGGAGAAGCAAACTTTATCCATGATTGGTCTCTCTCTCTTACCTGCAAGATCATGCAGCCAGCATTAATGAGGGGTCAAGGACTGCAGTTACTTTCTGGGTTTATTAATTGTAAAAGTTTCTATGTCCTTGCCTTTCCTTACTGTAAACTGCTGAGTGATGCCAAATGCTACAAAGTAAAGACTTTTTGTAACTGTGGAGAACCCAGGACAGTCCTTAAAATAGATGAAAATTTATGTGCAAACCTCAGTGTTACATGTAAAATTAGCTATTTGAGGATGTAGGTTACAAGTATTGTCAACAGCCACATCATTTGCAGATATATTTTATATCTAATTATTGAAATTAACCCTCCTATACTTTATGATTTCTGTAACGGGCTGACCAAACCACTTCTTATTGTCTGGTGTGGGCGCAGAACCAGGTACTGAAATGAGCATGGAAAATGATGTCTGAAAAGTAATGGTGAAAAGTGATTTTTTTTAAAAAAGGGTTAATATGGACACCTTTTGCAGTCTCAACCATCAAGTTGTTACTAATGTCCAGCACAACAATTGCAAACCTTTACAGAGTGAGGAGGAATAGCACTTGTGCAGTAATGTGTATAGCTGGATGCTGGTGCTTTTACAAAATACTCCCCACACGAATGCAGCGAGGCTAGGTTGCAAACCCCTTATCTACAAATGCTGTAAGGCTGGTGAGATACCTTATCTACTTGCTGTATGTTTTCTGGCCTTTTATTGCAGTGTTTTTTTCACTTTCCTCACCAAACTTGTAAAAGCAGCAGTTTCCCACCGACTCCTTTGTCTGAGCATCTTTAAAATATGGGGGAAGAGACTATCCTTTTAAGTATATGTACCCTTTTAGCAGCAAAAACTACTTGGAGTTTTTAAAGAGAACGGTTTTATATCAATTTTTCAAATGAAATTTATTGAATTTAGTGACCTACTTTTCTCCAAAGTTGCTGAGCATCTGTGTTTGAAGCTGATGAAAACTATGGTTGCCTCAGATAAGCAGCCAAAACATAACGTGGGCTGAAATTCTTGTAGTCTTATTATGGGGATGCTAACTTATTCCTGAATTCAAATCTCCGAGTTAAGGCGAAGTCTGAGAAAGAAACTGTGTTTGATTCAGTTTAGGTGAGAACTCGGAAGGCTGGTAGAAAAGCTACCTCCAGTAAGATGGAAGATAATCAGTCTGGGTAAAGATTTCACTCTTCAGTGACTGCTGACAGCCCAATGTAGCAAGAAAAAGAAAAAAAAAGGAAAAGAAAATATGACTAGAAATCCAAACTCTTAATCTACAGTATGTCCCTGTTCTGAGTGACAAGGAGGTCTAGATGTGGGCTGGGACATGGCTGCTCCACGGGCTACAAAAGCATGGAAAGAGCCTGGACTGTGACATGTAGCAACAGAAGCAGGGGACATGTAGATACAGATAGACATAGGACTGCTGGTCCAGCAAAGCTGGTCATTGAGAAAAACCATGGTGGCAGGAAAGGTTTGGGATATCAGGATTGTTGTGTTGTATTTGAAATGGAGACAAAAGAATTGAAACAAAACCCTCTGTGCCAGATCATACAGAGCTCCTCTTTCACCTCCTGCACCAGTATCCTCAGAAACCAAGCAGATCCGGGTGGAATTGAGAGGATTACAGGTCATTTGTCTATTGATGTCACTTGTTAGGACACCTAAGGATTAGTGATTCCAAGGAACAATGAGATATCCTGGGCAAAGACTTTGGGAAATTGGGTGAGTATGTGAAGCAATAGGAGGATGGAAGAGGAAGATGAGCCACCACGCTCAGGGGGTGCTGTACTCATGAGAACAGGGCATAGGCTCTTGGAAAGTCTTGAGAGACAGGCACAAGGATTGATCACATGCATCAGAGGAACTGGGTAGATCAGAGAGGATGAGAATAAAAAAGAGATCCTGTAAACATAGCTGTTGCAAAACTACTTCACACGAGGAGGGGAGGAAGGCTTTATTGTTCTCCTCTACACTATAGAGCTCTTTTTCCAAGTCCATGTGCTTTACACATGAGTTACAAATCTTATATTTAATGGGAAATATCTTGCACAGCTAGATTGTTTTTCAAGCAAAAAGCCCACACTCTGACGACGTCATTGAAATCAGTGAAACGTGGTCATTTGTACAAAGGCAGACTGGGGCTTCCAGCTCCGGAGTACAGAGGTCCCAGTTGGGATTTTCTTGTCTGAAAGCTGAGCTCAAGCAGTTCCACTTTGTTTTCTCTTTTTCCATTTTTCCTTCCTTGGGATCATATGCTGCTTTTAAAATTGAGCTGTGGAAAATTTTAAAACACTTGATATGGCATCAAGGGAAGAATAGCTTTGTTGATGGAAAAGAAAGAGTGAGAAAAAAGATTTTATTTTTTTTTCTGGACTGAAAATATAAGAAAAGCCTAGTCCTGTGTGATGCACTGTTATTCAGCATGTTTTCTGCTGTGAGATGACAAGTGTGGGGTGGGGGTGAGGATGGAGTTTCAGCTAATTCCATGAAACTATGCTGATTATCTGAAGTGTCAGATGTATATGTGTCAAGGAGCATAGGAATCTTTGCTTCTTGTCAGATCATTTTTTAAATTAGGGTGCCTGGGGCCCTTCTCATCAGCAAAAACAGGATATAAGCCTTCCCCCCTTAAAGATGATTATCAGTTTTAGAAGAAGTATATTTGTGTACTTTCAGAAGTCTTCTTGAAATATAACCAGGCAACTCATTTGGGGAAGGAGACAAATGTCAGCCCAAACTCAAGGCTGAACTGCAGTTCAAGATTTATTAATTCTTCCTTTAAAAGCAAAGCAGTGGGTCAGCTTTTGGGGACAGAGATTTAGCTCTGCTGCCTGGGCAAAGCAGAAGTTGTAGTTGGGGTACTTTAGACAATATTTCCTTGTAGGTTTCTGCAAGATGCATTTTTAAGGAAACTTTCCTGTCTCTTGTATGTATGACTTAGAGACTATCACAGGTTCAGATGGCCAAATTGAGGAGGGCCAATACTTAACTATGCCAAGGCACCAGTGTTACTTTTGATGCCCACATTAGGCATGATTCCCAGGATAGTGCTTCTTGCACTGCCCACTTTAAAGCTTCTATTGCAGATGGGCTTCTGCCAGCTAAGGAAGGTCTGAGATCTCTCTCCAAATGCTCAGCCCTTGTACAGAGGGTGGAAATGTCCATGCTGCCATTTGGAAATGCTCTGCACTCATTTCTCACAGGTTAATGACATCACACAGGTCCAAGGTTTCACAGAAGATGTTGCAGGCTATTTGTTGTACGGGTGCCTGTGGGGACACCAGCGACTTGTGTTGTCTGCAAAAAGTATTTCTCCTTCCTTCAATTCATCTGTGAATTTGCCCAAAGGTGACTCCCGAAAGTTATTCTTTTCCTTCTTAAAAAGCTTCTTCATGATGAAGTAATATTTTAGACACTTCTCCAGCTGCTTGGAGTCATTTTCTTCAAGTTATTAAAATCCACCCAGAAAGAGGTATCTTTGAAACACCAAGGTTGAGGCATCTCACAGGTGATGTGCACTGTCTGACCCTGTTGTATATGCCCCTTCCCAACAAAGCCCATTCAGGCTTGGGGAGAATGGGGCATTTCTCTGCTGCTCATAAACTCACTGCCTTCAGACCTTGTCCTAACAAGAGTACAGAGCACTGCTGCCACTCTTAAAATTGTAATTTTGGTTGTGTCCCTGCCTACCACCCTCTGCGGGCCTTGGGACTTCTGTCAAAGCCTCCACTAGTGCCCGTGTCTTCAAGGTGGTCTGTCCTTGGAGGAGATTGTGTTGGAGTGAAGAGGCAACATCCTAACATGCCATAAGATCATCCCTTATTTTAAGGGGCTTTGCTTGTTAGAGAAAATACACTTCCTTATGTACATTTTCTGCTCTCTCAAGGTCTCCTATTTACAGACAATCTGTCTCTGGAATGATTCAGGATGCTGAAGCTGTTGATCACTGTATAAATCTTCACAGGCTTCACGGTATACACAGTAAACATGCATGACTAAAATTGCATTGTCCTGGTACTGTAGATTATTCCTTATTAAAAAAAAAAAACAGTGTTTAGAAAACATTAGACCTTTTCATTTGTATGAACTGTATGAACGTACCAAAACTAGTTGTTCAAAATACGACATTCTCTGAATTTATTGTTCACGCTGCTTGGCATACTGATAGGATTGGAGATGGATATCTTCTATATCTTGCCAGAACAGACTCCAAACCAGTGATGAAATTTTGAATTTGCCCACATTAATACAGCCTCCACAAGGCTCCATGAGGATGAAACCAGATGAGGATGAGGGCCCACACCATGAGGGCAATCAGTAATTGCAAACCCATCCCAAATTGGTAGAGTCAGGAAGAACAATAGGAGTAGGATGTGTTGGACAGCCACAGTACCCATCTCCTCTTCTGGTCACTGAATTATGCTGCTTCCTTTGCTTTGTCACAAGGCTCAGTTGCTACCTGCCTGGTCTTCTCCTGGATGAGAGGATCTGCAACATTGGACAGTTTTGTGCCACCTGTGGGAAACAGGAGACCAAGGAGGAGGATGGAGTACCAGAGCACATACCAGCCTCTCATGTGACCATCACTGAAGGTGAAGTGTTCTTGTGACCAGTGATGCTGACATTGTCAGAATGACATAATGTTTCATCCCAGTAGGGTGGGGTCATTCACTCCAACACAGCCCCATCTTTATTTTGGACAAAACCTTATCTGTGACACCTACTGCTCCAAGAAAATGAAAAAAAACCAGCTTTCTAAGTGGAGGATGAAACAGATGTGCAGAACACTAGGTAGGAACATTGCAACATGTGAAGAGTGAAACCCCACCTCTACTGAAGTTGTGCGCAAAACTCTGAGGGAGGGCACTGGGATCTGGATTTCCCTTGGTGCTTTCCCTTCCCCTGTGGGAAAAGTCAGACTGGCAGCAGCATTCCTGGGTGACGTGCTGCCTCCGTGAATCATAGCATGGGTTGATTTCAATGGCCCATCAGATACCATAATATACTTATAATTTAAATTATAAAACTCTGGGGAACAAGTGCTGTGTCTTTTCATAGAGTGTTCAATATGCTGATGTGTTCAGTAAAGGCCATGCACATTCACAGAAATAAATGCTCCCTGTTTTAGATGTTCTTTGTGCTTGGGTGAAGGATACATTATCAGCATGATTATTTTTCACTTCACAATGAATTACTTATTACAGAGCAATAAAAAGCACTATTGTGGACTCATTTTACCTCAGCACCTGTGTCCACTTCAGGTGGACACATGATGGACACTTACAACCTGGGACCCACAGTTTTGCTGGACACTGGTCCTTCTGATTCATCTTCTTGGGTCCCTGTCCATCAACAATTTTCTGTCTGTCTAGTCAGCATCGGTGAATGTGTCCCCGCTTCGTTCTCTCCCACACATGATGAATACCATGGGATGATGCAGAGATGGGAAAAATCTCTGTGGCAGTAAATTCCAAACCTCAGTCAGCCAGATCTGCACAGCCACAGAAAATGTCTCTGGGAATTCCTAGTGAACCAATATATGGACACTCTTAGAAAGCCTCCCAAAGAACCCTGACTTTTCTTCCAGGAAATTACATCTTTATCTGCTAGGGAAACAAGGGAGGTATGGAATGGAAAAACACAAGGCAATGTGATGGTTTGAGAGAAGTAATGCTCTAATCATAATGAAAAGTTGGTGTTACCTTAATAGATATAGAATTTGAGTGTGTGCATCTGCAGTGTGTGCATCCAGTGTGAGGGTGAAGAGAGAGTGGAATGCCAAAAATACATTTAATTTCAGTAACCTCCACAGGTATGTCCCTGGGTGACATATATATTCCCAGACAACAAGGAATATGATACAGATTAAAATGATATTTATTTTCCCTTTCTTTTGTGTTGCCTTTGCAGATACCATCAGCCACATTCAACAGCACACAGCTTCTCACTTTTCCCGGAGCTCAGCCGGGCTCTGCTGGGCTCTCCCCAGTACACACAGGCTCAGAGCAAAGCTGCTTGTTTTCCACATCACTCTGTCAGTGGTTCTTGCTTTCTGTTTCCCCTGCATGACCACCCGCTACAGTCCCTTTTCTTGCCAGCTACCTTTCCTGCCCCTATTTTACTGCAGGTGTTCCACCTCTCATTTCTCCCTCACATCTCCATGACTTTGCTTACATTAGCCAAAGCTGCCACCTCTTTTCAGTGGTGCAGAAGAAATGGTGCCCCTGTGCACCATGTAACCTCAAGCAGCTTTTCCTCCCACCTCTCCAAAGCATTTTTCACTGGGATAGCTCACATCTACTCCTTTTGCACTAACCTATGTGAACATTGGATGAGCTAAATGTCCATATGTGAAGTGACCTCCTTGCTCAGCTGGGAAATCCTTCTTCTCCTTCCCCTTCCCACACCAGTGTTCCTGACAGCGTTATTCTCCAGTTTAAATTAGGAAGCCCATCAGAGCAGGCAGCCTTGCTCCTGGGATGTCTCTGTAGTACTATGGCAGACTTCTCCAACTACTTAGAAATTATCAATGGCAGTATTTTCCTTCACACTCCTAGACATTGTCTTAGCCCTGTAAAAATAGATACTTACCAAATATATGAAATTAAAGCAGCCTCATGTGAAAGGAAGCCTGGAGCACACCGGGTGGGGAGCTTCCCTGCTGATGCCCAATTTGTGCATTAGAAGGTGATAAACGGGGACACGTGGTGTGGAGCCACGCTAGTCTCCTGGTGGTTTTGTTGTTGTTGTTGTTGTTGCAGCAACACGGTGGAGAATAGCCAGACTTCCCAGTAAGTCAAGGAACAATCTCTTCCTATTATGCCAGCTCGAATACTAAACCAGCTTACAGTCACACATCTGCATGATCCTAACCTTCCCTCATTACAAACACAGTAGGGATTTACTTGCACCACGCTAGCTTTGCATGGGGCCTATATTTTTATCCAGCAAAATCACATATTGTTACCTCCATATGTACAGTGGAAACAGCAAGAGTAATAGAACCTTTAATCCTCATTTTTTAAAATTAGATTATAGTTTTACCGTCACTTTCTCTTTTAGCTTTTAAATCCCTCCCAATGTCGAGCTTCGAAGATGCCACTCTCCATCTAATCACATCCTCTAGTGGCTCTGCTCATGGCTGGCTAGAAGGGGCTGCCTATGCAGATCCAGACCCCAGGAGACTGCATGGATCACCTTCAGTCACCTTCCTCGTGTCCCTTGAAAAATTAGTTTAATCAGAACAGATAAAATAAATGCTATATAACATAAAATTAAATTAAAACCTATATGCAACAACAAAGATAGTATTAAGACGTATCCATCATGCCTCTCTATCTCTGCACTTGCAGATAAACAGAGAGATT
This sequence comes from Heliornis fulica, assembly GCA_013399135.1. NCBI lineage: Eukaryota > Metazoa > Chordata > Aves > Gruiformes > Heliornithidae > Heliornis > Heliornis fulica. Next base: position 184,148 of record VXBZ01001923.1, on the reverse strand, counting down.
TATAAGGCAGAAACTACTTCGGTGCTAAACCAGAGGCTGGCAATATTGAATTAAGCTGCACGTATTTGTCAAAGGTTTTTCCGAAAGTTGTAAGGCTTGCACAGCACAGCCTCTTCTGCCTCCTGCCATGCTCTGGACCAAAACATGTTACGCTGTATATAATTCAGTGGCTCCTGCCTTAAGGCACAAGGCAAAATTGTTGGGTGTTCTTCTCAGTTGCCTCGCCTCCTGATTGCAGTTTTAGCCAGTGTAAATGCCGTGTAGTCTTCCCAAGTGCCACTTAGTAAATTCCGTTTAATTGCTGTAAAGTAATTATGCTGTGAACTGTAGGCTACTAGGAAGTACTAAATATCCGTGTATAACGGTAGCAGCGTAGTTAAAGTTGCAATTAGTTGCCATTATTAGGTGTTCTGTAATGATGGCTAAGAGATTTCCTTTGGCCTGAAAATTAACACATTTACACTGATAGGAACAGAGAATTTTGCAAAAACTTTCAATATTCTCTGCCAAACTGGCTTTGCATTAAATGTAAACAAAAGTCTCCTGATCAAAACACCCTCACTAATAGGAATGTTAAGTTTTTGTGCATTAATTATTTAAACTGCAATATCTAAGCTACAGTATGGATCTGCAGCAATGACCTGCAGACCCCTTGGTGGTAATCACTTTACAAAGACTGGATAGAACAATGGTTCTCACCACGAGTTTAACAAATTAATGTAAGTATTTATAAGTTGCCATGAATTTTTAAATGAAGATATAAACAATATATGTCAAATAATCTCTCTCAGCCATATATATATATATATATTAAATTAAAAATGTACATATGTATACAATAGCACAGCATGCTTTCTCTAAATTATATCACCTTTGTCCTGTCAATTTCCTGGAATCTACAGCAGAACGTTATGGGGCTACATGGAAGGAGATGAGGACCGTGTGGGTCAGAAGTCCTGTCAGTGAGTGGTGTGCCTTGTGCTCACACTAGCTGTGACTTCCTGGCCTCACTGGCCCATTTCCAACACAAACCACTACAGCCCAACAGTGTTGTGCTGGGATATCAAGACTTCCTCCAGGTGGGAATCGCTTCTCCATTTGTAAAGTGCAACTTGCATCCATTGGATGTTCTTAGTGCCATGCAGGTCCCATCCAAGGAGAGCTGTGTCACTCACTGCCACTTCAAAGCATCAGATCCTTCCTAGTAAAGTGTGCTGAAACCTGGCACTTTGCAAACTTTGAGTGCTGAGTCCAAATGAGCAGCTAGGAAGCCAAGTATGTGTGCTTCCCAGAGCCTTACTGACCTGCTGGCACAGGGCAAAGCCACACAGATTTAACCCCTGAAAGAAGGAGGGCAGTTAAGGCAGCCCCCACGGGAAACAAGCAGAGATCTTCCTTTCCCTGCGAGCACAACTGAACAGTCGGGTTGCAGCAGAGCCCCAAGGCCTGCCTGCAGCCACGGCCTGCTCTGCACCCTCAGCCTCCACGGCAGAGAGGCTATAAAAAGACTTTTTCTCCATGAATTGATAGGTTTTCACCCAAGATCACCCACGGATCCCTCCTGTGGGATTTGTAAGCTGAGCTCTAATTAACTTAAAAAGAGAATGCAAAAAAGAATAAAAAAAAACTTGCAGGGTTTGAACGAGGAGGCCTCATGAAAGCAGATTGCATATTTAATTTGCTCTATCAGACAATAAGAAGATCAAACGATTTAAACAGTTGATGTGTTGTGAAAACACATCCTGTCATAGCTGGGAGGTGGATGGAAGCCTAATCACTCTTTTCTCCTCAGTGTCGTTCCCCCCTCTCTGTTTGCTGTGACACCACGGAGTTTGGAGTTTAATGTGCTGGTAATTGGCAGATGCTTCTCTCAATATACTTCGAGTCAGATTTTTTCAGAGAAAGAGTTGTGTTTTCTCTTCAGTAATAAATATATGAGAAAATGCTGTGGATTCCTTGTATCCTAGCTTTGACTTTTGCATTGTCCCCTTGGCATGTCATCATCAAGTTTTGGTTACAGGTTCAATTTTATGCTTTTCTTCCACTTCCATTTACTTTTTTCCTATTTCTTCCACTTCACTATCTTTTCTTCCCCTTTTGAATCCCTGACATCCTGGGAAGTTCAGTGAGTATGTCCTACTTGGTATTATTCACATAGGTGTCTTGCAGGACTCTTTTAAACATGTTGTGAGGAATTGAGTGCACTCTTGGGCAAAGGTTTCTGAGGAAGGTGACTTTCTTGTTCACTCTGTAGAATATAGATAAATTTCAGTGCTCGCTTCTAACCCTCTATTCCTCTTCTAGCACTCCTGGCACAGAGAGTTATCTTCATTAACAAGTTCAAATCACTACATACTTGCAGCATCAGTGGTCATTGAGTGCGTGTTTTACTTGGTCCGTGAGATGAGCTAAATGGAAACATTACTTTTGCTGGTCAAAACCATCTTTTTCCTTTAATGGAACAGCTTAATTATTCCTCCTTTCTCCCCATCCTGGGGGACAGATTATTGATGACAGATGGGCGCAGAAGTATGCATACATTACCAGGAGGCTGGATGTAGCTGTTCTGCGGATGGAAGGGCCGACAGCTGCCTGGTCACATCCAGATGCCTGGGAAATTGCCTGCGCTTACTGAACATGCGCAGAATGCTGGTGACCCTGTGTCATTCCTATGCCTTCAGCTGGGGTCCTACAGTTTCACATGCAGACAGAATCCTGCACAGGATTGTGTAGGATTGGCTGTATGTATCAGACCTGTGCAAATGTATACTCACACAGGCAGACTTTATAAAAAGTCATCTGTTTCATCACCTCTGTGTTCTCCCTTTCCTGTTGCAACAGCCTTTTCAATTTGATGGCACTGTCGTCTCTTTTGCTGTCACTGGTTTCCCTCCCTCCTGAAAACTCTCTGAAGCTGCTTGTTAGGAAGGCAGCGTTGTCTGCTCCTGGCAGGGAAACCAGGAAGTCTACTGTCAGTCTCTGCAGAGTCCACCCTCTGAGGGGAGACCTGATGCCACGTTCTGCTTTTGCAGGTGGGTTTGGGGCTGTGCTGAGTGGAGAAACATTATATTAATGCTTTGTGTTTAGTGTGCTATCCAGGTTGATGCTATCTGTGGACTGATCCCTGCTGTGACAGGAGGACTCTGCCATTCTGGTCCAAACCCTAATATGATGTCTGTCCTTCAAATTTGACAGGTCATTGAGGTGGAGATGATTTGGGAAAAGAAATGACATAAGCTCTATGGTTTATGTTTCTTGGCCCTTTTGCCACTGTTTAAAATTCGTGAAGTTTTACAAATCACCTCCTTGGATGCCTCGTTTGAAGCGTAGTGATAAACATCACTTGTGTGCAACTGGAACAAGACTTGAGTGTGGCGAGTCACACGAATCATCCCCACACTATGTTTGTGACTAGAGACACCTGCTTCAAGGTCTCACAACTTCAAATATTCATATGTTTGCAGGGGACACAGCCATCCAAGCCTGACAGCTTGGTTACTTATGTTGTGAGGTTGCTGCAGTTCACCTCTAAAAGTGCACCCGTACTTTGAAAGCGCAACTGCTGTACGCATAATTGGGTTATTAAGTGCCTCGATAAGGGGATCCCAAAATAGTTTTCCAGGTTGCATCTCAGGATCCCAACGGCTTATTGCTGAGCGACATCTCCTAAGAAATATGCCTCATGTTATCCTGTGTGACAGGACAGTGACACAATGAACCCTTGAGTGGGAAGCTCCATGAGACAGAGGGACCATGCTTCTTTTGCATCTCAGCATCAAAAAACAGTTTCCAGGGCTGTGACTAGGACTGTGACAAAAAGCCACCAAAGGAACAAATACATAAATGTTTGTTAGCTCAGACAGTAGCTGTGCGCTTCAGCTCACGACCAGAGCTAAGTACAGACTCTTGGCCCTCCTTTTTTTCTTCTAATTTTATATTTTTAAGAGAGGATCTTGTGATGAGTGTTTCGTTAATCTTCCCACAAAACTAGTTAGAAAACTTCAAAATAAAGTCAGCTGCTGTAAACCCTGTCTGGAGTCTGCACATGCTCATTTACATTTTGATTTCTGTGATTTAACTGAAGGCACAGGTTGTCCCTGCCAAATATCCCTTGCCTACCGAGGGATATACAAGGTAGAACTGCCCAAAGCAGCCTGACTTATGAGGACTGCCACAGCAACACAACCAATGCATCCCTAAACATTTAGTAATAAAAAATCTGTTGTTCTTTAGTCGCCAGGATTTAACAAGCCTAATCCCTAGGAGAGGTGATAAAAATTCATTAATCTAATTAAATACTTCTTATTGCCAAAGTGACTTTGTAGAGTAGCTTTGCTGAAGGATAAGTGCAAAGTAAAATGGAGTCCCAGCAGAGAAACAAACGTTAGACTTCAGCAAGCTGGTACACGCTTCATTAAACTCATAATTATCCTTTGGTTCTAAGTAGCTGATAATATTTAATGAGTATCCAAGATAATTTAAAGAAAATGTTTACTAATGAGGAACAAACAGTGCTATGGAAAACTGATATCTGGGGTACCATAGCCATGTATCTTACCTGTATCTTGTGTACTTGCTTTTGTACAAGTGATTTAAATATTCTTTTTAACTGTTTTACTACAGGCTGGTGTTGCTGGTATCACCAAGATCCCTTGTGAAGTATGAGGCATCCTAAGGAAAAAAGGACGTGCTGCAGAGCAGGTAACGCTGCAGGGGGACCACAGGCAAAATAAATTCGAGGAGCCTGGGCTCAGAGAAGGGAACAAGGCACCCCAGGACTGGGGCCCCTCAGTGATGCCAATGGACTCATTTAAGCCAGGGCTTTCCTAAGCAATAACTCCCAGCTTCTGAGTTGTGAGGTAACATAATTTTTGGCTCCTCATAGACAGGCATGTGCAGTCAGGGTGAGAGTAATGTAGTCTGTGCCATTTTTGTCATTAACTGTAATAGGAAAATAATTTGACTTCTGACAGCCTACGTTTTATCTCTTGGAGGGTGAAGCAGGATAGCCAGATGATTGCTTTTCTCTAATATTTCTTTTCAGGGATTGGTTTCTTCTTAGAATCACAGAATGATTTTGGTTAAGCAGGACCTTCAAAGGCCATTTAGCCCAACCCATCCGCCATGGGTGGGGACATCTTCAACTAGATGAGGTAGGTCCAAGGATATGTGACTTCCAGCTCAGAATACTCTATATTGGAGATACTGTGTGCATTTTCTTTGCCTTTGCATCACACTAAGTTACAGCTCTACATCTTCCCAGTGCAGATAAATCAAGAGGCAGTGGAGAAGCAAATGCATTATCTTGCACCAAAGATAAGGCCATGAGATGTAGGAAGCAAATGGGTGATGAGAAGGGGATCAGCACTAGAGAGTGAGGTGTGCCCTGACCCTCCATCCACCTCTTGTAATCACTCTGGTCCCTCTCTACCTCCCAGACCTGGCAAGGCTCTTGCTGGTTCCTGCCAACATGCTGCTTTGTGAGGTCTGTTGTGTTTGTATCCCCACAGCACAGTGCCCAGAACGAGCTACAGAGACTCGAATCAGCATTGGCACACCACAGCATTACTTATTTTATATGTGGCAGCCATATGTAGCAGTACAAAGAAATGACCTGTATTGCCCACGCCTTGCTTGCAGTCTGCTATTTCCCTGGAGATGTGAGCCAGCTTGATTTATTGCTGGTAAGTCTATTTCTAGGAGCTGGGATTACTTTGCCTATTACTGTCTTTCCCTACCAGGTCATTATTCTGGTGCTGCCTAACTGAAGGGACACAACTCTGCTTTAAGGTAGGGGGAAGCTGTGCCCAGTTTCATCAGGAGCAAACTTCTAAGCCTTGATACTGGAGTTTTGGGGTGAATGTTGGCCACTGAGCTCTCTAAAGTCGTTGTGTGCTTTCCTGCAGCATTTGGTGAACTCTGATAGTGGCCAACACTTTGAAGCCAGGTAGCAAGCAGCAACGCAGAAACGCACATAAATATAAAATTAATGTAGATATTTCCCCACTTTCATCAACAGCCTCTCCTCCAAAATGCCTGCATATAGTCTTGTGTCCTGATAGTGTATGTATATTATTGCAGGTATTTTGGTGCCAGAATGAAAGGAAATGAGGACTGTGTGGATTAGCAGACCACATGCATGTGCCTATTTTATGGCCGTGATTATCTTTGTAAGGTGCTTAAATGCTGCAAGTGGAGCATCCTATAAATGGGTAGACAGATTAGATTAGATCTGCAGTTCTCAGCAAGGGAGTTTAAACCTGCATGGCTCACTTGGAGACTGAGTTTCTCTTTAAATGCAGTATTGCTATCTGTTTCTTATGCCCTTTATCAACTGGGTTTTCAGCCGGCAACCTCATAGAGCCTGATGTTGCATCTTTGATCTCAGATAGATTATTGTATATAAAATCATATTTCACACCAGCTTTGCAAGCTGTTATGTTAATTTATTGGCGGTCTACTATCCTGGATACTTATAAATGCTATAAATACAGTATAAAGAATGAGTAACACCCATCCATACTCCCAGTTTGGCTCCTGAAGCAAAACCCAGGGCAAACCTCTCATGTGTGGGAAAGGTGGGATTCTGTTCCAGATCTGTACGTATCAGATTTTCAATTTTTTGTCTAATGACATCCTGATTTCTGAGGTGCTGGAAAATAGCTGGTGCTTGGACCACAATAGCTGTGTCACTGCTATGGACAATGCTTGGCTGTCCAGAGCTGGGACTCTTATTCAGATGCATTGACAGAGTGCCTGGAGATGGCTTTTTGTTGAGTTTGTTGGTCTTGGAAGCAGGAATTGGGTAAGATTACTCTTTTGCAATATTTGTAAGCTTTTCAACCAGTTGCTGGCTTTAAAGCAGGAAAAGTGTCATTCTAACAGCTGCCTTTCCTGTATTTGACAGTGCCGTTGCAGACATGGTTCCTATTCTGCTGCACAAAAGGTGCCAACCAGGTGAGCAGTCATCGGTCTATCAGAATTTCTATTTGTTTTTTTTTTTTTATTTGGAGCAGGCAGAGAAATGAGAATGGATTATATACCTCTGCTTGGAGACAAAGAAACAGTGATAAAGCTGTCCCAGCCATTTAAAAGTTGGTTCCTTTCAGGATCCAAAACACTCATTCTGTTTAGCATCTTACAGCTGAACAGATATGTTGACGTATTTACAACTACTGTGAAGGATGGAGGTAAGCGTAACAGGGAAGTGAGCTTCAGAGCTAGGTGTAATGTAACATCACCCTTGTGAAATGCAATTATTCCATCTCTCGTTTTTAAATAGTTGTTTTTCTCAGTGTGAAAGCTAAATCACATAATGTAACGATGTTATTCATAAAGATGCAAGCTTTCTGTTCCCAGAAAATTTCCTTAGATTTTAAAGGGGAAATAGTATGGAGCCAAAACTTTTCTTAAAATCAATGAGGACTGCACAGAGAAAGAGCCACAAATCCCCTCCAACAAAACACCCCAGGGGAGTGAAACTAAAAGAACCATCTTTTCCTGTTGTTTCACATAGACACATAGTTTTAGAGATTTCTGGTGTATCCTTCACAGTAACAGCAGTTTTCTCTTTGCACCAAAGGTGTCTTTGGTTTTAATAAGGGAATACTCCATAAATAGTATTAAAATTAGGCAGTGATTATAGGCTTAGGGCCTCATCCTGACCGTTATTCTTAACTCAAAGCATTTCAGTGAGGCTAATCTTGACGGCCATGACTCTTGGCTTTAAGTATCTATAAAGACAGAACTATTGACCTGTTCTGTTGGAAGCCAGAGCCAGAAGGGCTGCTTGTGGGCAGCTGCTCCTGGATGGTTGCAGGGTGTGCTCTGACTCTTTCCTGTCCTACTGGTGGTGGCCAGGCTGGTGGGATGGGAAGGATTTGTACAGGCCCTTATGCCCACCTCTGTTTGCATGGGAATGCATCAGTAAAGGTAACTGAAGCAGTGAGTTTGTAGAAATACAGATAAACACAGAAACCAAAGGATTTCTGGATTTTTTCCATGCTGATATAAAAAAATCCCAACACATCAGGATTTCAACTCTTCCAGCCCAAAATATTGCACCCAAAATACCAGCAAACTGAAATTTGATTACAGTAATAGAAACATAAGGAAAAAAATAGCAGAACATTAAGGAAAAGTGGAAACTTCAGCTGAAGAATAGACTCTTATTACCTTGTAAATTAATTCTCATATCTTGCTGTATAGCATTTTACTCCCGCAATAGAGATTTAATTATAAAGCTGTCAAAGTTTCAAAGACAACCTCTAAAAGCAGCAGTTGCTTCAGTAGGACAGGCAGAAGGGAAAGACTTTCTCCTCAATAATTTATGAACAGTACATATTAAGTATCTGATGTACGCCAGGTAATTGTACTGAGATACTAGGTTTTCACACTAGGTAAACAAATAACTATAATGGACACCCAACTGATTAATGGTTAGCTGAGAGCACCTATGAGCAGTGGGCTTAGGTTCAAAAACCCAAGTTTTTTACCAGCAGAAAGGAGTTGTGGTGTCTTACGAGTAGCCACAGGGTTTGCCGAGATGCGAACACAGAAGCCTGTAAAAAGGGACATTGTGGGAGGGCAGAGGAAAAGACAGAGGATGCTGATGCACGAGATGTTCTCTCGCTATTAAAAGATTAAAAAATAAGGTGGGCAGTGGCTGGTACATTAAACAGGGTGGGCAACTAGATTTCAGAGCCTCGTCTCTGAAAGTTTGAGCATGAGGGAAGATGCACTGATTGTATCTGCACCATGGAGAGTGTGTGACATGCAGTGTTCATGCACTTGGTATAAAGTCTACCTGTGGAAAGACTTTGTGTTGCATATGAACTAGGCTTACAGAAATAAAATGTAATTGAGTGTCTAGTTTTCCCTCCTTTGTTTCCCCCCAGCCCTTTAAATATCTCTATCTTCTATTCCATTGGCTGTGGTATGAAAAGGGGAAATGTACCTAATACGGGTCCACATTGAGAAGTCTAAACACTCTTCACAGCCCTGGCACCACCTCCCTGAGCAACCCTGGGTGCATCAGGCAGCAAGGTAGCCTCCCTGCCTGCAGCCTGGGTCCAGGGCTCTGCACAGCATCCTGGGATCTGCTGCTGGTGAGCGGCACTGCATCGGCCCTGGATTTATTCCATCCGTTATTAATGACGACCCTGAAGGACTGAAAGGAAGCTGCCTCTGCATCTCTTGTGGGTCACTGACACACTGGTGAACTCAGTTTGTTTTCCAGCATCAGATGTCTGCAAAAAAGCCCTGCTCAGTGTCCTCTCCCTGGCTGTGTCACAGGACAGAGAGGGGCTGAAGGGAGCAGGGTAGAAGCGGGGACCCTCCATGCTGTGGGCACAAGTGCTTCCCTCAATGGGTGCTTGGTGCACATGGGATGACATAGTCACTGTAGCCGCAGGGGTGAGAGGTTGGAGCAGAGCTGAAGGCCTTGCAAGGCTGGCTGTGCTTTTCACATGGAAAGCACATTTGTTTCATTTAAAGAATGGAGTCAAGCTGACCTACAGCAGGAATGCATTTGTTTTTGCATGTGAGGCTTCACACCGGTTATATCATGCACAGCATTCTCTCAAATTGTTTGTAATTCAGCATTTAAAATGATACGGTGCTGCAAGTTAAGCAATTATCAAGACCTCAGTTCCGAGACACAGAGGTTCCAGGTTATAGGTCTCATGAGTTTTATTTACTTTAATTCATGTCAGCTCATTATCAACCTCATCAGCGAGTGCAGACTTAAAAGTAAGCCTGGATCAATCATTATTCTAGGTACACACATGTGGATTAAGGGTCTTTTCATCTATACAGTTTGGGAAAGGGGGGTAGAAATCTATATTGTTTCACTTTCCATTATTCAAATTTGCAAAATAATTTTAAAATGAGTCAGGGAGGCCATGGAGATCACTAATAACATCTCTCGTATCAGAAGTAATTTGGTTTGTAACTCTCTATGATCAAATCAAATAATCCTTTTATACCTGACCAAAATTACTTTGTAGAGTTCATGTGCTATTGTTAATAATTATCACCACAGTGTGTCTTTGAACTGTTAGGCGTTATGTTATACACATCTTTATGACACTGTTTTAGAACTAGAGATCTAATGCCTGTTTCTGATGGAATCCCTGAAATGCAAGTACCTTTCAGTCCACTTGCATGCAAGATGGATTCAAGCAGCCATCCACTACTGAAAGATCTTGTAAACTACAAGTCAGTCTTTGTGTCCAGAAAAATATTGTGGTATGTCTACAACACCTATCTCCTCCTTTTGCTATGGACATCCACTTGTTCTGACTTAGTCCTACAGACTTCTGTCCATAAAGATGATACACAAATTTTAAAATTGAATTAGCTTGTATCTAACTAATCATTTTAATTTTCATTTTTATGTACCTTGTCTCAAAGTAAGAATGCAGAATATCTAATGTGGGAAAGAGTTAATTTAGCATTTAGCCTTTTTTTTCAGGTAAAATGTTGGGCAAACTTCTGAATCTTTACAAAGTTATTTCTCTATCCATAGGGATTTCTTGCTGCAATAAATCTTGCAGGGATGTATCTTGTTTGGAGAATCATTCTGCACAGGTGGAGAAATATGATTCCAGTTTCCTCTAGAAAGCTTTACTTTATTCAGATTTCAACATAAAACATAGTAAGTGTTGGTGTGCTAGTCAAAAATTCATAATTTATTGACCCTGTGCTAATGAATAGCGAGGTGAAGATTCTTCACTTCCTCTTCCATTCACAGATCGATCCAAATCCTTTAAAATCCAAATTGTTTTGTAGTTTTAGCTACTACATTAATCTCAGTGCAAGACTGATATTCTTATATGCGTTTATGAGATGCATCTTTCACCATGATATTGCATCTCCATGTGTCCAATAAGGCCCCTATTCTGGGATCTCCTGGGGATTTTGTGGCCCTATCACAGCATCTAAGCAAACTCTGCAGGCTGAAGCCCTGAACTCTAGGTGCCCAGTGCCAACCATCAGGATATTTAAGCCTTATGCATGTTAAAACAATGTTGGGCAAACAAGAGAAGCCATTATGCTGTGCTTTAAGAAAAGGATTCAAGCTTGTTTCTTTCCAGTGGCAGGTAATTGCAGAGTTTGAGGGGCTGCCCAGACTGGCTCCTTCATTCCACCGTGACAATGACCTAAAAATTGCTTAACCAGAACAGCCTAAAAAGGAGAAAAAAAACCAACCCAAACTTTTCCAAGAGTCTTAAAACTGGAAGAAAAGACCCAGGCTGACACATCAGGGGTGGTCCTCTCCCGCACAGGTCCTTCACGGTGCAGAGGCCCATGGCTCTGAGGATCCTGTTGAGGGGGTACCACTGTTCTCCAGCTCCACGCTCATACCAAAGTACAGTTTCTGTCCGTGCTAAGCTGTATCTCTGCTGGGTTTTATCTTGTTTGCAGCAGAGCAATAGCAGGGAAGGCAAGCAGGGAATAATGGCTTCTGTAAAGGCTGCAGAGTCCTGTTATGTGAGAGATCCCCAGCATCAGTGCCTGGTGCTTGTTTTCCCTCACTTTTGGTGGAAAAGTATGTCAACGGATGTCAAGGTAGATTCTTCTCTTCCTCGCTTTCCTCCCCTCTCCCCCAACCTCTCCTCCTTCAAGTCTGTCTTTGTGTCATCTCTTCAAAGTACACTACCTGTAAAATATTGATTCACAGCAGGCTCAGCTGCCAGGTTTAGATTTCTTTTTCACTGGCAGCAATAATAAACTACTACAGACAGTGTGGGCTCAGTACCAGTCTCATCATTGCACCACAAGCACATCGGTCTGTCTTACGCGTGACTCAACATAATGAAACAAGGACCCAGAGGTATCTCAAAAGGAAGAGGGAACTGAGAAACAACCACAGGGGACATCACAGGTGCCTAAGGAAGCTGTAAGTTGAGGATGTAGCAAGTGCCACCCTAAACAGCAGTAACAGCAGTGTTGTTTATTCCAAATAACTTGTCAGGAAAAAACCCCAACAATACAATAAAACAATTGGTGCCACCTGAGACTAGAAATCTAGAATAAACAATCTCTCTCCTTCCTCTGTTCATCTTAAAAACAGGAATACCACCCACTCCTAGCTATCTTCATAGTCTTTATGTTGTTGAAAAAAGTGTCAGGAATGATTACAGGAAGGTAAAAAGACCCTCAATAGCTTATGGCAGTGCTATGAAAATTGTGCCTGGTGGGAATGGCAGATCAACGTACGTGGTGTATGAAATGTATTCCAGTTTGATCAGAGGCAAGACTTTCTTGCCTTATTAGCTATACAAAGAGGAAGTCAGAGGTCTTGGTGTAAGCAAGAGTCCCATGCTGGCACTTCCCCCTTTGGTGTGCGCTCACTGGAGCACTCGAAGACTCAAATAAAAAAGCCAGACAAAGGACGGATGTAAGATGTTCTTTGTAAACAGAGAGGGTTTAGGGATATGCTTGGGAAAAAAAAATCTGGAGCAGGATATTACTTTCCTTAGGCTAGGGTGACTGCTATTTTGCCGGGGGAAAAAAAGAGTTATATATATCCATTTGTTTTGCTTTTTCTGTCAACTGTGACTGCTTTTATTCTAAACAGTTCTCAGGTAGAAGCAAATAGGAAAATGTCATATGAGCTTTTCTGCTTTTTGCTGCCATGTAAGAGTTTGGGGAATAGAAAGCAAACTATCAATGTCAACAAGTCAACAGGGAGAGGCGACGGCTCTAGAGTTGCATTCTTGTTTTACTGAAGATTTCAGAAAGCAAAGGAAGCTGGCATGTACTGGCATCCAGTGATGAAGGTATGAATGGTGTGGTCCCCCACAGGTCTCACCACTTGGGTCCTCTGCCTCCAATGGGGCCAGAGCGCAGAAAGGACAGTCTTGCAAGTTGCCATCTTCTCCCCTGAACTTTCAGGGCAATCATCAATTTGGGAACCTCTTCCAGCACAGGACTCAGATAAACTGAGGAGCCATTGCTGCAACATGGCCAGAAGGTTGGAAATTTGGCTGTGTCCAAACAGATGCAAATACCTGAAGGGCTTTAGAAAGCTCAGAGCAGAGGAGTATCAGACAGCCTTAGATATCCTCAGATGTCTGTGTTTAAGCCAGCTACCCCAGGGCTGATGAAGAGGAAGAGGCATTTCCAGAGTAAAATGTTCAGCTGCTGTCTGAGGGAGGAGCCTGAAAGGTGTTACAGATGCCTGTAAGAGACCGGCTTAGTGTAAAGCACTCAGAAATTACTCTTTGTGTAGCAAAAGCAATGAATTTGGCTTTAGAATGTTGAGATTGAAAAACTACATATTTACAGGGCTTGTCTACTTGTCTATTATTTTGCAGTTTTAGGGTGCCTAAGATGATGCTTCCATGGCCATAAACCCTAAAAAGGCACTGATTGCTAGCAAGGGTGGGTTTGCTACAAATATCTCAGATCCCTCAGCAATCCCCACTGTGGTTACAACTCCCCTGCATCTCTTTTGTGGTGACACCTAGTCGTGTTACCACAGCTCCTCCTGATGTCCCACAGCCCCCTGCTCTGCCCTGAGTGCTGCGATGCCAGGTCAGCCAACAGCTGTTGGGGTTTGAGGCTGGCTGTGGTGCCTCTGGCAGAAGTGGGTATGTGTGCACCCACCAGGCAGCTGCTACCATGTAATGTCTGACTGTCCACACTGCGTGGCAGCAGCTTTTGTCCCAGCTGCTAATTTTCACAAAGCTTGTAGGAATACGGTATCTGTGTGAAATCTTTCTTCAATGGCCAATGGATCAGAAGTTATGAAGAAACTGCAGGTGTGTAAACATAATCTATGAACTGATGCTCATGCCAAAGGTAAACCTTCTCAGGTTTAAACACTTTTTCCAGGATGCAGGTCTCAATGATAAAAATAAAGTCAAGAGGTGGAGATGCTGCAGTCATAATTTCTGCCTGGCTTTGACTGGTACTAATATATAGATTTGGTGTTCGATGTAAATAATTTAGTACTGGATTTTGTCACTGTCATTGCTGCTGAGCAGTGCAATAGAGCCACTGCTCTGCCTGGCTGAGCAGGTTTTTGTTGCTGCATCCACACACCATTACTCATAGGCACAGCCTGTCTCAGAGTGGAAGGATTGTTGCTGTGAGAAAGCATCCTCAGAGGCAGTCAAGGTGTCTCCAGTGGCAGCAGAGGAACTACTCGGTGTGAGCAGGTGCTATCACTGGCCCCCTGTGACCCTGCCCAGTGTTCCCACCTGTGCGGTGGTGTAGCAGGACCTGGCTCACTCATGGAACCCGCTCAGGTCTGCTTGGGATGGTGTCACTGCTTCATTGGGATCAGGAGCACAGAAGCATATCCTGCTGGGTGAGGAGCCCTTTCACAGAGAAAAGCAAAAGCATGAAAAGTGTATGGCTCTGTAACACAAACGTGCCTATGAAGCCACAGCAGAGAAAGTGAGGCTAGAGACTATGTGTTTGTAGCTGTCTTATTTTGTCACAATTTTGGGGGTTAGGGGTAGCCCAACACCTGGACAACCATTCCTGTTTCTAACCAGGACCTGAGGTGAATTCTCATGTGCCTGCCTTGTGTCCACCCTGGGCATGGCAATATTACCCAGTGTGCTCTCAAAGGCACACGCTAGGCAAGGTGAACATAGTAGGTCCCCCCATCACCTCCGTCATCTCTTTGTTATGTGTTGTGCAAATGGCAAACAGCAGCTAAAGCAACTTCATGCGTTTGCTGGCTCCACTTAAACAGAACATGAGGAAGGCAGCGGCTGTCTTCCAAAGGATGTTCTCCATTTTTTACGGCCTGTCCTCCTTTGCATTATGGGCTAGAAACTTGGGTCTTCGTTTTGTGTCTCATTCGTCAGTGAGAGCGCTGCTGTCTGTCAGGAAATGATGGCGGCACAAGGTGGTGCAGGTGACAGTCCTCTGTAAACTGGAGAGCTCGATGCAAACATTTCCCCTCCCCTTCACTCTCAGACACAATGCAATGCTTTGCCACGGGCGGGATTTTGCAGAGACCTTTCTGGGGGTGACGTAAATCGCGTCAGCGCTCACAGCCACCTTCCTGCTGGGTAGGTGGGAAAGGGCAACGCAAGCGCTGCTCCCTCCTTTGGGCAGGCAAGGCGAGGGTCAGGGAAATACGGTGAGCTCCTTCCTCACGAGGCAAGGGAGGCAGTGGAGGAGGCAGGAGAGGTGTCGCTGGGTGGGCTCGTAATGTACTGCTCACGCCTTGCCTCTTGAGGCTGCCCCTAAAGCAAGGATTTTTGTTCTGCCAGTGCCTCAGCCACCACAAAGATCCTTGAGATTCAAGAGAAGTTGGTAAACAACTGAAGATCTGATAGCTTATTTTTAACCCTTTGCCTATACCATTCACTTCTCATCATCACGCCCGGGCCCTGCAGAGTGGGAGCGGGGGTCGGCTGACAGGATGAGTGAGTGAGAGGGCAGCAATGTGTCCCATCCCCCCACCCCCCAGGAGGGATAATGGCACCTCTTGAGTGTGAGTGGCATTGAACATTCATCACATTTTACTTTTGCCTTTATTATGAGATTGCAAATCGTTCTAAAATGAAAGAAAACAAATACTTCAGAACCCTCGCAAGATAAAACAATCATGCTGGAGCAACGCATTTAAAATGGAGACATTCCTTGTCTAATAGCAGGCAATGTCAAAGGCATGGTGGTCTCTGCATGTGGAGGATGCTGATGCTTCCTGGCCTGCCTGGCAGGGAACAACCTGTTCCCACCCCACATCCTACACATCCTACAACCTCAGTTTTTCCCTTCATCCCCATTCTTCCACCTCTGGTTCCACAAAGGCAAAGAAAGCTTGCTGGGCTGTGGTTCTCCCTCATTAAAAAAAACCCAATAAACCAACAAAAACCCCACCCACCAAAACTTAAAAAATATTTTAAAAAAAAGAGGCAGGTTCTATTCTCTTTCTCAGAGGATGCTGACCACTCTTCATTCCCTGCACCTTTATATAGGGCTATGTAGCACCTTTGAGGGATGCTCCCTCATCTGCACTTCACTGCCTGGGATTCAGGGAATCTCCTCTTGCTCCTTTTCTGACTGGTGTCCATGGGAGAGAAAGCATCTGCAGGAGCTTCTTGTGAGGGTGCTGAACTTGCCTGTAGAGATTCCATTGCTTTGACACAGTAAGTATGGATGCAAGAAGGAGAGATAAATGCACACACATAAAGGAGAGGTGTTTGCTGAATGTAAAAGCTGATAGGAAAAAAGAATCAAGAGAACAGCTACATTCATAGGTTGTCTCTCAAAACTGCACCTCTATAGCAGCATAAGGTGCCAGAAGAAGCAAACAAAATATTTTCTATCCGGTCTGAAATGTTATCATGTTGGTGCCATGGGGTTCTGGGAGCAGGATTTGGCCCAAAGTGCATTTCTGTTAGGAGTTTATCCTGTGTGAAAGGTCAGACCTACAGAAGGTGGTGGGGCCATGAAGGATGACTTGGTGCCTCTCCTCCCCTGAGTACCTGCTAACTGGGACATGAGGTTTCCCAGAGGGAGCCCACTGGGAGGCAGGTGCTCCCCTTCCTTATGGCAGTAAATCTGACTCCACCTGCACCATTCAATAGATACTATTCCATATGATTCATGTTTCACACCAAGAACCACCTACATCCTTTTTAACTTGTACCTTGTAATCCTTAGGGACTTAAAATATTAGCAGACAAGAACCACTTTCTTTTTCTGTTTGAGCCTCCAAAATATTGTGATGAAGAAGTGTAATTCTACAAAATGCCCAAGAACCCAAACTTGTCAGTAGTGGCACTAATGCAACATGTGAGGGAGATTTAAATCATCTTTTAGTTCTGAGGGGTAAAGATGGGAAAAAGCCCTTCTAAAAAGAAAGACTGAGAATTTGCAAAACCCTTTTCAGTTTCTTTTCACAGGATGCCCACAGACTGATTGGGACTGTAATAAAGCTACAAGGAAAAGCGGGTGAGGGACCACTCTTCACACCTTGACATCGTGACATGGAGTCCATTTACAAAATGTTCATAACCCTGACATGTCAGAGGGGCCAGCTGGCCACATAGCCTGTTGCTGTGATCTCCTCCAGTCCTGTTGATCAGGACTAGATTATGTGTTTCAGCAAATTTTCATGTTCATTCAACTTCTTTTCATTTATTCTACAGCTTGATTGGTGCTCGCTTGCTCGCAGTTGGGCACAATACTCATGTGGTGCTGCTTCCGTAGGCCAGCAGGACTTTTGCTACACCAAAGCTATTGCTGTAAACACTTGCAGAAAGCAAATGTTGGAAATCAAGTGTTTCAAGTAAAATGTCAGTGTTTTGGTGGGTACAATGGGCATTTTCTCTCTGTGAGCATTCAGCTTAGCTCGAGGAATGAAGTGGAGTGAGAGGCCTGCCACCTGCAAATTCACTTTGTAATCTGAAGTTTAATCTGAAATTTTGTGCCATAATATCCCAACTGCACTTGCAATGAAGAATGAAGAAAAATGTTGTCTTGAGCTGTATGAACTGAGCTCCTGGGCATGTCCAGCCCTCTGTTGCCAGGAAGAGTTGAATGTCATCCATGTGCTGGTGAGGACCAAAGGCTATGGAGATGCCAATGCTCTGTGCTAACAATCACTTGATGATGAGGCTCATGCAAGGGAGCAGAATACTAACTCCTGTAGTTACTGAATTCCTTTGTGAAGAAGCGAAATTATTCCAAAGGAATGGAAATAGAGACTTTTGCTTTTCCAGTTGCAACTCAAAGCACTTGGTCGTAGAGTGTAAAAACTAGGATCCAGGGCAAGAAGAATGAGAAGAACCATGAGAATGGTTTCAGGGCCATGGGTAAAATCTCTACTGCTGGCTACAGTGATAGAAACACAGTGCAAGGTGTTCCTCAGGGTTTGGTATTGGGACCGGCACTGTTTAAAATCTCTGTTGGGGTCACAGACAGTGGGACCAAGTGCACACTCAGCAAATTTATCAATGACACCAAGCTGTGCTTTGTAGTCAATATGCTGGAGGAAACAGATGCCAGCCAGGAGAGGGACCTTGGCAGGAGAGGTGGGCCTGTGTGAACTTCAACAAGGTCAAGCACAAGGTGCCAAGCAATTGCAAGCACAACTACAGACTGGGCAGAAAATGGATTGAGAGCATCCCTGCGCAGGACTTAGGGGTGTTGGTTGATGAGAACCTCAGCATGAGCTATCCATGTGTGCTCACAGCCCAGAAAACCTATTGTATCCTGGGTTACATGCAAAGAAATATCACCAACAGATCCAGGGAGTTAATTATCATAGAATCATAGAATCATAGAATCATAGAATCATAGAATCATTGTTCCCCTTTGCTCTGCTCTAAGACTCCACCTGGAGTACTGTGTCTGCCTTTGGAGTCTACAGTACAAGAAAGACATGGACCTGTTGGAGTGAGTCCAGAGGAGAGCCATGAAGATGATCAGAGGCCTGGAGCACCAATCCTATGAAGACAGACAGTTGGGGTTGCTCAGCCTTGAGAAGATAAGGCTCCAGGGAGACTTTATAGCAGCCTTCCTGTACCTGGAGTGGCCTACAGGAAAACTGGAGAAGGACTGTTTAACAAGGAGTGGAGATATCAGTGGAGATAGGGCAAGGAGCAATGGCTTTAAACTAAAAGATTGTAGATTCATATTAGATATAAGGAAAAAATTCTTCCCTGTGAGGGAGGTGAGGCCCTGGCACAGGCTGCCCAGAGAAGCTGTGCCTGTCCCCTCCCCGGCAGTGTTCAAGGCCAGGTTGGATGGAGCTTTGGGCAGCCTGGTCTAGTGGAGGGTGTCCCTGCTCATAGTGAGGGGTTGGAACTAGGTTCCTTCCAACTCAAACCTTTCTAGGATTGTGTGATTTTTTTGTACCTTGCTTTTTTTCCCCTAAGTATTCATGGGTTTGTCCTTAAAGAATTGTGTGTATAATCTTTTCGCCTTTTTAGCAGTTCATAGATACTGAGGCTGTGCAAATTTAGACTTAATTCAACCCAATTCAACTTCATATTTTAAAATCTTTTGTGTTTTTCTGGGCAGGCTTCATGACTGCTCTCTTTTAAATCCATTCTTGGTTTCATGCTATAGACTTCAAAATTTTGCTCATGATTTAATTCAGAGTCTCTGTTCCTTTTTCTCCTCAGTTATTAAAAGCTCAGACATTCACTAGAGGTTTGTCTTTTGTGGAGCTTTTTGGTTGCAGTTTCCTTTCTCTCTGAGGGAAGAGTCTCAATGAAGAGCTATGATTTAAGAATTAATGCAATGCCTCTTTGCAGAAAGCATTGCAGAAAGCTCTTTTGATGTGTTTCTGTATGAGGGCTTTCAAGGGATTTTTTTTGGGAAATCCTCTATTTTTGTTGAAATAGGATTCACAACACACTTGACAATGCTGTCCTGATTACAGGGAAAAGTTAATCCTGACCATTAGAAGGACGACATTTTGTCACGTGTATTTTTACTATTTGTCATTTCTTGGGTGGTAATTGTCCCTCATACTCTTTTCTTCTTAAATGCTTTACATCACTTTTTTTTCCCCATTTTTTTTTACTTCACCACAGCTTATCCATAGTTTTTTCTACAAACACAAAGGTGTTTTCAGAGGTGCAATGTATTTTTCCATGGCTAACATCCTTCCCCATCCTTTTCCAAAGTGCTTTTCATACTGTCAGTGTTACGGGTGGAGGAAAAATCTGCACTGCACTGAGAGCTTTAGCATTCACTAATAGTACTAACACAAAACGAACAGACAAAGAGAACTAAAAGCATGAGCAAATCCTAGGGAGGAGCACATGAGAGGAAGAAAATTAGGAAGTCACAAGTATGAAATGCCATTTAGGATAATAACTCTGTGAAATAATAAGTGGAAAGATGACCCTTGCATGATATTAATTTCCAAAAGCCAGCAAACCATAGTATTTGTCCTAACTTTGGCAATAAAAATAGATTTATTTTTGGTTAAATGTATTTTGAAATATTTTTTCCTTGATAGGTTTACCAACATGGGAGTTTTCCCCAGTAATACCAGCATAATTACACTGCTACTGTTGCACTTTTCTATCAAGATTAGTCTTCCTGCAATAAGGACTTTTTGTTTTTTACATTAAGCAGGCAAAAACCTAAAGATAAAGAGGGCATTCCTAGTGAGCTCTGAGCCAGTGGCGGGAAAGTGACACTCATGGCAGCATAGGTCACTCCTCACTCTGACTTCTCCATCCTTCTGCACATGGGTTCAGACACCAGGTTTTGCAACTGAAATACCTGGTTTTGCCGATGTTGGAAGGGTAACGGGTTTAGTTCCTGTAGTCACACCACAGCAATGGGATGCTTTGTGCATGGGACTGGGCACTTGAGCTTTATTTGCTGACAGACCAGAGCTACCCACGGGGATTCCTGTAGCCAAAACTCAGATCTGATTTTTTAACTTCTTCATACTGGGCATCCCAGTGGATTGCAGACTTTAAAGGGATAGTCTTTGAGAAAATCACAGAATCACAGAATTGTAGGAGTTGGAAGGGACCTCTAGAGATCATACAGTCCAACCCCCCTGACAAAGCAAGTTCTCTAGAGGAGGTCACACTGGTAGGGGTCCAGATGGGTCCTGAATGTCTCATGTGAGAAGTTCTTTCTCACATCCACAATGTCATGGAAAATGCACTGAGTATTGCTGTTTTCATCATCGGTTATAGAGAAGCCTCTGTCTTCCAAAATGATCTGGGATAAATGAAATCTTATGGGCAGATATTAAGGATGCTTGGCTGCTGGGCATTTAAACCTTTTTGGTGAAAATAAAAGAAAGGCTGATCAAAAGGGCAGTTGGGGCAGAGCCGAATCATGATGTTACTAAACTCTGTTTCCTCATTCAATTTTACAAGCTCATGTAGAAGGGAAAACTGTAATCCACCACAGTACTTGCATTAACCTGACATCCTCATAGCCAGTGAACACATGCAATGAATGCCAATAACCAGAATTAATGTTGCCTTGGCTGCTGAATGGAAATTGTCTTTAAGCATATGGAAAATGGCATAGAATCATTAAAAACCAACCCGACCAGTTTGTAAGAGAGTCTAAAGCATATGCACCAGAGACCTTGGGCCTGACCGGCTCCCACAGGGTATCATTGAAGGTCTTACCAGAAACTGTAGGAGACAGAGATGAACTAACACCTGGGGAGCTTGGCTGCCTGGCTTGTGTTAGCACAGCTGGTGGGGGAATACAATTCAATTTACAATTGGACTAGTCTCCATATAGTTGTGGCCTGATGCTAGTTTCAAGACTTAGAACCAACCTTAGTTAGGTTTCTGCCTTCATCAGTGCAAAGTAGGGCAGAGGTTGCTGATACTGAGCTCATTGTGGGATGACATTTCAGTAGTGATGCAGAGGGAACTGATGCCTGGCATGGGGCAAGATGAAATCAGGCAGCTGGGGCAGTGGCTGCTACCCCATTTCCCTACCATCTTGTGTGGGTGGGGGGTGGCCTGCTTTGTATGGGGCAAACTCCACTTTTCCCTTGAGGGCGAACAGAGAGGTTGACCTCTTGCTGACTTCAAACTCTTGTACTGTCCTCACTACAGCCTGGGGACTAGAGAGGAGCTGGATCCCCTTCATTCTTCTCCCCAGGACAATCTGCAAGTATCACATAGTGCTCCCACTGTCTGGAGATGCTGCTGCATTTGGATGAGGATCACCATCTCTGTTCTCTGCTCTCCCTCGAAGTGAGCAAAGCTTCCAGCTGTTTTGTGGTGTAGAGAATGGGATGACTGGTGGCTCTGGTCAGGGACAGCAGGAACTGGGGTTTAGCTAATGGGTTGGAGGAGTTGCTGAGCTGCACAAGCACAGTTAAGGCTGGCACGGGCACCATCCTCAGGCCAGCACAGCATTTGGAGGATAGACTGCGCACTCGTGCCTTTAGTCCTGGCTTTAAGATGGAAGGACACATATGTACAAGCTGCTCTGAGTGTTCCCAGCACTTATGAGCTGACTGTCTTTCACTGGATCTGGTGAATGACCAATGGCAGTCAGTCAATGAATTATCCTGTAATATACTTGGTCTCCCCTTGCATCCCATGGGAACTCACAAACCATGGCCAACCTGATAGCAGCTCAGATTTTTTTCCCTGTTAAATGAAATTTGAGTGGCAATTGGTAGCAGTCTTATTGGTCTTGCTGCATGTGTGAGACACACTTGGAAGAAGATGCAGGACCTGAACAGTTTTAAAATAGAAACACCAAGACATTTTGAGTTTAGTGTTTCCTTTGCCATTTAATTAATAGCTAACCATATTCCCAGGATGGTGGCACACCTATGATTAGGTATTGACATGTTGTCCTATACCTTGTTAACCCTAGATTTGACTTGTTAAGATTATTCCACAAAAGCCACCATATAAAACAGCACAGCAAAACTGTGACTTGTTGAAAATACTATAGACAGGGCTCTGTCCCCAGATAGCGAGAATACTCTAGGCTTACACTAGTAAGCCAGATTTCACCACAGCAATTTGGCCACACATCATTTGAAACTGTACATTAAACGGAGCAGAAACATGGGTATTGTGCACCTGCAATGCTAAGTGTTCAGCTGTTAAGATTATTTACTCATTATACAGTTGTAAGACAATGGGAAGTAAGCCACTGAAATAATTCCAAGCAGAGGGAATGCACATGTCTCTGGGACCTCTCCCCCAATGGAATATCTTCATGGTAGCAAAAGACACATGTAACACTTAAAAGGATCAAAATCTCTCTCTCTAGTTTTTGTGNGGAAGGAAGGAAGGAAGGAAGGAAGGAAGGAAGGAAGGAAGGAAGGAAAAAACCAGTTTTTTAGTAGGTCAGTGCTTTTTAAAAACATGTTTCTGAATTCAGTGTAATACAGTGATGAACTGTCATCAGAGACGTTGTTGGCAACCAGGATGACCAAGGCAGAGGAAAAGTTGATGCTGCTATGTAATAGGAACTATGCTTCATCATTTTGTTTCTCCTGAAACAGCTGTCAGTATATCTCTTTGCTACACATGGACATTTCAACAGCTGGAATAATGGACATGTTCAGAAAATGTGATGTTGTGACTATCTCCTGAATGGAGACAAGTGTAGCATATGTTGAAATTGCGGTGGGAGGAATGGAAAATCATTAGGGCAGGGCATCATACCGGTTCTTCTCTTAATCTTTTTGTAGGCATCCATCCTGGTCACTGCCAAGGGACAGCACACAGAGCCCAAGGGTCCTAGATTTGCAGCAGAAGAGCAGCTCTTACGTGTATGAAATGTATCTGCCTTGGCTACTGGGACATTTAAAGACTATAATTTGCACAGCTGATGAACACACAGGTGTCATTGTTCAGCTGGTGCACACCAGCTTGATGAAGATTTTCCTGCAGTCCTTGGCAGGTGGAGTCCCCATTTTTTGTCCCAGAACAACCTGCCTGTCTTCCTGTACCTTGCCACATATTGCATCTCACAAAGATCACTCACACTCTCTGGTCTCTCTTTTTACATTCCCGATGTGTAAGGTCAATGGTTTCCCCTAAAACAGAAATCCAGAAGAGTTAGAACCAGGCAGATAAAATAATTTGAAAGCAAGGATGTGTCTTATTCCTTTGAGTAAAGGTAGATGGCACAGGAAGTCTTTCCGTATTGTCAGTATGGTTTCTGCTAGTGCTAAACATTGACTGCAAAAGCACATCTGTCCACAAAATGCTTCAGTAAAGCAGCTCACCTCCAGAAGGGAAAATGTCCATTAAACTCTTTGGCTTACACTTCAGCTGAATCCCAATGTAAAATGTAGGTTTATATTACTTTCCCTAACCCTATTTCTGTCACAGTTTAGACCTTGTGATTTTGAGGAGCATTATCAGAAATGTTGTGGTAACCTCGCTAAGCACTTTGCTTGTTCCTTCAAAGCATCTTGCCGTTCCCTTTGTCTGTGTTGCCTCCCTACCCTAATTACTGTGTATATAACAATGAGATTTAGAAGACGATAGCAGAACTTTAGGGAACATCTCTATGTTTCTTTTCCTAAACTTTGCAGCATTTACTTTGTTTTTAAGAACAGTGTTTTTCTCTACACGCTTATAAGCTACGGGCCAGATCCAAAGCTGCCATCAGTGCCCTGATCAGCTCCCAACAGTGAGATCCCAGCCCTGTGCATCAATTAGGTGTTTGTGGTTATGAATTGGGTGCTGTACAACTGTGCAGAGGTTCTCTGAAGGGTGTTCCTGTTTTGCTTGAGCTACAGAATCCATGAAGGCTATTTCCAACAGAGCGGCACTGATACCCAATGGTATTTTGACAATTGTATTAAACCTGTATACATAGAAAAGTGGTAACAGGGCCTGGTCCTTCCCACGAACCTCCACTGTCCAAGTGCAGCAATTTTTATAAGGTGATTTGGCAAATAAGTGTTAGATTTTTAAACCCCATAAGCAATTACCTAAAAGGCTTTACCACAGGCTGACAAACATATAATCCTTTCATATGGATTACAATTAGCTATTGTTTGTCTCGTGCTTTGGAAATGCAAAACCTGTTTATAAAGCATTCATTTTCCTGGTGGGACCTGGGGAGCCCCGCTCTGGGGAGCCCCGCTCTGGAGGAGGCAGGGCTTTTGGCCTGCTCCCGTCTAGCCCCGTGGCTGCCGGTTGCTTTGAGGTGCTGGTGGTGGGAGAGGACTGAAGGTGGCTCTAAATGATCCTTAAAAGCACTTTTGAGCCTTCTGCTTTCTTCCCATCTTTTAAGCTTGATGCTCTCCCTTCTGCCTCAGTCACACATGGTGTCTTTCTGGTATATTGAACTTCCGTGCTATTGACTGTAGATTTTTAGAGAACTCTCAGAAAAGGTCTTGAATTATTTAAAAGGAAATGTCTAGTAATAATAACAATGTGTTACCCATGGCTAAAGTGAGCAGTGGTAGCAGGAAGAGTATTTCTTTTTTAAATGTGCCAAAGCAGAATATTGACTTAGTGGATCTATGAAGACCATGGAAGTCTCCTGATGGAACAAATCTGGGTTGTCCAGACACTTCTTATGAAATAACCATAAAGATTCACATGTTTCTGAGGTTGAAAGAGAATGCAGTGCTTGTGGCAATGATGCCTGATGGCAGTGGTCACAGATTTCATCCCAGCTCATCCTCCTTGACTTTGAATCATCAGGCAGTGTGTCTTGATAAGAGCAGGTTGGTATGTGAAGTGACACAGCTGGTGACAAACCCCTCCATTTGTTCTGTGCACACTAGGAGGGTTTTGTCATATCCAGTGCCATGGAATGAATGCCCACTGTGCTGGAGAACATAAAGTATGTCCACCAAGTGCACCTCCTGTGGAGAAAAGCGACTGTGGCCACATGCTGTGGTGGGAGCCAGAGCTCTGCACAGCTGAGACACTCATGTTGAAACTGCCCTCCAGACCTGAATGGAGAGGCTGGATACAGGGTCATCCATCCTTCTTGTGCCAAATTGATGATACAGGTTCCCAGGCACTTGTGATGGTTGTCTGTGTGTCCCTCTGTCTCAGTTCCCCCAGGGTGAGGAGCAGCCTTGGCACTGGCTCTAAGACAGCTGTTCAATGGCTCCAAGGGAGTCGATGGCTTGGTGTACCTCTGCCATCTCTTTAGAAACGTAAATGACTAGACCCTTGTTAATAAGGAAAAGAAGAATTTAACATCACAGCGCTGGGTCCTGTCAGTAAGGGATTGTTATCAGAAATATTGCGGTAAGTGTGATTGGAAAAGAAGATAGGTGGTTATTAATTTGAAAATGTTGTGATTACTTGTCAGTCTTAACAGAGTCTTTCATAAGACTGACATTCAGGAGATTGAATTAATACTCCTTCTATCAAAGTCTTCATCTTTTTTAACTTTGGATATCCCCAAATTCAACTTTGCTTGTAAATCTGTAAACATTACATCAGAAATTATTGGTGTGATTACATTATTTGATTAGATGTCTGGCAGAAAGAAACTAGTCTTAAACTATTTGGGAAATATTATTATTAATTATTATTGATCTATTTAGGAAATAATATATGTCCTGTTCTAAATGGAGGGGAAGTGAAAGCCTCTTGCTCAGAGGTTCCCTGTGCAATATGGGAACAACTACTAACCCTTAGACTTTGCCTTTCTCAGCAGAGTACACATTAGAAAATTTGAAGCCGGTGACCTTGGAGAACCTTTAAGCATCACTTGTGAACATTAAGCCCCTTTTATAATGTGCTGCTGGTGAGAGCAGCATGGCTGGGTCCCACCCCAGTCTCTTGGGAATTGAAGGCAGTTGTCTCCTAATGAGACAGGCACTGAAATTCTGCACCAATGTCACGGAGGAGTCCCTGCTGAGAAAGTGACACCAACAGAGAAAAAAAGTTCCTCTTTTGGTAAGGTGCATGAATATAAAGAGACTTATAATTGGATTTCCTTAAAGACTTTGAGAACTAACAGTCTTGCAACTCTTCACATTGAAAGGAAGTTCTTTTAAATTCTATTAGTTCTCCAGCCTACATTTTTTAGAAAAGTGAGATGTACAGCTTCTGAAGAAAACCAGGAACAATGAGGGGAGCGGTATTTGCATTCATGAGTTATTCTGTGGTGGCACGTTGTCATCTTTTGTTGAAATATCACAACTTTCAAAAAGACTCCTTTGAAGGTAAAGAATTATATTTCATCTTGTTTTCTAAAAAGTTACACTGAATACACACTTTGAAATGACAACGCGAGATGTGACTGCCCTTTAGCAGTGGTCTGTCACCTAAGGTGCCTGTGTTCAAATCAAGGTCGTTGTGCTTTCTCTTATCCACAGATCACAGTACACATCCATGTGCATCTACACCACTGGCATCCCAACATTCGGTATGAAAGACTATGACATACTCCATTTGGAAGTGGAACAAGAGTGAACTATTAATGGCATTAGATTTAAATACCAATCGCTGCATTGAATGGTTCCTCAAGATCAAAGTCAAAATCGATGCAGGGCTATGTGCCATATGGAATTAATACTCCAAAGATTGAAAAGATGTTTTAAACGTCTGAGGAATGTGGTGCTGAAAGACCTCTGGGCTCACTAATCAGTTGGAGGGCAGGGCCCCCAACTTTTAAGACAAAGCAACCATAGTAGAATAATCACAGAATGACAGAAGTCTATGGGACTAGCGGAAGTTTCTCTGAAAGAGCTGTTCCTCCACACTGTCTGCAGGTTTTCACTGTGTTTTGCACTGCTGTGTAACATAGGCAAGACCAAAAAATACTTGAGACTTTCCATGAGGAAGCCCAGTGAACTTCTTTATGTATCGTAGGTTTTAATGTACATACAGACTGTCCTATTGTGCTTTTATTCACATAGTTGTTGTTTGGCAGAGGTCTGGAGCCCAGCGGGCTGACAGAGCCAGGCAGAAAGTTCACCTCCTCTGCTGCCGTTTCCCCATTGGCTAAAGGGAGAACAGTGCATTTTGACAAACTTGTGAGGTCTGTTGTATCAACCCAAGGAATTTGCTTTGTAGCATTTAAAAGTGAGGTAAATAGGGAAGTAATTTTTCTTTTTTATTACTTTTGGGCCAAATTCTGAACCTTTCACATAGGTAAAACCCCAATCTGTAGTACTTCTGAGAAGAAATAATGACTGAGCCAGCAATTTTTACAAGGGCTTTGATGGCTCTCTGGTTATGATGGTCAGTGGATGCTTTGCTTTCCAAGAGCAAGTCCAAGATCTGGCAGAAACGTGTATGTTCGAGACCATCTTGCCCTTAAAGAGGAATCAATTGTGCTTCAAGTGCTATTCCATTGAGAAGAGCTGCAACTGATGTTCTGATTTTATGATAGTCTGGAGGCTGGAAATTGAAAGCATAGACTGCTCAGCCATTAGAAAACCACATATCAATTAGGGAATCTGAATTTGGGGCCTTGCCAACTTTCCCAGTTTCATGTAAGGCACTGAATAATCACAGGACCAAATCTAGAAACAGATGAAACAGCCTCAGTTGAGGTTCCTCTCACTTTGTTGTGGTCCAAGTAAGCAATGGCTTCTGGTCTATGTAAGGCACCTTTGTCTCATCTCTGGAAAGATCCATCCCACCTGCTTTTCCATGCAAGCAAAAACAATCCACCTTTTGCAAGTGATGATCATTTTTGCCAAGCTACTGTTGGGCAAAGGACATCTTCTTCAGCCCCCAGGTACTTCGAGCAAGGTCCCTGTTTTTACGCTACTAAGTTTCTCTAGTACTCCTTTGCACATAGGTAGAGCATCTGTGTCACAGACTTCTGTGGTCAGAAAGACCACTGGGGTGGTATAATAATTTGGGCAATTCCTTGCCCAAATCCCAAGGAGATCTGGCCCATCTTTCCCAACTGGGAACCCTTCATCTCTCTGTCAGTTCCTTATTTGTACAGTGGAGACAACAGTGCTACCCTATCCCACAGGGATTTTTCAAACAGAAATCTATTAATATAGTCCTTGGGATTAGCAGAAAGACTATGATGATTTGGACCATATAAATTCCCAGATAGATCTCTTAAGGAAACAACTGGTAAAGATATTGGGAGAAATTTAACTTCCCTCTGAGCAATTAAAATGAGAAAAAGCCATAGTTCTAACTTACAAAGTAAGTAAGAGAGAATAAAACTGAACTGTATTGGATTTTACTCTTCTTAAATGAGAAAATCTGAAGATTTTGTAATTAAGCAGTAGAATTCTCTGTTACATTCAGTTGCTTGTACTACCCAATGGTTTACAAAATATGAGTCATCTCTGAGACCTATCATAATGGGTTTAAATAAACCTGGTGCCAATTAATATGAATAGAAAAGGTTGTATCTGAACAATCACAAGCCCGGAACAGTGAGACCATTACTGCTGTCATTTATGGAGAAATTGGTGCTGAAATATCTGCAGCAGAACTTGCTTGAGATTTAAGGAGGAATTACACAGCCCACTAGTGTTCCTGTCTCCAAAGATCAGCTGTGGAAAGAGATGGCCCTGAGAAACTGGCTAGAAAACTTACTGCAGAGGATATTAGAAATGAGGATAAATTACAAAACAGCAGAACAGAAGGTACAAATATTATGACTTCTGATCACAGCCTGCATTACCCCATTTGCACTCTCCTAAGCTCTCCTGTATGATACCATGAGCCTGAGTGACCAGAGATGCTTGACGTGCTGAGACACTGAAATCTCGTGGCACCTCCTGTCCTCCCACGGGATGGGGAGTGGAGCAGTTTGAGTGCTCAGGACCTCGGCTCAGTCACTGCACACATGTTCTCTGGGTCCCAAGGTCTCGTCGATCCCTGTGATTTGTGCCAGGTCCCAGAGCACGCTGCCTCTGTGGCAGCCAATGCCATGGAGCACAGCTGGCACCAGCTGCTGGGGCTCTCCATGTGTTCTGCTTATTTTGGCTTCAAAAAGTGGATTTCTTAACCCAGCTCTGTTTTTCAGTCTTCTGCTTCCACACACTTTCATTCTGAAGCCTATTAACTTGCATTTATTAGAACTGAATTTTTCTTTTGCATAATCAATCTTTGCTACAATACCACCATTGTGCTGGTATCAAACGAATCTTAATCCCATTACTGCTTATTTTCTTGACCTATGGAGGGCTACAATGTGTGTCTAGCACTCATTAAACCCTATCTGCAAGCAGTTTAGCTTGCTGCTTGTTTCAGCCCTAAGCTCAGTGAGAGGGCAGAGGACAGAGCCTGGAGAGCACAACAGAACAGGGAGGGACATTTTCAGGCACTTTGAGAAACAGGAGTTTCTCCACTCCTGCTGTGGAGGCCGAGTCCAGACAATGCAAAGGGTTGACTAATTACATATCTGCATGATGCTAGACACTATAGATGGACTGTGCCTTTCTCTAAGCCCTCACAGCCGTTATATCTTGCCCAGCCTTTCAGGACATTTCAGTTACAGGTACTACCAACTCCTCTACACAACCACAGTTCTACTCACTTTAACTCCACACGTCTCAACAGATGCTATTTAGTCCTCATTTTCTTGCTAGAAGTTATTTTACTGTCTGTCACTGACCATTTTATTTCTCTGTGCATATCTTCACTGGTTTCATCTTCTCCATCGCATCAAACATAACCTACTCAGCTTAGTACTTATCTAAACTATTCCTTCCTGCGCATTAGGTGTACTTACTATTGTCTCCTGAAAGGGAGTTCCCTAGACTAGCAGCCTTCATTGCTTAGTTGCTGTGTTTCTAACAAGTGTCTTCCCAGATTTCCCAAGCTGCTGCCACTCCTGCCAGGATCTCTGTACACACTGCAAAACTAAGCATTACCTTCTCTCCAAGCCAACAGGATCCCTACACAGATCTGTCCAGGGGTGAAAGTGCTGCCAAGGCTGAGACCACAGCCAGCCATGCTGGCCAGCACCATGTTGGTGTCTCCTTGCCTGTATGTATGAATATACTACCCTTATTTCTTAAACAGCTTGCTGTCTCTCTCTGTCTTGCTTAGACATCTTTTGGTGTCCACAGCAGTAACAAGTTCACTACACCGTGACTGGTACTCTAAGGCGGTCTGATGCAACATATGTATTTATTATTTAGCACATTCATGTTGTCTGATGGCTTGTATTCTAAATGGTAGGTAGTTTTACAGAAGTAAATGATTTAGGGGGAATAATGGGATGAGGAGGGCTCTGCCTTTACCAATCCTGCCTCCAGAGAATTATTGGTGAACTCAGGTGTATTGAAAGGTAGGATTTATCTCCCTTAATACAGTCATCTGAAGCTTACTTTATCCTAAGATAAGTACAGAGGCAGTGTATCTGCTCTCTGAAGTTTTTCTATTTTCCACAGGCTGTCTGGGTCCCCCAAAGAGAGCAGCTTACACCCAGAAAACAAGATATAGTGCCTGAAGTTGAGCCAGAAGCATCCCAACTACATCCTCTGCCTTTTCTACAGTGTCAGCCCAGGGATGACCAGGCATGTTTTGGACTCCTCCATTTTTATCCTGCATCAAAATGCACCACCCCTCTGCACCCTTCCCGGGGTAGTGATACTGTGTTGGAAGGTCAGAGAGTGTTTTGGGTGTAGAAATCAGATGATGTGAGTTTTGGAAGCAAAATAAGTGGCAGGGTTTTCCTCTCCTCTTCCAAGGCACATTTATTTCTTCTTTTTTTCTTTTTTTTTTTCTTTTTTTTCAGAGTTAATACAATTCTTTCAACTCAATATTATCCAAATTATTGTCATTAAGGATCAAGTGAGCCCCAGCACACAGATTGGCATTATTAGTCCTTGAAATTAGTCTCTGAAATTGAGATTACAATACTTTTTAATAATCATGTTATCCTTTGAAATATCTTTTTGTTAACTTTAATAGTGAGTGCTAATTTAGGCAATCTTTGAGAAGCCAGCCTGTTCTTTAAATAAATTAAAAAATGAATTTAAAAAAAGTGGAGTAATTTTAGCTGTCTCATTGTTGAGAATGATGACTGAGTGCATTTTATATGTTTACTTTTGGAATGTCCTTTCTCTTGGGTAGGGTCCACAATTCGTTCCATTAGCAGATCGGAAATTCCCACGAATCCTTGGATTTAAAAGCAGAATAGGTTTGAGGACATAGTCACCCTTTTCAGTGGTGACTGAAATGGGTGACTATGTCCCCATTTCATCCACTTCACAAGCTGGAACACATAGTTACACAAATATCGGCTGACGTTTCACATAAATAAGGCAATCAAAGGCAAGACAAGTTCTCTCAGACTCTGAAATTAGGGAAATCATGTTTCTATAAGACACCTTGTTCTGCCAGCAAATGTTTCCTGAGAGATAAAGTATGATTCTCCAGAAGAATGATGTGGAAGCACAGGTCCCAAGAGTGGGAAGTGAATTTAAGCTCAACCTGTTCATCCCTGGTTATGACATCCTGTATTTCTACACATGTGATGGCTGTTTCTGCGGGAGGAGGTGTTCAAGGAGATTGCTTCTCAAGGAACATCAAGGGCCAGGAGTTTGGGCAGGTCAGGAGCAAGGATGAGCCCTGGCTTTTGGAGGAGAGCTTTAATGCGTGTTGCATTGAACTTCTGTGCCCAGAGGAAGTCTGGATGCAGCCCTGATGAAGAGAGGACAGATGCTCTGGACAGACAGCAACCCCTGTGCTTGAAACCATGATGGTTCGTTAACAGGTGATTGCTCCATCAGGGCTCCAGCCACAGAGATCCCATCCCCATGCAGTTCTGTAAGGGTGAATGCGCCTTATGCCTGAGAGACTAGCAGAGTATTGCAGCACATCACATTGTCCAAAGCCTCCTGGGGAACCCTTCTCAAGTGTCCTATTTCCTCCAGTCCCATGATAAAGTGGCACAAAACAATATCTGATTTAAAGCTTCTGTTTGCTTGCCTTAATAGACTGGGGTTTGATCCGAGCTTGCACGCCACGTTGATCATCACATTGGACAGTCTGGACTTGCATCTCCAGGACAAGAAGGCCCACGTCCTGCAGCCATTCTCATTATTTCACTCTGGTTAATAATGTCTGTCTTAGTATG
>VXBZ01001923.1:75158-151649 GCA_013399135.1 Heliornis fulica | reverse complement strand
TTTTTTTTTTTTTTCTCTCTTTGCATGGAAAATTTAGGAAACAATTTGAACAGCATGATTTTCCGGATACTATATTCATTATTTTCTCATCAATGTAATAGGCAGATTCTCCTGTGATACGACAGGAGCATTAACAGAGATTACAGCTGAACAATCCCCTTTTACTAGAACAAGTCCTTTATCGCTGTCTCCTACCCCCTTCTGCGATATTCTGTGGTTTTGACAGAAACTCAGTTTCTGAAATCTCAAGGAACTGTATTAAATACCGCTGTTGTGATTTCTTTTCACCGTGCATTTAGTTTCCCTTTTCTTATTCTGAAAAGAAAAGCCTTGATTTTGATATAGGATCTACATAACATGAACAGCAAAGGGAGCAGCAGAGCATCTGGGAGAGCCTTTTATAGGTTTTCCCTCGTATTAGTCCCTCCTCCTGCTTCTGCTTGAGATTTACCAGGTCTTCCACTTGCCATCGAATAAAAAAACATTGTGAAACTTAAAATTCACTCTAAAAGGAAGGGCTTTTGGACTAAATTAAAGTGCTAAATATGCTACCACTGCCCTTCTTAAATTCACTCAGAATTCGTTGTATAGAACTAAAGATGAAATTTCTTTTTCAACCCTTGTATGTATTTGAGACAATATCAAAATCCATTCTGAAAGGGGAAAGAAAAGTGGAAACTTTCACCTTACAAGCAATTTTGGGGGGCAATAGCTGAGGAAATTTAATGTTGTGCTCCACATATAGATGCTATTGTATTAAAAAAGATGTTGCCACACATGTAGCCTCCCTGGAAGCATGATGCAAAAGAAAACTTGAGCAGGTGCTGCCTAAAATTGTTTAGGTCATTTAAAAAACTTTGGAAATTTCTGGGTATATAGAGTCTTTACCTCTGCTATTTTGTCTGTATAAAACACAGTAAAATACAAGACTGAAAGTGCCTGAAGGAAAAAATTCCTACTCGACTTCCCTCACTCCCCCCTCTCCCAGTTTCTATCCATGTTTCAAAATTAAAACCCTCTTCTACTTCATATCCCAAAGTTGGAGCTGCTAAATTTTCCCCACTTTGATGAATTTTCTTCTTTTTTTTAAGGAGGAGAAGAAGAAAGAAAAAAATTTCCATGTTCCTGGCGGAGAAGTACAGAGTGGATATTATCTAAACTTCCAGTGAATCACAGCTGACAGTGTTGCTATTTCTAGGCCAGAGAATCACTCTTTGAACAAAATGCAATCGCTGTGTCTTTTCAACCTGCGCTTCAGCAGAGTGAAACAGCAGGATTCCCGTACTGTATAATAACTGTCAGAAACAATTTCTGCTCTGTAAGTGAGGTGAAGCAAAATGTCAAAATATTTGAATACATTTCATTGAGGATATCTTCTTTTAAATTAGTGAAGGCTAGAGGAAGAGAATCCTATTCTCTCGCATAATAAATATGCATGGAACAGTGGGGCCAAGTGAATTCTAATAAAGCCGGGTCCTTGCTCGTTAATGTGTTAGAGAACCACAACAATAAAACACAATAATTATTAGTTAAAGAAATGCCAGCACTGGCCTTTAACCAGCATTCCCGAACATATAAATCGCAATAAATTTAGACTGTCTGAGGGTGCCGCGTTAATTACCATATTTTATAAAATGCCTCGGGTAGAGGGGAGCAATCACAGCGACCGAGAAGGATCCTAGCCCAAGTGTGTGTATATCTCATTATTAGTACAACTGCATTCCTTGGAAATCATTAGCCGACCCGCGTTATCTTTGCTCATACCCAGAGAAGAGTGTTAAGGATTAAGTTTACTAACAACACCTCATAGTTTTATAGGGTTTTCCATCTTGGCAAATCCCAAAGCACCTTACGAAGGAAAAAAATCTCAAGGCTCTGCAAATGCCTAATCTTGGGATTCTTTCAGTAACAGCATCTTGAATTTGCAAGCAACTCTCTTGTACTCCCACTTGGTGCTTACAAGCACAGGCTGGAGAAGGCCGCAGAGGTTAATAAGTCTTATGCTGAGGGAGAATCAGCTGTGCATTGGGTTTCCTTCCAAGAGGGCAGGAGAAGAGAGCACCAAATTCACGTGCCCCAAGAGCTGCCAGCCACGAGGCCCTTTCAGGCAATTTAATACCAGGTGGAAGAAAGCTGCGGGGCGCTGCGAGAAGAGAGCAGCAATGGTGAAAGGAACAGCCTGTAGGCGAAGTCCCATGCCAGTGAGAGAATCACATGAGAGCATCTCTGCAACTCTTAAGATGTGGATCACTCTTACATGCCATAAGCAAGTCAGCTCCTTGTTTTTTCTAAAGTCCCTGCCAATCCAAAGCACCAAGCGCAAAGACTATGGACGCATCCGGCACAGCATTTCAGACATAGCTACAGCCAGTCCAAGATGGTTCAGAGTAAAGTAGAAAAAAAAACCCTGCCAGAAGCCAAATTGCTTGTTGAGGAAAAGAAAAAAAACTATCCCCAGGTCCTGAAGGTCACCTGTGAAACCCAAACGCTGCACTCATGTTAAGTAAGGGAAAGGCTGGCTGAATATATTTGTAGAGGTATGATTCTTGAAAGAGGAATACGAATGTCTAATAAAAAAATCTCCCTTCAGTTTCCTGAATGAGTGTTCTCAGTGACTGTACTGAAATGCCGACGTGACTCCATCATTAAGGTGGCAAGCAGAAATAACGAGTGCAGTTTATAATGAGATAGGCACATGTACACACCCCCATGCAAAGGTAGGAATTCTCTGTGTCAGTGGAAATAACACTGTCCCCGAACTGATTTAGGATTCATTAATTCTCAGAGCTCATCATGTCATGTTTTGAGGTAAGAGTTCAGCCCTATTTATTGTTTTACTGCAATAACCCACTAAAGTGCTGTCTTCTCTGTTCATGCTAAAATGTCCCTGTCTGATAAACACCTTCTACAATATTTTTAACTTGCTTTTTAAAAAGTATCTATCTAATTGACTAGCTAATATGAATGGATTGCTATCTAAAACACTGATCTTTCCATATATTCCTTCTCTGCTTGGCATTTTATCCTTTCCCAGTTTAGGATCCCTGGAAAAATCTCTCAGGAGATGATCAGACTATGCTAATGAACAGGTTATTTTAAATTACCACACTATCCTGCAATGGAAAACAGAAATATTTTTCTTTTAAAATGTACATTTATGGAAACAATTAAAAATAACTAAGTTCTGTGGTTTTCAGATGAAACCAGTATCAGCCCATAGCCTTGTTTTGAAATGTTGATCAAATTGGTTGCATTCCCAACCTCTGCTAGTGAAGGAGATTAAATCTAGTAAATATCTATCTAGATGCTCAGCCATTGGAAGGCATTTTGACAGCAGTCCAGCAGGTAATGACAGATTACAGCATATTGCCTGTGCTGAATGCTCTCCCAGTCACACCAGTTCTACCAAAAAAGCACATTACAGCTAATATGGGTTTTTCTGCACCTATTCAATGCATTTCCTCCATAGGCAGAAAGAGAATTGTGATTACTCTTGTTGTTTGCACTCTTAAGATGCCCAGGTGATTTTATTTTGAAGGCAAGTGATAGCAAATAAATATTGTTGTTTTCTCCCAGATAAAAACTTCCTCATTTGTGAGGATACTGCTTGTTGATGTGATTGCTGGCCTGTATTATTTAAAATAATGTAGTTGGAGATTACAGGTTTCTTTGGTAATACTGGGATGAAATTACAAACTATTTAGGCGGTGTTCGGAGGAAGATAATGGCAGCCCTTGGTAATGTACAGTAGTCTGCCAAAATTGCTGAAAAGAAAGAGGAAATTTCATCTAATCCACATAAATTGAGTGTGGGGAATATCAGGCTTTCCGGAAAATGTTTGATTTAGTTCTGGTGTGTGGCAAGTAGCTATCCAGGATAGAATATATATCTCAGCTCATGTAACCATAGCAAGTGTTTGCAAGTATTTTTGAGCAAATTTGATAATCATCATCACCTTGTTTTCCTCATTGTTTCTATCTGTTCAATGCTCAGCCTGATCTCTCTCCTATTCTTGTGTTTTCTCACCCTGGGGATCAAGGGTTTGTCACTAATATGGTTTAATGCTTCCTTCGTTACCCGTTTTGGATTCTCCTCCCTGCTCTTGGCTAATTCCTTCTCCATCTCTGGCTAACTGAAGCCTCTTCTGTATCCAATACCCCTTGCTATGGACATCTTGGTAATTGTTCCTTTACCTGCTTACACTGTACACACCCTGTATCGACCCTGCTCACACACAGGGTGAAAAAGTCTGTAAGAAACAATTTGTAAAAAATGCTAATTAATTAATTGTCTTCTTTTGTTTGAAGATTACACAGGTGTGAGTGGTTCTCCTGTTGCTTTCCTTTTTTGGTCAATAGCAATAAACAACTTTAAATAAAAAGTTTGGCATTTGAGACCTCACCTGGAGTATTGTGTCTAGTTCTGGTCCTCTCAGTTCCAGAAGGACATACAACTCCTTAAGAGAGTCCAGCACAGGGCAACTAAGGGAGTAGAACATCTTCCTTATGAGGACAGGCTGAGGGAGCTGGGTCTCTTCAGCTTGGAGAAGAGGAGCCTAAGAGGTGACCTCATTAACGTTTATAAATATATAAAGGGTGAATGTCAGGAGGATAGATCCAGGCTCTTCTCAGTGATGGCCAGTGATAGAGGAAATGGTTCCAAACTGGAACACGGGAAGTTCCATCTTAATATAAGGAGGAACTTTTTCACTGTGAGGGCTATGGATTACTGGAACAGACTGCCCAGAGAGGTTGTGGAGTCTCCTTCTCTGGAGACATTCAAGACCAATCTGGACATGTTCTTATGTGATCTACTCTAGATGATCCTGCTTGGGCAAGGGGGTTGGACTGAGTGATCTTTTGAGGTCTCTTCCAGCTCCTAACATTCTGTGATTCTGTGATTCTGTGACTCTGTGACTCTGTGATTTGGTTAACTTTGTAGTTTCAGACAGACAGTCGCAAGGATAACACTTTGCTTTTGGAAGTACCAGTAGGGTCTGTATATAAATGGCTTAAATTCATTGAATAGTATATTTTTAAGTGCATGAAAGAACATGCTCCTTTGAAAGCTTTAGGGAGCACACCATTTTCAGTTCAGATGCCAGTATTTTGTGCTGTTATCATGGTACCAAAGAATAGGCGGTGTTGTCATAAACTTTCCAAAAACCTAACATGCATTTCTTTTTATTTATTTAAAAATGTTGATGGGATTCTGTTGTCTTTTCCAGAAAATGCCCTACCAAGGAAGAAATCAACAACAAAAAGGTTTAGAAAGGCAAATATTTTGGCAGAGTCGTAACCTTTCCTTATGCTTTTACAAGGAAAAAGCATTACAGACTTGAATTTAAGGGTACAACACACAGTGGAATAAAGATGATTTTGAAGAAATAAATAGAGGAGGAGGTACCATAGGGCTGCTCTTGCCTTTCATGTAGGCTCCCAGTATCTCATAAACTCCAAGTCCTTCTCAGAAGCCAAAGCAAGAGCCGATGAATATAATTGACCCCATTGCAATTTAAATTTCCTGGCTGATGTGATGTAGAAGGCTTGGATCGAAGCTATTGAAGCGGGATAGCAGGTTTGGATCAATGCTCTTTCATATTACTGTAACAGTTGAGCATCAAAATTCCTGTAAATATTTCTCACGTAGTTGCCAGTAATTATCTGTGTAAACCACAAATGAATGGTTTAAAAATAATTTAGATCAGGAAATTAGGTGCCTTCCCTATGTTCCTTGCTCAACCTAATCTTTTATCTCTTACTTTTTTCCTACCACCATCTCTATTTCCTTCATCACTTTATCAAAATGCCTTAGTTTTTGAATGCCAGTTGTCCTCAGGTCTCCTGTAAGGTGAGAACCTTCAGAGGACAGGAAATATAGGCCAAAAGTTGTGTCAGTTCCCCAGTAGACCTTTCATTTTTAGACTTACTTCCCTATGGAAGTATCCCACACCTTTGAGCATTTCCTTCATAGGTCAGCAGAACTAACCACAACACACTGCTTCCTCATTTCCACAAAGAGGACATTTCCTTTTTTATTTAGGTTCTTAAAATAATCAGAATACTCTAATGATTTGGAGTATGCCCAGGAAAAACTGCTTCAGAAATAGAAACAGCGCAGAAGTGTTTTGGTTAATGATAGAATTCTACAACCACTCATTTCCTATATTCCTATATTGGATATCCTACTTTAGATATTTCTGTATTTCCTATATTAGATATCAGGTAAAATGTCTTTACTGAAAGGGTTGTCAAGCACTGGAACAGGCTGCCCAGGGAAGTGGTGGAGTCACCATCCCTGGGTATTTAAAAGGTGAATAGATGATGTGCTGAAGGACATGATGTAGAGGTGGACTAGGCAGGATTAGTCCTCAATGGACTCAATGATCTTAAAGGTCTCTTCCAACCCAAGTGATTCTGTGACTCTACGGTTCCAGTATTTGTAGTTACTTAAAGACGACCAGAAAAGGCAGAAAGCAACAACCAGATATCTGAAAAGTCCTAAGTTACACAGTGTGTTCTGCTATGGGAATGTCATGTTTCTGATGAGCATATTTTCAGGGAGTGATCATATTTTCAGTGAGTGTGCTCTCTTACAGGAGACCTGGAACTTTCCCTGACTCCTTTAAAACATGCAAAAGCCCAAAACTTCATCTGTAAGACGGGCATGAAGTTGAGCCAGGTACCAGAGTGATTCTTGTCAGCAATGTATGTTGTAACTCACTGAGATGCAAAAGACAGCAGAGAAGGCAAACACTCATTCTAGTTGGAGGTTTTTCTCTGCCTGACACACAAATATACAAATAATCACAGAATCACAGAATTGTAGGGGTTGGAAGGGACCTTGAGAGATCATCAAGCCCAACCCCCTTGCCAAAGCAGGTTCCCTAGAGGAGGTGACACAAGTAGGCGGCCAGATGGGTCCTGAATATCCCCAGAGAAGGAGACTCCACAATCCCCCAGGAAGCCTGTTCCAGTGCTCTGTCACCCTCACTGTGAAGAAGTTCTTTCTCACATCAGTGCGGAACCTCCTGTGGTCCAAAAATCCCAAAGACAAATCTGTAAATTGCAGAGATTTCCCTAATTGTGGTTCATATTTAACTTGGGGGAAAAAAGCCACCTGTTGCTAACGAAAAATTATCAATAACACAGATATTCTGAAAAACAGAAAAGTAGAAAGTGATATCTAAACATAATCATCAGGAATGGCAAAAGGCAAATTAG
This sequence comes from Heliornis fulica, assembly GCA_013399135.1. Lineage (NCBI taxonomy): Eukaryota > Metazoa > Chordata > Aves > Gruiformes > Heliornithidae > Heliornis > Heliornis fulica. The sequence goes on along the minus strand of VXBZ01001923.1, from coordinate 144,426 downwards.
CTACGAAATGGAGAATTTCTATAGAATCTGAAACAGAATATAGTTTCAGAAACAGTAGAGCAGCACCTTATGAAGTAAAAAGAAAGCTTTGGACCCTCTCTGAAAAGGATTTCCTTACAGACATAATTCAGAAAAGAATGAATTCATTTAAGGCACTTCCTTAATCATAAGATTCTGCCTTACAGGAGAAACGAGACCTACAAAAATAATTAGGGGCATGGAGTGAATTCATTTACAAGGGAAAAGATAACTAGTTATCTTTGGTAGTTGATGATTAAGGGTGGGAGAGGGATGCATAATAAGAATTTACAAATATTAGAGGCATAAATATACAAAAAGCAGATTATGAATATGCAGTTAAGTATTTTTAAACCCAAGGACCAAAGTTTGGGCTGTAGGTGACTTATTTGCTAAGGGAAAAAACCGCTGTGATAAAAAGCCTTTTTCTAGGTAGATAACTGGTTAAATCTGTCCCTGGCATGACATGACTCTAAAGTCTAAAGACTATTTAGGATTCTGCTTGACATAAATTTACTGCTGTTTCAGGAGAAGTGTCCTCATTACAAAGGCTGAAGCCTGGACCAGGGCTGTTGCTTGTGGTCTCCTCTTCATCACTGTGGAAGTGGGGTTTGTCACTCTGGGAAGCGGAGGGAGCCTTGTACTGTCCCTGCGCACTTGCACCTTTACTGGCTGCAAAGGACTTTGTCCCATGGGAACATCAGGATCTTATCTGCAATACACCGGGCAGGTAATTAGTGAAACAGAACACGACCTTATGGACCCAGACTTCTGCAAAACCTGCACACACATTAATGGCAATGGGAAAGGTTTTGCAGGAACAGATTTCCATTTATCGCACTGACATATAGAATTATGGGTATGAAATTTCAGACAGGTGAAAAAAGTGTCTTATGTTTCCTTCTAATATAACCCTAAAGTCTCAGCATAATGGGAGTTCTGCATTCCCCAATGACACCCAGACCAGCACTAGGATTTATCAAAAGCATCTCTGCTTAAGGATCGCGCATCCGCTGCGCTGGCTAACACCAGCATGACAAAGCAGCACCGCAAGCTGACACCCTCCTTGCCGGCCACAGAACAAAAATCCTACAGACCTACTAAGCCCCAACCTGTTTTGTTGTGTGGTCACAACTGAACTGCAAGTGCCAGGATGTTTCCAAAGAGCTACATAGCGTATGGCTTACACAAGTGTCCTTAAGAAAGGCTAAGAAAACAATAAACCAATAATAACCTGCACTGGATGCTTCCAGCAACATTGCTAAGTGAATTAACAGGCATTTTTATGGCAGACCAGTAAATGCTCCCTGTAGCAGAAGTAAAAGCTGCTTTTTAATCTACCACAATTTTGACAAAGAAAATCTGCTGTGTGAACCTATACTAACACTAATGACATGAAATGCCTTCTCGGAGATCTTGTGCAAAGGGGAGAGAACAAATAGCTCATTTGCTAAATCTGAGAGAGGTTTGTAGCATTTCCTTCCTCTGTGCCAGAACACACAGAGCATTAGGACTCTTTCAAGTAGATATTGTTTCCTCCTGAAAGGTTATGGAAACGTAGAGTTTCAGAGAAAATGGATTTGATGATAATTAAATACATTCCATGTAGGAATAGGTTTATCTCTCATAAGAAACACAGTAGTATATTTAATTTCCCAGTTCTGAGGCTCCTTTCCAGACCACAACATGCATGTTTCTTTTCAGCAGAAGTCTCCACTGGTTTGGGTTTTATTGTCTTTAATCAAGCAAATCCATTTCTGCATCATTAAGACCTGAAGAATTAGCAATTAGCGTCATAAAAATATGTATTTTAATTTCATCTGCAATGCATAAATTGATTGCATAAGGTAATCTGCTCCCCTAATCTTCTGTCCCTCTCCCACTCCCCCCATCCTCTCATCTGAGAAATACAGCTCAGAGCAGGAAAGGTTAGGGATTTCAATACCCATGCGGATGAGGTCTGTTTAAGCATGATACAAGGTCTCCTTTTTTCAGAAAAAAAAAAAATCAGACTAGATTTTTTTCATGTCTCCTCCTTTGCCACCATTAGCTCTTCTCGGTCTAAAATGTGATCTAACCATGTTTGATCTATCTTTGTTATTAATAACAAAAGCTTTTCTAAGGGAAGATGGAAGAAAGTGGAGAACCTTTACTGCTACCATGCACTAAGAACAGATTTTCTGGAAACTTCCCTAAAATGTCAGAGCATTGCTTCTTTTTTTTTTTTTTTTCACTTTTACCTTTCCAAGAATGATGGGGTTGAGGGAATTGGGAGAGGTTATCTTTTCTCCTGCTTGTAAGTGATCTCTTGTATCTGCTGGCCATGTGGGTTGAAATGAAGCTGCTTCATAGTTCTTTTCCAGACCAGTCATTATGGTTTGAGATTTACTTTCATTGCCAGATGCAGCCCTAATATAGATTTATGGATGCATTCCTGTGTGATCTAATCTAGGTGATCCTGCTCAGGCAGGGGGGTTGGACTGGATGATCTTTTGAGGTCCCTTCCAACCCTTAATGTTCTATGATTCTGTGATCTGTGATTCTGTGATTCTGTGGTTTTTCCTCTGCAAAGGTGGCAGTGAAGATGCAGAGATGCTATAAAATGGTATACCTGCCCTGACTTGAGGAGACATTGCTTTGGACCAGCTGAGGAGTTACTGGTGAATGATTTCTCTGCTGGTTTTGGCAATGCTGGATGATTGATAACAACCAGAAAAAGAAACGGTCGTCCCTCATACTCTCTCCATTTTATCAGCATAATAATGCTTGTACTGTTCAAGGCTTCTCTGTCAGTCCTTTGCTGTCAATACATTTCAAACTCAGCATCTAGCAGTACAAGCCAATTAAATCCCAAATTCACTTGTCAGAGCATTCCCTCTATGTGTCTGCCATGTTCCGGAGCCAAGTTCTTCAGTTTCTTGGGTTTAGTCCAAGAGGAAACATTAACAATAAATAACTACAAAGATCTGTATTCTGGGAATTAAAACAATATCTATTAAAGGCACTTCATGAAAATGATCTTGAAATGCATGATGTGAAAATTAAATAAAACCTGTAAGAGTATTAATGCTCCAAAGAAATAAGTTGAATGACTGCTGAGAAAAAACAAAAATGAGGTGCCCAGTGTTTTTAAAGTGTTCGGGATTTTGGCAACTTGCTCAGTGAGTCAATGCTTTAAATCAGAAAAAAAAAATCCAAACAACTTTCAATTGCCTTTAAGTGTATTTTGGACTCGGTTCTCAGTGTGGACAAATGTCAGAGGAGAAGAAATCTGGCTCAAAACTATGGAGTATGAACATTGAAAGAAACCTTAAATATGCACAATATGTGACTTTCTATTATATTTTTAACAACATTTCAAGGTTGGATACATAATTCATGGCATTTTGGATATCTTGAGAGAAAGTACAGTGTTATAAAATTTCTGGATCAACATCTCTTGGCTTGGGAACGGCCCCATACCTCTGAAACTTTTTCAGTTCCCTTGAAACTGTTCTGAATGTAAAATCTCCAGTGTTACAATCCAAAGCCCACTGGAATAAAGTGTGTGTGTGGGGAGGGAGGGAATAATTAAATAATTCCCCTTCTTCCCAAATGTGCTCTGAGGCTGCCTGAGCTGTGTGTGGGAAAGGATTCATTCTTTACATGGAAGTGGCCATTTAGAAATACAAGGCAACAAAGCAGCAACCATTTCAGTAATTTCCTCCCTCAGAAAGAAGCAATCACCTCCTCAAAGAAGGGACCGCACTCTTCCCATGTCTGTTTTTTTTTTGCTGTTGTTGGGTTTTTCATCAACAGTAGATAAGGGCGACAAACACTTGTGATTTGGCATCTTGCCCAGCCTGGATTTTAAGGTGAGGTGTGGACAACCGCTGCCTAGCTCGCCTCCTGAAGCCACGGGTGGGTCCCGGCTGCTCTCCCACTTGTCTTATGTGAGGTTGGCAGTGCTTGCTTGTTCTTCGGTCTGAGACTCCTTCTTAAAGTATCTAGAAGGAAATAACCCTCAGTGCCAGTGAACTTCTGTTTGCTTGGTGTTTTTTTCTCCCTTTGGGTGGTTTGAATCCGTTAGACTTTGCTGCTGGAAGTGAAATCTGTGTTGTCTAATTGTATACTGCTCCCAGTCGCTGCGGTGCTGAGGTTAACCCGAGCTAAAACACAAGTCACCTCTCCAGGCTCACCCAGCCAACAATCACCCTGAAGCCAACTGCAGACGGAAACCTGCGCAAACCCTCGAGCTGGAATCCCTTTCATCCGTGCTGAAAGCCTTTCGGCACTGTGTCAGCCGGTGCCTCCCGTTCCCGCCAGCGCCAGGCGGGTCTGCAGTCGTGATGGGGCTGGCCAGCTCACCGGGGCGCTTCACCCCTCTCCTCGCCATTCTCCGAAAGCGTGAAGTCCCCGGGTCCGGGGCACCCGCCGCCTGCCTCCCCGCAGGGGCCACAGGGGTTGCTCTTCATCACTGTCTGCTCGACAGTTGTCTCTCGACTGGAAATACTCAGGGAGGCCCTTCAGCGCAAGACCCAGCCAGGAGATAAAAGCCACATGGTAAATAATAGCTGTTATTCTCGATTCTCTACACGCAGACTTTAAGGAAGAAAAGAAAAGAAGAAAGGGAGACCGAGTGCTGTGAAAATAAGTAGTGTACTCTGCACTTAAGATTTTAAAAAATAAATGCTGCTAGAAATGAAAATAAGGAGTAGGTAATGTCCTCTTCCTCAGGGATGAAATATTCCTCTAATAACTATTTTCCTCAACTACTCTTACAGCAGTTTCAGAGCTCTGTTTTCTTGCTGTTTTCTATATACTGTTGATGAACTAATGACATGGGATCAGTAGAGTCCACCAAGAGCCTCTTCCCTCCTTCATCTCCTCCAACAGAATCACAGAATCACAGAATCTCAGAACGGTTTGAGTTGGAAGGAACCCCAAGGATCATTGAGTTCCAACCCCCTGCCACAGGCAGGGCCACCAACCTCCAGACCTGCATCTAGACAAGGTCGCTCAGGGCCCCATCCAACCTGGCCTTGAACATCTCCAGGGCTGGGGCATCCACCACCTCTCTGGGCAGCCTCTTCCAACACCTCACCACTCTCTCCATGAAGAGGTTCACCCTGATATCCAATCTAAACCTCCTCTCTTCTGGCTTCAATCCATTCCCCCTTGTCCTACCACTATCTATCCTTGTGAAAATCTGATTTCCCTCCTGTCTATATGCTCCCTTTAAGGACTGGAAAGCTGAAATGAGATCCCCCACCACAGCCTTCTCTTCTCCAGGCTAGGATCAGGAGGATCTTGGAGGATATCTGGGGTCAAAAGTCACCCCTTGGTTGGCTCCCCAGCAGTCCAGCTTACAGCTAGGCAACATTACAAATACCTGCCCCAGAGTTCTTTTTTAAATCCAAACCTTGAGGGCAGCTGAACCCCCCTGTATCATCATTTCCCTGCTACATGACTTCTTTCTTTCTTGCATCATGATGATGACAAGCTGCAACGTTATCCAGGGTTCAGCTCCACACGCTGTCCCCTTGCAAAGGAAGTCACCAAGAGAAAAAGCCTGATGGGGCTGAGAAAGAGATCACCCCTAGTGTGATGGCTTGCTTGACTCCCTTCTAAATAACCTTCTCCCATAAGTACCATTAATGCTAGGGAGTGCCAAATTAAGAGCAATGCGAAGTCTTTGCAAATGGTGACTAAATGATGGAGACAATAACAATGTAAATAACTTGGTAATTTAAATAGCTGGTTTATAAATAAACCAGAGTCAATATATATTCCTGCTGGTCTCTAAAGAAATTAGACCAGTAAATTCCCGTGAATCACAATAAGGAACATATTTTGTACATTTAAAATAAATCTCACAGCTGCATGATGAAGTACTTTTAATTATTGTAGAGTGGTACAGGCAGCAGCTTTATATATTATATCTCTCCAATCAATAACAAAAGAAGTGCTTTGCAGGAACTGGTGCTGTACTTGTGCAAGAAAATAACTTGTACTTCAAAAGAAAAAGTCGAATCCTAACCTTAATTTGTCCTTGCTAGTCATTTTATCTGACATGTATCTTAAAGTGCAATCAGTTACCTCTTCTAAGCATCACAGTGCTTAGAAGAATGTGGTGTACCTTAAACTGGGCAAAACTTTGGTGGGTTTTGCATTTCAGCTGTAGCTGATAAGGAGAAAGAAAAAGAATGTGGAAATACTTTGACTTTATAAGCAACATGTATGAAATCAGAGATAATTTTTCTAAACATGCTTTTTATTTTTTTTTAAATGAAAGGAACTCTGCAAGGTGGGCACTCTAGAATGGTATTTTATTTTAAAAGAAACGAAAAAATGCTCACAGTAGGCAAAATCCCCAAATAGATCCTGTAGCCCGTTGCATTCAGCGGGTAGCCTGGATTGTTAGCATAATAGTAAAACTCCAACAGTGACACTTGAAGCAAAACTTTATGCATTTTTAAAGTCAGATTAAAAAAAAATCCCTGAATTTGATTCTCACATTCCTGTTTTCAGACATGCCACTGGAAAAATAAACCTCTACATATAGTCGGAGTGGCTAATGTTAGCATCCCGGACTTTCCACCACACAACTCTGTGGCACACAGACACTGGAGACCTATTAGTCCCAGACAAGGTCACTGTTGATCTGTTTTTCAGAAAACCCACCTGGCTTATGAGTGGCTTCACCTTTAGGTAACCACAGCTGTTCCTTAGGAGGATTCTGTCCCTTTGCAGTCATTCCTGATACAAGATACATACTCCTGCTTACCCGAGCAAGTAGCAATTATGCTATTAGAGAGGAAGAGCACCCTCTGAAAATGGTTCGGCATCCCAGTTACTTTCAGGAGCACCTAGACAACATTGCTAGACTTGTGAGAGGGCATCTCATCTCCAGACCTAGAGCTGCTGTGCTAAACTGCATTAGCTTTCCTTTTTTTAGCTATATAGGGCTTTTTCTCAGGAGAGGCTACAGCTTCTGGTGGCCAGGAGCAGAGCCACAGCCAGGAGGACATGTTAAGCTATTTTGTGTCTCCCACAGATGGCCTCTACTAGCTCTTCACTGCACTGTTTCACACCCCGGGGGGTCTCTCAAGCTCCAGACGTGGTTGTGGATTACTTCAAACTTATTGGAAACAGGCATTTTCTCAAGATGCCTTCAAAGATGTTTTCTCCATTTGACCACCATAGACTGTTCTGGCACTTACTTTCTAATTTTTATGGTGTTTAGCACATCTGGTAGAGCCGTTGTCCGCATAAACAGCTGACATTTTGGTGGCACCTCTGTGCCAAGGCATCAAGGCATCCACAAGCTCTGCAGAGAGCTTCCCACTGCCCATGGGGCAGGAGTTATCAATGACTCCTCAACAGCTCCAGCCACTGTTAAGCCGGCACTGCAGGAAGGCTGCGGATGGGCAGAATGAAATATGCAATTTTAAATTAACCCCAGGGATAACATTATCCTGGGAGGAAGTCCTTGATAATTTTAATGACCACAGAAATTCAGGGAAAAGCCTCTTTATTAGATCTCGTTCCAACATAGCATCTTCTCAATGCTGCATTGAATACCAAACGGCAGCGGGGAGGTGTCCTCCGCCCAGCCTCTCTGTCCTAGCTCTGCCCTTGCTTCCCTTCTCCTCCCACAGAGAACCTTGCACAGATCTCACAGGGATGGGAAAGGGGTCACCCGTGGGAAAAAGGGTAATAGCTCAAACAGTCAGATACTGGTACCAAATTTCTGTCACCTGCATCTATATTAAAATGTCATGGCCAGGTAGCTCTGCCAGATGGGGTGTGTATGTGTGTGCGTGTGTGTGTGGTGGTGATTTCTTATTGGAGGGACAGCAGCTAGGCAGTCCCTTCTCCAAGAGAGCTTGGCTTTTGGCTGTGGGAGGGAAGGGCATTGGTTTCAGAAGACATATAGGAACATCCACAGGAGCACCTTCCCAGCCTGGTGCATCAATCCTCACTGTCTGATAGAGATGGATGCACTGCTTCCAAGCGAAAGAGAATTATCTCCTGAACCACAGCCCTCCCTGCAACTCTCTTCCTTTGCCTGTGCAGCCTGCCAGCCAAACTCCTTGCAGAATAACTCTGCCTGGTTGACAAGAGTCACTGTGATCACAGTCCAAGGCGACATGTTCGGCATTCACAGGAAGCCGTGGGTTAAAGTACAATTGACCTTCAAAACCCACCAGCACAGGCAGCGCTCCGCTGAAGTGAAATGCAAGGCTAATTTATGAATGGGGCAACTCATCAGCAGCATTTTAATGAATAAACGATGTGCCCATTCATTATTTTTCCATTTCCAAGTGTTAATAAACAGCCCGGTGATAATTAACTGAAATTCTACCTTTATAGAAAAGTGGCACTTCATAAATATCAAATTGTGCTATTATCGTACAGATCTGCTGGGTTTCCATGAATATATAAATTCAGCAATTACCTCTGGAACTGTTTGCTAAAACGTAAGAGCAGGTTAGTGAAGAAGGGGAAAGTCATACAGCAATTAAGATCCGAGAAACAAACAAAACGTCCTCTTGATTCAAAAATTCAATGACAGTAAACAGGGCAATGCAATCAGGAAGGAAAGCCCTGCCCTAATCAGCAGAGGTGATTTTCTCACGTCACGGTAGTGAAACCTGCCTGCAATCAGCCGAGTGAGGCTTTAAGGCACTGAGCATCCGGAACTCCTGCCCAACATAGTAGCACGACCACATCAGAAGGTCAGGTCTCTCTTAGAGAACAAACAGAAGCTCCCAAATTTTTGTACCTTCCTAGAAAATTACCCTGAAATAAAATAAATAAATAAAAAAAATAACCCAAAAAGAAAAGAAGAACTGACCTTTACCAGGGCTGGGCTTTGCACGTTGCTGGCAAAGGTGTGAGCTGCTTCTCTCATTTCAATGAGATGCTAATTCCTGTACTCTCTTTCTGCGGGGAGGCACTCGGTCCCACCAGAATGGGAGGCTGTGGGAGTGGGGTGGAAGAGGGGAGTGGGACCTTCCTTTGGCACACTTTGGGGCATCCCCAAGTGACTGGGAAACAGGAGGAGGTGAATTTTCCTCTGAATTTAGATGAATTGCAGGGGAGAAGGGAAATTGCTCAGCTCTCATCAGATTGCCACTTCCATCCTCGTCTGTGGTTTCTTGAAAACTAAGCAAGAGCAGATGTTTGGAACAAGATTTCAGAAGAAAGTGGAAATGCCAAAAGTGGGCTAGTGGCAAGAAAGACAAGTACAACTGCCTGTGCCGTTCTGCCCACATTGAACCGGAGCTGTGTTGGGGTCAGAGCTCTCCATCAGCAGCTCTGGAGCCAAAGATCCGCTGTGGTGGCCTGAGCCACATCAGTGGGGCCTGTGGCAGCATGGTCTGGGTTTGGCTAAGCCTACTGCTGGTTGGATGTGGCACCCAAAAGCCAAGGCCAGGTGCTTGGTTTGGTTGGTTCAGCAGCTCCACGATCCAAGTGTGGTAGTGGGGGCGCCTACATAGCTAGTGACTAGTGGCTAGTGACACTGAGGCAGAGAGGTGGCACACATGTTGGATTGGCGGGTTAGGGCTAGAATTCAGCATGTGCTGCTCCTTCACATTGAAGAGGTGCTGTGCCCTTTGTTGGGGCAGTGCTCCTTTGACGGTGGGAAAACCTGGACTCTCCCACTCCTGGATGAATGGAGGTGCCTAAGGGACAAGCAATAGCACTGAGACAGGAAAGAGGGATTTCTGGGGTTTTGAACACGCTGCACACCTTACATCATTATTACAGATGCAAACCCAAATTCTGACTCTGGGGCACGAGGCAGTGAGCGCAGGCACTCCCTTCTGCTTTGCACTTAGGTGCACGAACTGAGCAGCGCCGTGCTATGGTCAGACAGCTACTACTATGCGCTCGCCTGCATGCATCGGTTTTCCACCAGCATGGGTGATGAGAAGATTATCTTGCCCACAGCAGGTGACAGTGTTGATTCATGGCTGAGCCAGCCGCAGTTGCTTAGCTATGCAGCTGCCATCCCCCGGCTTCCCACATCTCCATACAGTTCCTGAAGCCAAGACTACTCCAGCAAGGGAATGCACTGGGCCCAGAAAGGCAACTTCCTTTGATGAGGACCTTTCAAACCTCTTTGACCTGACCCCACTGACAAAAGAGCCCTTCAAAGAAGATGAACTGTTTCATGTGGCAGCAATTTCTCATGTCAATCAAAAAGATTTTTTTTCTTACAGCAACAACTCTCTCCTTTCCCCACAAAATTATTCATTTTAATACAGCTATCCTCCTCTCTACAGTGAACACCCTTGGGTAGCATCTTCCAGTGTCTCACAGACACACTCTTCAATTCGAATTTCCATATTTTATTTTCTTTTAAAAAAAAAGGGGGGGGGAGTGAATGAATTGAGCTTTCTTTGATTAAGATTCTTATTTTGCATTTTTTAAAACACATCTTTCTAAAAGCAAGTTCCTGCATGAGATCTGGTGGTCTTCTGAATATCTTTTAAGAAATAGATGCTTAACTTTCTTTCTTTCTTTCTCTCTCTCTCTCTTTTTTTTTTTTTTTTAAATGATAGAATGTTTGACCTGTTGGCCTCAAATTTTTAACTCAGTTTTCTGCCTTAAAATATTGCTGCAGCAGTATTTGAACTTCTATGACATTGGGAGATACAAGTCAAACAAATATTTCTGATGTTGAAGTAACTATTAAACTTCAATGTGAATCCGTAGCCTTGAACCATGTTTTAGCCAGGAAGCAAATAATATGGATGCACAATTCAGAGGAAGCCATAAAAGCTGTTTTAAAATGGCCTACAATAGATTTTCAGCACTTTAAAATTGTCCTGCATTGGAAGTCCCTTCTCTCGCACTCCTCCCAGGCTCAGAGGGAGCCTCAAACTCTGCTGCAACTCTGGTAACCTCTACCTCTTTGGGAAGGAGAGATTTCCTTCCCAATGATATAAAGCATCTGCCCTGAGCCTGGAGCAGGGAATATAACATAAATACTTTAGCAGATTAGTCTAGAAGAAAAGCCGTAATCTGTTTAGAGGTTTGGAACATCTCAAGAGCTTCAGCAGAGATGGATGGATGGTCAGGGAGTCAATGAGGTGGTCAAATACATGCGTGATTTAGTCATATTGTTACTGCTCCAGGACTTGCCTCGCAGTTCCATGCTCCGCCATATGGCCGTCGTTACCCGAAACGTGCGGTATGCATATATAACAAACAAAGCTGTACGCAATGCCTGCAGTCAGGACGGGCTAGCCATTTCCACCTGCTTTAAATTTTGTTACTGTCCACCTCCTCCTTTGTAGCTGTCAATGTTTTCTCATTCCTGCAATTATTTATTTAGCCATTTATTTGGAAAATTAGTTGGCTTAGGCATTTTGTAAACTTTAAAAAGCCCCACCACCTTTTACAACGAGACCAAACTTGTCAAAATAAACAGAAACTGGACATTTCTGAGAAAGAAGATGTGTAGGAGAGCAAAATGTGTTTCCTGTCAGCTAGTGGAAATTAGCTGTGATCTGAAAAAAACAGTAAGGGATTGGATTTTTTGTAAATGTCCCTTTTTTTTTTTTGTTTTACATGCTCTCTGCATTTAATAATGTGCTGTGATCACAGCCTAGCTGTTCCATGGGAATGCCTAGTGCAGGAGTATGTTAATCACACCCTGCTCTTCTCGGTGGTTATTGGAGTTGTATAGAAACCTTTCCGCCAAGCTGCCAGAGAGATGCTTGTCACCGCCAATGTCTGAGTTTCATCCATGTAACTCAGGAAATTTGACATTAAATGAGGCAGAAAGCTGTACCTTCTGAACATCCCCAGGTGTCCTGGTGCTAACAGTTATAGGTATGTGGCAGAGGAGGTCTATTCCTGTCATTTTTTTAAAAATAAAAAAAAATATCCCCCCTCCCCGTCCCTCCGCCCCAACCATAGGAAATATCTTAGAAGATTATTAACAAAATTAAAGGTTCAAAGACAGGGAAATGGGTAAAAGTGGCAGCTGAACTTTAATTCTGGTCTCTGAATTAAGCTTCTAATTATGCCTGCGCAGAATCCCAGGTCGCTGCGAACACTGAAACCTGCTGATTTATTTCTTGCTCCATATCTGCGACACTTCTCCCCAAACAGTGTGGGATGAAAGAGCAGGAGCCTCCTGACTCTGCAAGTCAAGTTAAAATGCGGAATACAGCCCAAATCCAAGGCTTGGACTAAGCTCTACATGCAGGTGAGGCATTTGTAGAGGACAGCATTACTTGTTCCATGGAATGGCAGTTACTGAGGGAAACTGAGGCTGAGTTGTAGTTGTTGGTCTTCATTGTTGTGGTGTTTGCATTATGCCAGAACATAGCCAAAATGTTTATTTCTTTAAAGGGAAAATGAGCATTTGAAAGAGGCTGTTGCTGAGACCTTTGGTCCAGGTGGTTTGTTGTAGCACTTCTTTGGAAAAGTCGATACAGGACAGGGATTCAGATCCAGTTTTCCTGTTTTGCTAGGAAAAAAAAGTCTTAAACTTGTACCACCTCAGTTTCCACCCATCCCATTCCCATCCCATCCCATCCCATCCTTCATGTCTTCAATCCACTGATGCTTAATGCAAACAAGTTTTACCAACTACAGTTCTCAGATATGTGAGTTTATTAGAAACTGTGAAAAGCAGCATCTGCAAAGGGAAGAGATATCCAAGGAAATGTTGTGCTGGAGATTTCCTCAGGCAGGAGCAGGAGCCCAGCAGTTATCTGTGGGCTTTGGTTGCCAGCTGGCCAAGCAAGAGGTGCTCATGGGCCAGCCAGTTGGCACCCTCATCCCTCGGGAATGGCTGGGAAGAAAGTTGCTGCTTGGGTGGCATGTGGGACATCAGAGAGATGACAGTGCTGGGAGAGGTGGAGGGTGAGGGGGCAAGGGAATGTTATTGAGGCCATTGGAAACATGGTGAGGACTTGGGATGGTTTGTGGGGAGGAGGAGGGGAATAGGAATATAGGACACAGCTTCATAGTAAACTAGGCTTCGTTAATGATGCGGCTTTCAGAACTGCTTGTTTTCTAACTTGCAAAGAGTCTGTCAAGTGCTGCTGTTTTTTCTCTCTTAGACTTTTCTCCTCATTACTGTGTTCTTTTCTCTATTGCCATCCCATGCTGTGACTTTGATTCTCTGCTCTGAGTCACAACATATCCACTGCTGCTTTATATTTTGAAATGCCTTTACATCTGCATTAATATAAGAATGTGTTTTGGCATAATAATTGTATACAGTTATTGACCATGTAACCAATAGTGTGGAGTTGGTAGAACCTTTGCTGCCATTTAAATCAAATCATTGACCAGATCTGTAAATGGTCCTAGCAGATGCTTTATATTAAAAGGAAAAAGGGACTTGAGTTTGTTGGGATTTTTTTTTCCTCCCAGTCATATATAAAGCTGCCAAATAAGATGATTTCATCCTTTTGTTCATCTCTCAAGCACCCCCAGGATTACACACAAATTACTGTGAGTGTCAGGCGGGGCTCCCGGGAAGCTGCGGGCAGCAGCGGCGGGGGACTGCAGGCCACGCCGTGCCTGGATCGCTCTGGCAGAGCAATCTGGGAGCCGCCGTCTCACGTTGTGCCCCGCGAACCTTTCCAGGAGCCTTACGCTTGCTCTCAAAGCAAAAATCAAGTTGTCAAAGGCTGCGTCTGTGCAGCTAAATAAAGCAGGGCTAGGGAGCAGGCTTGACTGCTGGCCATCCAGGCTACTTAGTTATTAGCTGTTAGCTCACACCTTGGCACAGCCTCGATATGTGCGAGCTTCTGTCCCTCGGGAAGTGCTGGGTCATGGCTGGCCCGTGCGCTCGGCTGGTGCTATCAGGGAGGGTGCAGGAGGTTTGGCTCCCTCTGACCCGCGGGTGTCCGGGTTGCTCTCTCCAACGCCTCTCCCTGCGCAGTCGCAGCACGGAGCCTGGGGTGTCTGCTTAGCAAAACAACACCGTCATGGGCTGCAGATCCGAACGGCTCAGGGCCAAATGCAACAACAAAGCCAGAGTGTCATGTTTATATCTCCGGCCCGTAGGAGCATCCTGCAGAGCCAAGTGCCATGCAGCTGGTAAGCCTGCACCAGAGAAAGCTCCCGGACCTCTTTGATTCAGCAGCACTGACACAGCTGCTGAGATCAGGAGTGAGAAATATTAGATGGAGGATTGTCCTACAAGGGCACGTGAACTGGTGCAAGGTGATGTAATGAGACGTCTTGGCCCATCTTTTTGGCATTTAATTTTGATATCTTACACAAAATTTTTAGATGCTGCTAATGCTCAGCATTAAGGAAACTAAGACCTTTCATAGGGACTTATGCCAGGCATCTGGAAACTGAGGAGTCTCAACTCATTGGTTACTTTTAAAACTCCTGGACAGAATTTCTGTCTGGCTCTTGCTCTCCTCTGTTCCTATATGATACATCATTATGATATGTAAGAATTTCTCACTGTGTACTTTATCCAAACACCTGACTCCGTTCTTGCTCATTTCATTTTAAAGGAGAATTACTCCTACTAATGGTAAAGGAGTTTCATTGATTGAAGAGTAAAGTTTGAGTAACAATGTGCATGAAGTTAGAAACAGGTGGCTAGTTCATAGAATCATAGAATTGTTAAGGTTGTAAAAGACCCCTAAGATCATCTGGTCCAACCATTAACCTACCACCACCACGTCTACCCTTAGACCATGTCCTCAGGCACTGCATCTACCCGTCTTTTAAACACCTCAAGAGATGGGGACTCAACCACCTCCCTGGGTAGACTGTTCCAGTGCTTGATAACTCTTTCAGTACAGAAGTTTTTCCTAATATCTAACCTAAATTTTCCCTGGCACAACTTGAGGCCGTTTCCTCTAGTTCTTTCACCTGCTATTGGGGAGAAGAGACCAACCCCCACCTCACTACAACCTGCTTTCAGGTAGTTGTAGAGAGAAATAAGGTCTCCCCTCAGTCTCCTCTTTTCCAAACTAAACAACCCCAGCTCCCTCAGCCGCTCCTCGTAGGGCCTGTTCTCTAGACCCTTCACCATCCTCGTTGTCTTTCTCTGGACACGCTCCAGAACCTCAACGTCATTCTTGAAGTGAGGGGCCCAAAACTGAACACAATACTCGAAGTGAGGCCTCACTAGTGCAGAATACAGGGGGATAATCACCTCCCTGGTCCTGCTGGCCACACTATTCCTGATACAAGCCAGGATGCCATTGGCCCTCTTGGCCACCTGGGCACACTGCTGGCTCATGTGTAGGTGGCTGTCGACCAACACCCCCAGGTCCCTGTCCGCCAGGCTGCTTTCCAGCCACTCCTGCCCAAGACTGTAATGTTGCCTGGGGTTGTTGTGACCAAAGTGCAGGACCTGGCATTTGTCCTTGTTGAACATCATACTGTTGGCCCCAGCCCAACAATCTAGCCTGACCAGATCCCTGTTTGAAGGGTTGAGAAGAAATCACACTGGTGCTCTAGACAGCACAATGGGGGTTTGCACTGTATGCAGCCTGTGTTGGCTACAATGGACCTGCTCACATCCTTAAAACATCTCCACACTTCTGAGACTACTTTATGTGAAGTGCTTTAGGAAGTCTGTTTTTAAAAGGCTAATTTGAGATATTTGAGAAAAGGCAATGCACTGCTTTGTCCCTTCAAGTTTTCTTTTTATATAACACATTATTATATAACATATATTTAACAATGTTAAACAACATTGTTTCTGTTTACCAAAGCCAACTTTGCACTGTGAGTGAGCAACTCAGCCAGTTCAGACTTTGTAGTCTCACCTCATCTTGTTTATGAGCTCTGTCTCTTCCTCCTTTCCCCACCTCTAGGGTCAGCTAAGCAAGGAAGAGAAAGAGAGAAGTCCCCAGAGATCAACTGCATCAGGGCCATTCATAGCTGCATCCCAGGCAGGGCAGCTCCCAAATTCCCCTCTCAGGTATCTCCCTCACCTCTCACTTCTTGGCAACACACCCTGGGGCTGCAGGAGTTTTTCACAAGTTTTTCACAAGACCTTTCACAAGGGCCTTTTTCAGTCAAAGGGTCAACTGTGTAACTTGGATCTTAATTTAATATTCAACATAAATTTATCCTGCAAGTAAAATAGAGAAGCTCAAAGACTGAACCCTGATCTGGAACATTTTGTATGTGTGCTTTAAAAAAAACATAAGCAGACCATACGTGGTCCTCCCCTACCGGTTCACAGATCCTTTTGAAAGCTGACTACAGCATCTGCTGACAATGTTTTCTACATATATGTAAGCTTTGCTTTCCATGCATATTCATGTGGTAGGTCATTTATACACAGCATAAACAATAACAGACCAAGGACTATGTCTGATGGACCCCAACAGGACTAGGCTGAAAAGATTTAGTGCTTCTAGTAACAATATTTTGTTGGCAATTTGACAGCTTTGACCTAAGCCAAGTGACAGTGTTAGGTGATACACAGTATGCTGACAACTTATTACATAAAGTATCATGGTTGGCTGTCAAAAGCTTTCTTGGAATCCAGAAATATAGCTCTGGCCAATTTTTATGGCAGCGAAAATGTGTTCAGTAATTTCTACCAAGGCAGTTGTTGAGTGGGGAGGCTGAAAGACAGTACTGATGGAGAGTTATTTGATAACAACAGCAACAGCAAGTTGTCCACCTGCAATCGGGCAGGTTTACCCACATGGTTTTGTAACCTTCTTGGCAGCGACTCAGACATTATGATACAGTCTGGACAATTCACTTTTTTTTTTCTCCGGGGAAATGCATTATCCCAGAAAAACTAACATGCTACCTATTTCCTTTTTAATTTAAAAATGAAATAGGAAGGAGTACCAGTGCCTGAGAATAATAAAGCAATGACAGTTGTATTCTGTGCCTCAGAAACACAGGGCACCTTATTTTATGCCTTGAAGCTGTGAGGACCCTGTGGGCCAGAGGGCATTGCTCACCCTTGCTCACCCACTCCCCTGGGAAGCTTAATGGCGTTACCGGAGCCAAGGGTTTGGCAGAGCCACACATCTGCTTTTTCAGTAATGATTTGGAAACACAAAATCACAGCTCTTCTTAGTTGTTTTTCTGAAGCTTTGCTTGCAATGGTACAGAGATGGTTCTTTGAAATGTAATGCAGTTTTGTTAGAAGGATTGATATGACAGGAATGGTCACTTTTGAGCAGCAAAAGTCCTCAGTGGCTTTCCTGAGCATGCCTCCCTTCGTCCCTGTTAAGGGAAGAGATCAGTACATGCCCAAGTAGCTGGAAGGATATTCAGTGCTTCAAGAGGGGCAGATAGCTGCATGGCAGGCTGTAAGTCAGCAGACACATGAATCACAGAATCATCATGGAATGGTTTGGGTTGGAAGGGACCTCAAAGATCATCTAGTTCCAACCCCCATTGCCATGGGCAGGGGCACCCTCCACTAGACCAGGTTGCCCAAAGCTCCATCCAACCTGGCCTTGAACACTGCCAGGGAGGGGCAGCCTCAGATTCTCTGGGCAGCCTGTGCAAGGGGCTCACCACCCTCACAGGGAAGAATTTCTTCCTAATGTGTGATCTAAATCTGCACTCCTTCAATTTAAGGCTGTTGCCCCTTGTCCTATTACTACATGCCCTTGTAAATGGTCCCCTCTCCACCTTTTCTATAGGTCCCTTCTGGCACTGGAAGGCCGCTGAAGCCTTCTCTTCTCAAGGCTGAACAACCGAAACTCTGTCAGCCTGTCTTCATAGGAGAGGTACTCCAGTCCTCTGATCACCTTGGTGCCTCTCCTCTGGACTCTCTCCAACAGTCTTTCTTGTACTGTAGACCCCAAAGCTATAAACAGTACTCCAGATGGAGTCTTAGAACAGAGTAAAGGGGGACAATTACCTTCCTGGATCTGTTGGTGACAATTCTGATGCATCCCAGGATACAATAGGTTTTCTGGGCTGTGAGCACACATGGATAGCTCATGCTGAGGTTCTCATCAACCAACACCCCTAAGTCCTGCGCAGGGATGCTCTCAATCCATTTTCTGCCCAGTCTGTAGTTGTGCTTGCGATTGCTTGGCACCTGGTGCTTGACCTTGTTGAAGTTCTCAAGGTTCACACCGGCCCACCTCTCCTGCCAAGGTCCCTCTCCTGGCTGGCATCTGTTCCCTCCAGCATATTGACTACAAAGCACAGCTTGGTGTGTCATTGATAAATTTGCTGAGTGTGCACCTGGTCCCACTGTCTGTGTCCCCAACAAAGATGTTAAACTGTGCTGGTCCCAGTACTGACCCCTGAGGACTGCCACTCATCATTGATCTCCACTTGGACATCGAGCTGTTAACTGCAAATCTCCCAGTGCAACCCTCCAGCCAGCTCCTCACCCACCAAGTTGTCCATCTATCAAATCCATGGCCCTTCAATTTAGAGACAAGGATGTCATATGGGACAGTGTCAGTTGCTTTGCACAAGTCCAGGCAGATGACATCAGTCACTCTTTCCTTATCCACCAACACAGTAATCCTGTTGCAGAAGGCCTCCAAAATCTGTCAGGTGTGATTTGCCTGACATACTCATCAGTTGAGGTGTCTTACAAGGTCTGCTCAGATCTGGGCTTCTCCTTTTTGATGTGGCCTTTGCTAGAGTGGTTGCATTCTCTGAGTTACGGTGGTTCCCACACACTTCTAAAATGCAAATCAAGCATAGCATAATAGACCTATCATCTTATTTATAAACATTAATATTTTTTTTTTTTTTTACCAAAACAGCAATTGCCCTTGTAAGAAAAGGGCCTAGGGAGTTAAGCTTTGGTCCCAGCTTTGGTCTCTTGGGTTTGATACCTCTGCTTCAACCTGGCTTGTGGGATATGGTAGGGAAGCAAGGTGACACGAGCCCTGGATGAAAGGATGGCACCATGGTTATCAGCAGCAGGTGGCCTTTCCTTTATGGGATGGTGACCCATCTTGTTCTAGCCTTTAAAAAACTGAGCCAGTATGACAACCACCACAGGCAACCGTTTTTAACCGACTGCACATGATCAGACACACAGACCCCTTCTTCTGGCACGTCTAGCACAGTCTTAATTAAGAAAGTCAGGAGCTGGAGTTGAAAATACGGTATCACATTTCCCATAATGTGCGAATTGATGGTTTCCTACAGTCAGTGCTGACAAAAATCCTCCCTTCCTCCAAGTTCAAAGAAACTGTTGAATATACAGATGGGCTGTATCTACACCTTTCCCCTCGCAGCAAAAAGTGCTTTAGATGATTAAGAATTTAAACTGTATTGTAAGCGAGAATCTTGGCCGTTTAAGGAATAAGGGTTTCCTTAGAAACCGGGAAAAGTAGTTTAGGAGCAGACGTTTATGAGGGCGAATATGTACACCATCAATTAACACCTTGTTTCTTTCACAAGTTCAGTTATATTTACAACACTGCTATGAAGCAGTGAAAGCAGACAGTTTTGTATGTGCATCAGGGCTGTGAAAGATAGACTCTGCGCTACCAGACAAACAGGGATTCACACCATATGGCTGGTTCAGGAGTTCTGACCGATTTAGAGCAAACGCATAGTAATTTCCCACTGGGGTCGGGTTAGGATGAATATTAATACAGATCAGACATTGACAAACAGAGAAATGGACAAACGTTGTCCCCAGATTACGTTCCTCACCACCACCCTCAACCCGACACTAGTTTTTAAAGCTGTTTTCTTGGCAAAGTCAGAGGTTTGCACCTGATTTTCATGGTACTTTACTAATGTCAGGCCTCTGTAAATTCCTACCAAATGTTCCCAGCTCCAAGTAGCAGACCATCATCTGCAAGCCGATATCCAAAAGAGTTCAGAGGCTGAACATGTTTAAAAAGCAACCAAACAAGCCAAGAGCTCAACCGCTAACAGTGTTGAGGAGATTGTAGACACCCAGCTTGGCACCAACACGTGCTGCTGTCATTCCTACCTTTAGTGATGGTTTCATCCAGAGTCGGTTTTATATAAAAGGTGGTGCTGGAGTACCAGTCTCCTCGTCTCAACTTCTGATCAGCTTGTTTAGTGGAAACTGGAACAGGCTGCCCAGAGAGGCTGTGGAGTCTCCTTCTCTGGAGACATTCAAGAGCAATCTGATGCATTCCTGTGTGATCTAATCTAGGTGACCCTGCTCAGCCAGGGGTGTTGAACTAGATAATATTCCAAGGTCCCTTCCACCTCCTAATGTTTTGTGATTCTGTGAAACAATGGATAGCAAGGTTTGAGCAAGAACTTGAGTTCCGTATGTGGTGCTAAAAATGGACATTTTGAGTCGCAGTCTTCTACCTCTCCTGTTCCAGAGATACAGCACTGCATTCAGCTCCTTGGAAAGCAAAGCACTGTTCCTCAGTTTCTTAAGGAAACCCCACTAGAGATGACAGTTGGATGGGGCTGTATCCCGCAAGTTAGGCAGATCCCATCTGAGTACTCACCACTTATCATATACCCATGTAGGCCTCAGCTACGCTGAGGGTACATCAATCCTTTCGATTGACAGGTTCTGTTCAGCTGACAAACTGTAACCGTGTGAGTGGAAATTTTTCATTCAGTGGCTTATTTCAGGGTGGCCGAGCTGAAAGAATCAAATTGAAAATGACTTGGCTAGAGGACAGGTTAGTAGAATGATTGTTTTCCTATGTTAAAAAAAAACCCAAACTTATTTTTGAAGAAATCTCTCAAGCAGAGGTTCTGTAGCAGTGTCTTTAGATTTGGCAGGGTGCACAACTTCTATATACCAGATCTGGGTTTTTTTGCAGTTATTCTCAATATTCTCATGCATAGGTCTTAAAAATTGCAATTAATACAGGCCCTGTAGTATAGGAGTTTGGGTTTTTTTAATCTGCATTATTAAGCATGTTGACATGGGGATTATTTTTGTGTTTTGATGACTTAATTTTTTTTTTTATTCATTCTGTATTTGAATTTTGGGTACCACTGTGTTACAGTACTCATGTTGCAGGTATTTTACTTGCAAAGAGAATACATGATGGAACATTAAGTCATGAATTGAAAGCTTAGACAATACCCAGAGCAGCTTGATTTTCCCTTGCATACCCAATGCACACCCAATGCACATAAAAATTTGTATGAAGGCCATCTTAGTAACTATGTGCAGTTCCATTTCCTCTCCTTTGTTTGCCATGCTTTGCTCTCTATATGTTGTTGTATCTCTAAATGTTGTTCACATTCCAGTCCAAAGACAATTTTTCTGATTTCCTCATGGCTTGCAAGATGGTTTTATCTTCATGTTCCAAACACAAACTTATTTTTGTAACACATCAAAGGGGACTTCCATAGCCTGGAAAACATTTCTCCTTGAGATTCATTGCTTCATCACTACCCACCACTTCCACAGTAGAAGAGGCAGAAATAATCCAGAGACTTGCCTTTCTTTTTTTTTTTTTTTAAACACAAGCCTGTTTCAAAATCTTCTGGCTTATCATAGCATCAGGCTTGTGGCAAAAAATGCAACCATGTAAGGAACATTTACTTCAGATAAGTATAAGGAGTTTAAATTCAGGGTTTTTCAGTCTCAGCTGTTTCATAACCTGTTTTTTAGAGTTTGATTTTCCCACCTTTGAAATAGTCTTGTTCAATGGTTGTGCAACAAGCAGACTGTTTACCCACTAACAAAAGAAGAAAACATAACCGACCTAAAATCCATGTCCTCAGAAAAAAACCTCCACACCAGCTTTAGATGCCAAAAGGAAAGGCAACTCTGAGAGACTTATATTTACCATAACATATGGGAGAGGGAAAAAAAAAACCCCACAAATTCATGACCAGCATACAGTTTCTTTTGATCTACTGCTAAATTGTTCCTAAAGAATAAATACACCTAAAGGGCCTCATCCTGAATGGGATCCATGCCACTGCACCTTCTGACTCTTTGCAAACATGAGACCTCAGCTTACAAAACATACAGTAGGCTTAAAAACCTGAGGAGCCTATCACAGTCTGGCTGAGACAGACTCGGTCAACCACAGGACTTGTTCTTCATCGGTGAGGCCGTTCACCTCCTGAACATTTCAATCGAGGTGCTGGCAGATGTGCTCCTGCACAAGCTTGCATGCTTGGCCCTACAGCAGCTTCCAGCATTGTGTGGCAGAAGCGAGACAAAGATAAATGGAAGTGCAAAAGCTATATTTACGCAGCATTTAAACACCCTGTATACTGGAGATCGAAGGGCTTGCTGATAGGTGACATTGCAGGTTTCTATAGGGAGCGCGTCCAGTAGAGCACCCTTAAGCCTCATTCAGGTCATGCAGCTCTCATGACTTCACCTAAGGGTTGTTGTTTTGCCTGAAAAGCAGGGGTTTTCTGGGTAAAATCCAGACAATAGTGAAGTTTGATCCCTGATCTCAGCAAAGCAGGAACATTGCTCTCCCAGAAACAGTCTTCAACTGTTCACAGATAATCCAAATCTAAATAGGAAACAAATCAGATATGAAAAGAACATGCACAGCAAGCGCAGGTCCAGCAAAAAATACCCCAAAACCCAAAAGTTAGTTTAAAAATATGTTGATTTTGCTTCACAAGCCAAAAACATGAAGCAAGGATAGAAGAATGACATTATTTTTTTACTGCTTGCCATTCAAATAACATCTCCCTTTGGCATACCTTTAGACATCAGTTTTGCACTTCATAGAGTGTTAATATTAAAGCTGGAAGAACATGAAGCTGCAAGAAGTATTTGCAACAAAGCGTATTTTCATGGAGATAGACCTGCTTTCACATTCATATGACACCAGCAAAGTTGGAGTAAAATTAGGGTATTTTGAAATCAATTTTTATCATAGGATGACTTTGGAATTTGATGTTGAAGACTGGCATAAAGGATACATGAAGAGATAGTTCAAGATGTGTCTTTAATGAACAATATTTTACTACATGAAGAAATCACCATATTTACCATGTCTCCTTTCAAGAAATCACTTTTGACTCTGTTGTGAATCACTGATGGAGAACATGGAGTAGGAATGGCCCTAAATACAGAGGTATAAAATAATAAACACATTTTCATTGTGAAAGATTATTTTGACCACGTCTTCTTTGCTGATGAACAGAATATTAATGGCAGTCAAAATCTTGATGCTACTGCTCTGTGAGTGCAATGGATCAAGGACTGTTAATGCTAACAGTATCTCTGTTAGACATTAAATAGAGAATGGGGTGTGGGTCATGTGTGCTAGTTGCACAGGTAGTGCCTGAGCACCCTGAAAAGGTGTATCAGATGTTCCACCACAATGAACGCAGTGAGACCCAGCTGCCTGGTTGGTCCCAGCAGGAAGGTTTGTGGAGGTTTGTTGAAACTCTGGCCACGGCTGTGGGGTGCTATTTTTTTTTTCTCAAAAGACACTGCTGATCCTCAGAGTGTGCAGTCCTAAGGAAGTGGAGGAAGTGGCATCACTGTGTGGGTGACTATGAAGAGAAACCACTGCTCCCCACATCGTCTGCTGGGGTTTACAGCCCCTTCGGCTCCTGCTATTTCTTCCTGCCCATGAAACTCTGCCTGCCTTATTGTAGTGCAAAATAATTCAGCAGAAATAAAAGTAAAATACTTCAACCAGATGAAATTTAAATAGTATTAAATTGTGATTTGTGAAGCAAAACTGCTGAATGAGTAAAAGAAAAAGAAGCATGAAAGATTTCGTATCAGTTTTTCCATTTCAAAAGGCTCCCCTGTAGAATGACCCATCCAGCATTCTTCAGGCTTTAATTAATTAAAAGCAGGGAGAAAGTTAGGATTTTGGTGCAGGATAAATATTCCAGACTTGAGCAGAAGATGTTGCTTTAATGACCTGGACACTATCCAGGAAGTACGCAAAGGCTAGCAGGCACTTCTGACAGCTAATATATCTGATAAAAAAGAGCATTCTGGCCAATTAAAGAACTGGGGTAGAAATAATGGTTTGTCACGAAGTGTGTAACTGAGGCCAATTGGTCCAGATTAACCAGTGGGTTATCCTTTGTAAGTGAATTTAAAGGTCACGATGAGCTGTCTTGGTGGGTAAAAGATAAAAATGTTAAATTAATATGGTGGCAAAAGATTTTCAAATGTGAGACGTGGAGATAAAAATTAGATTTGCAAATCATGCAAAATCACCTGGAGTGGACTAAGCAAATTGCTCGTATGGCAGAAGGTCATTAAGAAAAAAGTGTGAATAAAAGTATGAATTTCCATCCACCGTAGAAGGCAGAAGCCTTCTTTAAGTATTCATAGGCAAACGTTCTCCTGAAGGACTTCATTATAAACTAACAGCTGGGAGCATATACATCTGTATATGAGGTGAGGTAGGGCTGGTTTTGGGCAACCTAGTTTCCACCTTCTGCAATAAAATCACCGGTTATGTTATTGAAAGCTGACCTATGCAATACTACTTGACCATGACGAGATTTTTCTCTGATGTAGTCGTAAATTTCCATTGAGCTGATGGTCCCTGGGACAAGTCCCATTGACTGCTTTTGTTCACAATCTTCCAGGAGACTGAGACATAAAGGGTGGCACTGACTGTTGATAAAGAAGATGGTCACAGACTTCAAGATCCCACAAGACCTATGGAGAGCCCTTAGGATGTCCAAACTTGAGTCTCTGTGTGGTGGCAAGGCAAGTTGCCCTGTCCTGCTGCCTACCCCATGTAGAGGGATGTGGAGGCAGCCTCAAGGCTCTGTATCCCACCTACCAGCACTGAGGACACCCATCAGAGCTGCTGTCCTCCATGGGCCAGGCAGCTGTCCCTCATGAGCACCGCTGGCCCATGCCTCTCCAGAAAGTCCTGTTATGCTACTAATATCAGAGAACCTGTCCACAAAACACTTCTGATTTCGTGTGTGTCACAGCCAGCCTCTGTGTTCAAAAGGCCTTTTGCTGCTATTTGAGAGATAAGATTCCCACAATCAGGCAATAAATATCCACAGTAGCTGTTGCTTATTCTTAGGAGACCCCACACCATCACTGTGGAGCATAAAAATGCAGACGTTTCCAACAGACCAAGCCTAGCCAGCCCTGTAGGTCAGCCCACCAGCTGTGCTTAGTGCTTTCTCCCCACATTGAGGGGCTAACCCCCAGACCCCCAGCTGGGGGATGCTGCTTGCTTGCTCTTCTGGATCCCTCTTTCAAGCTCAGGAGGGATCTTTCCTGCCAGATACCCTGCCCAGAGCTGAGCTGCTGGGGATGGGCAGGTGTGCACTTCTCTTGTCTTCCAGGGCTGCTGGTGAGGAGAAGAGGAGCAGTGAAAGAGTGTGCGAGCAAACAGCAGGACCAAAGGGAGGCTGCAGCTGGATGACCTCTCTCTGTAAATATTTGCGTTTTAGCACCCTCCTTATAGCCCTAGGTCTGATTGTGGGTGAAAACTGGTGTTCTGGCTTTGGGGGGGCTTTAAAGTCACTGAAAACAGCAAGGGCTCCAAGAGAGCTACACATTCCTATGTGTAGCACTGAGATACTGGTGCTGGGGCTTGAGATTTCAGGGCTTCAGAAATGGGTTATTACAAGTATATAACCAGTTATTAGAAACAGCATTTATTTTTCTTTATGTGAGTACCTAACATATATAAACATACTTAACCCACATCATACCTAACCTAAATCTAAAATAAAGCTGCCATTTTTTTCTCTGAGGAGCATTTGTTAAAAATGCTTGTCCTTTCCTCTATTACCCACATGAGTGAATGAGCTTAAATTACTAAACAGCTCATTCTGAGCCAAATTTTCAATTGATATTAAAAAAGATGTCCACATACTTGGGGAAGTGGGCATTGCCACACGAGGAAAATGCATGCAAATGAAGATATCCAAGTACAATAGCAGTAAAGTGTCGATGAAAGGTGTTTTATTGACACAGAAGTAACCTTGTTGAATTGCAAATTTTGGCTTCATTTCCTTTTCTGTAACCAGTATGAAAGCAAAGAAAGGATCTGATTTCCTGGAAGCAGGTTTGTCTTATCTGTTAATATATGGTCCCACCTCTTACATTGGGCGAATGTATTTTGTATGTCTTTGGTTGGCATAATTTGGGATAAAAAAGAGGAGATATCTTGATTTTTCAGAAAGAAGAAGCTATTTTGAGGACTAATTCTAAGGAAGTATTCTGATATTTCTTCAAAGAAAATGTAGAAACAAATAATGCCTTGTCAGAATATTAACAAATCGCCCTCCTAGCAGAAGGGATTACAATACTGAAACTTTTAGCACATAGTTTCCTATATGTACATGTCTAGATGGTTTCAGATGGGATAGAGTTATTTTTTGTTATAGTAGCTAGCTAGCATAGGGCTGTTTTGAATTTGTCTCAGGAGGAGTGTTGGTAACAAAGGGATGTTTTTGCTATATAGAGATAGTTTTGTTACTGCTGAGCAGGGCTTACACAGAGCCAAGGTGTTTTCTGCTACTCACCCCACCCCATCAGTGTGGAGGCTGGGGCTGCACAAGAAGCTGTGTGGGGACACATCCGGAACACTGACCTCAACTGACCAAAGGGATGTTCCAGACCAAATGGGGTCATGCTCAGCATATGAAGGGGGAGAAAGGGAGGGGGAAGGAAGGCAGCAGTGGGAGTGATGGCGTTTTTCTTCCCAAGTCACCTCTGGGTGTGATGAAGTCCTGGTTTCCTGGGGATGGCTGAACACCTGCCTGCCCATGGGAAATGGTGAGCAAATCCCTCAGTTTGCTCTGCTTCTGTGTGCACCTTTTGCTTTGCTTATCAAACTGTCTTTATCTCAACCTGCAATTTTTTCTCACTATCACTCTTCGGATTCTCTCACCCGTCCCACTGTGAGGGGAGCAAGTGAGCAGCTGCGTGGGGCTCAGCTGCTGTCTGGGGTTGAGCCATGGCAGCAAAATACCTTACAGGGCTTTGTAGGAAGCCAGACAGCCAAGCTTGTGAGATTCCTTGGGATTTTTCTAGCTACCAATGACAGCACTGCACTACAAAGGCTGCTGTGGGGACAATGGCTCCCTCTGACCTAGACCAAATACAGAAATGCTAAGCAGTGCATGACGTTAATTCCCTTTTTTTGAAATTAATTTTGAAAGGAACTTGGGCCAAGTCTAAGCGTAAAAACATGAGAGCATGTGGCAACGCGTGTGGTGACAGTGAGGAGAATCCTGATGGCTGCTCCAGCTCTGGCTGCAAGGGCATTGGCCTGGCTCTGCCTCTGCTTGGTGGCGGCTGTATGGCTGAGGTGGAGCTGGCAGGCTCGTTGATACCTGCTGGCAAGGTTGGTTTCAAGGCTGTGCTCATGTGGTGCCATTTCAGGGATTTCTACATCATAATTAGCAACGCTGAGGTCCCATAGACTCTCAGTTCAATGTAAGCTCCCTAATCCTCCACTTGCTTCTGAAGACTCACTTAAGGAGATTCTGAAACTTGTAGCCAAAGTCTCTTTGCTGACACCTTGAGAAAGTGAGTGAGAAAAAAATGTATGCATTTGATATTTGAAATTTCAACTAAACCACTGTTCTGTTTAGATATAGTGTTGCCCATTCAAGTGCTAGTGTTGAGAAGCATCCCATCATAAACCCATAAAGCTGGCAAAATCTCCTTTGGACATCGCAGTATGTTTTTCATGAGGTGCAACATACGGAGAAATAAAGCTCAGTTGAACTTTTCCTCCACTCTTGGTAAGTAACAATTAAAATAGAGAAAAAAATAAACCCAATCAAACAAGAAGCAGAGCCTTATTGACTCAGATGACTTCGCTGGCTGGTGCCTTGTTTGCTTCCCTTTCCTTAGCTGTCATCGCGTCTTGCCCCCTGTAAGCAGCTCAGTCTCATTAAAAGCAATGTGGTGAAACTAGCCGCATCATTATACTCACTTAGAGGGAGTTCCCGTAGCCAGCACTAACTGTTTATAATAGCTGCCACTTAGGATTTGTGAACCCCCAATTGGCACCTTCCCAGTGGTTTGTTGGGTTGGGGGGGGGGATGAGGGGTGTGTGTGGGTTTTTTTGTGTGTGCGTCTTATTTTGAAATTTACATGTCTTCAGAACAACTAAAATTCACAAGAACAAACTAATTAATGGATTCCAGTTTTGACAGCTACAAGAAGACAGATGAGAAAGTAACATGCTTCTGGCAGCGTGTTATCAATTGGGAGGCACCAGTGCATCGCCTCTATGTGGTACAGTGAGCTGGAACCGACACTGACAGATGACACAGCCCTTGACAGTGAAGTCTGTACGAGCTGACAGCTCCACTTGCACTCGGGCAGGTCCACGCTCGGTGCTGGAACTGAACCAGCTTGATGTGCAGAATATGCTTGCTTTTCTCTTCCCCCTGGCTGTACTGTGGGCAGACGGAACAGCACTGCCAGGTGGATCCCGGAACCCACCTTAGGAAGTTAATGGCTGTAACAAGAGGTTAGGTTTTACCAGGAAAAATAAACTAATCCAATTAACAAGTGTCATCATTTTTTCACCTGTGCTTCCCTCTCCTTTTTTCAAAACAGGGTCGCTTGCTGGTCGATGGGAGGAAGGGAGCTTGGTTTACTATGGACTGGTGGGTCTCTCCAGGTTGGATCCTCAAGTGTGTACCATGGAGCTTGTTCCAAGGCAGCCTCTGTGGCAGGCAGGAACCCTCAGCCCCGCTCTGGATTCCCCAGCTTCTCCAAAGGGCTGAACACATGCACCTGCCTTGGTTTGGATCTCTCTTCTCTGGGCAGCCGCCTGCTTTCACAGAGCCACAGGAGCTGGTGTCTCCGGATTTCTTACCTCTCGCCCAGATTTGGTCAAAATCGCCCGAAGGTGCAGCGGGGGTGGGGAATGGGTGCGGATGCACATACGTAGAGTGACAGTGGCAGACCCAATTCCCTGTGAAAACAAGGGTAATATAGCGAGGGTTGAGTTTCTTCCCACTCCACATTCAAGAAAAAAAGCCTACAATCGTAAGATTAAAAATGAGCCTGAGTGTGGAGGCCCTGGCAACCTTATCTAATTCTCCTCTGAGGGGACAGGGATGCTAGAGGCACCTGTGTAAGTGCTCCACGCCAGGGTGAGTTACAGCCCTACAGCAAGGAACCGTTCACAGATTACTGTGATAGATCATTGTTCCAGTCCTCTTCTCAGCGTAGGTACACAGATGAGCTCAGGAAGAGACTGCATCCTTCCAAAAGGCACAGAATACCAGAATCGACTCATGGATTTGT
Source organism: Heliornis fulica (assembly GCA_013399135.1). Classification (NCBI taxonomy): domain Eukaryota; kingdom Metazoa; phylum Chordata; class Aves; order Gruiformes; family Heliornithidae; genus Heliornis; species Heliornis fulica. Next base: position 115,307 of record VXBZ01001923.1, on the reverse strand, counting down.
TGTTTTAACGAAGAAACAGTCTGGTCGAATTAGTTTGAATTATCCTAGATCTTCAAGAAGCTTCCTTTCCTTCATCGCTAATGCTGTCAGTTTTTTTTTCAGAGCGCATTACAGAGGAACTGGGAGTCCTATTAAGAGGAAAATCCAAGTTTTATGGCTCCAGCGAGAGGATTTATTGCAGCCAACATATCGCTCTCCCTTGCTCCTTACAGCTCCACGTGGCCCTCCTGCCTGCTTCCCTCCCGTTCATTACAGCCTCCTTTGGCCCCCCAGAGCAGCTGCCAGTGCTCCCTTGGCCCAGCGCCGGGGTGACACAAGCAATAATACCGGCAGAAGCCACAGTGGCGTTGGACATACTTGTCCGCGTTCAGCAGCTGTCAGCGGGAGCTATTTGAAAGATAGATGGGGGGTTTCTGTAGCTTTGTTTGTGCACATGTGTCTCCGAATACAGCCCTTAACTAGAGGGAACATAATTCCACAGGCTTCACTGGGACTATTTGTATCCTTAATATTAGGCTCGTGTTTTAGGGTCTTGGCTGAATTGGGACCTAAATCTGTGACATTTGGGTTGTGCGCAGATTTGTCTGAATTTCTCTGTTCTGCGGCTGCCCACGCGGGCTGTCGTTTCAGCTACTCAAGAGCCTGGTAGGACTATGTAACAAGAGGGACGTTTCACACACAGTCTGGTTCCAACTGGTTTAAAGTGTAAGAGTGAACAAAAGTTCATTAAAACCCAGTCTATAAAAAGACAACAGGGCAGTATTGTTTCAAGTGCTTTTCTCCGTGAAGCTCCGTGAGGACAAAATTAAGGGGTTTTATTCAGATATTGAGAGTTTTTCTTAATGTTGCACATCTGTGTGAGTATAAACAATAGAGCTGCTGGAAGTCTTCAGAAAAAATTGTTTAATGAGGATAAAGATTAACAGGGCTTCCCTATAAGCCAACAAGAAGGATTTTGTATTTCTTTTTTCCAGGTAGCCTTTGCGCACCACGTTCCCTTTCCATACAAACAAAATCCACAGCCTGAATGGCTTCACCTTCTCAGGTGGATCGTATCATTGAGAAAACAGAAAAGCCTGTAAATAAGGTCATTATTTGCCTTATGATCATATTCAGACCCTCTCATTCCAACTTCATGACACTCAAGGCACAGTGAGGCAAAGAGAAGCAACAGCCTGAAGCAACATACCGTATTGGCCCTTGCAGCCCCTATTTCTTCTGAAGCAATGGAAAGCCACATTATCATTTCTACTTCAATAACCAAATTCAAATATCTCTTCTTGGCCTAAACCAGTTTGGAAGTAACAGAATACAAAATAGCCAGCGAATTTTACCACAATACTCTTTTCATAGGCAAGCCCATTGTATTTCCTGGATCCGGTTGTTCAAACTTGTGTGTTGTACCAGACACATTTTTAAAACAAATGCTTATAGAAAAGATGAGCTAAGAATATGTGGCCAGAGTTATTTCTCTTTTATTTCATACTTATGAAAACTAATTTCATATAAGCAAATAAAGAAATGTCACTAGCCTTCTTAATTTTTAGGTATTTAAAAAAATACCCTCTCTGGGGATAAAAATTTCCTTTGGATACTGCTCCTGATTTAAGAGAGGTCTTCCCAAGCACAGAATAAATATGCCTTGGGAGATATTCAGTGGTGTTATAACTGAGTGCCCTGGATGGTCTCCCACAAAGGTTAATAGAAGTAGCTGTTTAGAAACCAGACCCTCACTTCAATCCCTCTAATATGAAATTGAGCAACGAATTGACTACCCTTCGTAATGAACCCTGCAGCAAGTATCTAGGGCGTTTGACTATTCAGAGCTGAAGGTATTGTCCTTCAGTTGGTTGGGTTTTTTTACCCTTTGAGGTTTTTTGCTTCTAGATTGGTCACGAGAGTCACATCCTTACACACTTACAAAACAAAGCAGGATCACTGAACAGGCAATTTGTGAACTCTGCCTATCTGGGTTAGGTGCTGAATCCAAATTCAAACTAGATCCAGATGAAATATTTATGAGTACGCACAGATAGATATTTACACAGAGAGACATGGATATAGACAAATTCAGATTATCTGTTTTTCTCAGACTGTTCCTGGATTGCTCGCTTAGATATATTTTAAATGGTTTGCATTTATATTCATGGTGTTGCACATATCTGTGTGCTTGGTGTTTCAGATAGATTTTAAAATACCATACTGAAATTTTATGGAGTCTGATAAAGTTGGATAGCAAACTTTCTTAAACAGAATGAAATTGTACTGTCTAACATCATGCAAGGCTCTCCCAGATATTCTTCTACTTCTTTAAATACAATATTGAACATGCAGTTCTTTTTCTTCAACATTTTTTGAGCAAGTTCTCTTCAGAAACGTTCATCACTTTTATCTGTAAACCAGGAACACATGCAATATTTCTTTACAGCCTCATTTATCAAAAGAATCCAAAGTAGAAGGAAGCAATGGTGAGCCAAATTCTCTGGTGATGCAAGTGGGGAAGCTCACTGACCTCATGAAGGCTTTGGCAATTTATACCTCAGGAGTCTAACTTTTCGAGTGTATCCACATGATGGATGATTAAAAAAACACAAAATCTCATCTGAGTATGTACTGTGATACTGCCAGTATTAAAAAAAAAAAAAACAACCCCCCCCCCAAAAAAAGAAGAAATCAAAAAAGAGAAGCATATTCTACATAAGGAAAAAGGAGCTTGAATTTTTTCTTGACATTTTCACTCCATTGATTCCCTCCTGCATTCAGACAGGTAAATGGAGTGTCCCTGACTGTTTCTTGCTTCTGTTTTGAAGCCATCCATAGAAGAGAAATCCACCAAGGGCTGTTAAAAACAAAAAACTCTCTCTGGCTCAGAAAGCCCCTGAGATGCACGTTTGTGGTTGCTAGGAGAGTATTTCGGGGGAATATCACTATGTGCTTTCTCTGTTCTCATACTTTTCTGTAGCCACCTGCCCTTGGACACTGCTGAAAACAGGGTCTTGGTCTAAGTGGACCTTATCTTGGCAAGAGTCAGAGGCCAGGAGCAATCATAAACCATCACCATTAAAACTGTTCTCCAAGTAAGTCAAACGTTTTCGTATTCAAAGCACATCATTGTATAATGACATTTTGCTCTTTTCTAGATGGCCCTGGGTCTTTTCCTCAGTGAAATATGCTTGTGGATTTTTATCAGAATTTACGAAGGGTAATCAGACAAACCCTACTCAAAATACTCTACTCAGAATATCCTCACAGTATCCCTCACCCCTGCTTCCTTCAGCTGGGAAGGACAAGCGCTTTGTCACAAAATCAGGCATATGAGAATTGGGGATCCTTTCTGCAGACAGATCTGCAGTAATTCTGCAGGACAGAAACGGGGTGGGGACAGTTGAAAGTGGCGAGGACAGCAAGGGGGACAACCCATTCACTGCCAAGGCACAGGTACATGCCCTGATGAATTCACTCCTGGGTCTGTTCCAGAAAGGCAGTGTGGAGGAGATTGCATTAGGCCTGTTTCCTCCTGCCTGGCACAGTTTTCCAGCACCATCTCACCCACTTGGCACCCTCACATCACCCTCCAAGACGTGCAATGCTAAGCCTTGAGCTTTGTAAAAACACCATTCTGGTGGGCTGCAGCATGGGTCTCATATTATTATTGAAGAAATACATGGACAGATTCATGATTACATCTCAGATCTACAGAGGAGCCGCTTGGCCCAGAAGAGACTCAGATATCACTTGGATTATCTGGAGACAGCTGAAAGGAGTATCTCCTCCTGCTTTCCTCTCTGAGAAATCTGTGTCAGCAGCTATCTTTAACAATATTTTTTAGGCAGTTGGATTAACAACTGGAAACTCTAATCACTACTGTAAGCTTAGTAAATAATAAAAACAAAGGTAGCTTTTTGATAAAGTACTTCTGGTAGGAAGGAACAAGATTTTCCATTACTCTTTCCGAATGCAATGTCTTTAAAGGACAGCTCATCGGAAATGCATACAGCGATCCTGTTACAAGACATTCTCAGTGATTTCCTTAATAAGCTAATCATGTTTACTGTACTTGTCCCTTATAATATGTGCAGTGTTATATTTGCTATCTGTAATCTCTTTGTTGATTTTGATTCTTCTGAAATGTATTTTTCCCTCCAGTGAAAAACACCAAAAGGGCTTTCATTCAAGGAAATATGCTCGGCATCTGAAAGTTTGGGATATGTGGGAGTCACATCATTTTTGTACAGTTTACTTTAGTAAAGTGGGAGTTTAACTCCTTCCTGTGACCTGCAAAAGGAAATCAAATTTATGGAGTTTGCAGCATAGATGCTCAGGGAGTGGGCAAGGTTACAAGGGAAAGCACAGCAACCGCGGCTGCTCTCATTAGTGGGAGAGAGGGGGGCAGGTGGGAGGGAAGGAGTAGGAACTCTGTGCTCGCAGCATTGTGCCCTGGCAAGGCAGAGCATCGCTCTCACCACTGCACAGCAGCTAGTGCAGTTGTGCAGCAGCTGGAACTTTGATAGGGAGGACTCTCTGGAGGCACTTACCTTCCTGAGGCTGAGGCCTCTGCAGGCTTAACATGCTTCAGCTGTTGTACTGATAAGGATCACGCATAGGACATGAGCCAACAGTGTGATCTTGCAGCTGGGAAGGCCAATGATATCATGGTCTCCATCAGAAGAGTGGTGGCCAGCAGCGACAGGGAGGAGATTGTCTCTCTCTACTCCACCCTCAGGAGGCCCCATCTGCAGTACTGCCTCCAGACCTGGGGCCTCCAAGTCAAGAAAGATGTGGAGCTGTTGGAGAGGGTTCAAAGGAGCCCACAAGGATGATCAGGGGGCTGGAGCAACTCCCCTGTGAGGACAGGCTGAGGAAACTGGACTTATTCAGCCTGGAGAAGAGAAGGCTGCGGGGGGACCTCATTGCAGCCATCCAGTACTTAAAGAGAGCATATATAGAGGAGGAGAATTGGATTTTTATAAGAGCAGATAGTGGTAGGACAAGAGGGAATGGATTATAGCTAGAGGAGGGGAGGTTTAGATTGGATATCGGGGGAAAGTTCTTCATGGAGAGAGTGGTGAGGTGCTGAAACAGGCTGCCCAGAGAGGTGGTGGATGCCCCAGCCCTGGAGATGTTCAAGGCCAGGTTGGATGGGGCCCTGAGCAACCTTGTCTAGATGCAGGTCTGGAGGTTGGTGGCCCTGCCTGTGACAGGGGGGTTGGAACTCAATGATCCTTGGGGTCCCTTCCAACCCAGACCGTTCTATGATTCTCTGTGATTCTGTGATCTCCATATCCATCTTTTTCACACAGTTCCCCATTTATTTTCCAGTATTTTCTGACTCCAGAATCAGGTTAAAAGCTTGAGAAGCTGATGAAAAATTACTGAGTGCTGGACTGGATAGAAAATAAGCAATGTTCTGATTTTTCACCTTCTTAATTCTGTTCAATCTGTGGGCCACAGGGGCTTCTCTCTCCCCATGGTCTGTAGCTGTTCTGCTTTGACAACCTTGCACACCGGTTACGGTCTGTGTCACTGTGCCCCCTTTGCACATCAAATACATTTTCTCTCACCCACGAGCCACTACCTCCCTCTCTTGGATACATTTGTTCATCTGACACTATATGGCACAGGCATAAGAGTAGCATAAGTATAGGAGATGTTGAGACTGCAGCACCAGAGAGTGCTTCCCAGGCTCTGAGCTGGCTTAGCATCCAACCAAGGTCTGGAGTGCAGAGACACAGGGGACCTACTATGCTCTCCATCAGGGCCCCTGAAGGCACCTGGCCTACCTTACAGGTTGATTTGCTCTATTTGCACCCAAGGAATCACCAGAGGTCATTACAGGTTTCTCTGGTCTGTGGAAGGAATATAAAAGAAGGCAGGAACCAGTATCTGGCTCACTGACAAATATTTCAGGCCAAATGACTCACCTCTGGAGGAGTCAGACAAAGCTCTTCAGAGGAGATGACTTACAGGGAATTCAGTAGCTGGGATTTATTTGTTTTTAGGTCTTGTTGAGCTATTTTTAGCTCTTAAATAGTAAATCTGCATACAAGAAACACATAGAGTTCAGACTCATGAGGTTCAAGGACAGACTTCATAAATGGTCACTTGTTGTGACTTACTCAGGGAGAAAGAAAAAGCAGGTTTCTTCTTGTTGCCCAGATCATAAGACCCTGACACTTGTTTAGGTGAAGATGGCAAGCTGAGTATTTGCCTGTAGTTTTAACACATCATTTTCAAAAGCATCCATCCTGAAAGGGAGAAGTTTGCTTCTCATGAGAACTGTCTCCTTTTTCCCTCAGTTCTTCAGCTGTGACTTTGCCAAAGAAGTCAAGTAGACAGTAGTCTCATAAAACTGTAGAGTCACCGAATGTATGCAGTGTATTCATAACTCTGATGGTTTCTAAATATATTGCTAGAGAAAGATCAGAGCTTTCAGGGAAAGACTACACTGGTAAAAACGTGAACATCCAGTACAAATAGCCAGACATGGCAGAAGGTGTGATACATTGGACTACTTGGAGCATAACAGTCAAGTTGCACTACCTTGAAATTCTTCACTTTCTGTGAAATTGTTTATACCTTAAGTCCTTCAAGTATTTCCTGTAGCATAATACATGTATAATATATATATATATTATGTACATGTTTGCCATAATAAACAGAAGTGATTACACTACACAATTTTTGAGAAGAATCTTCCCAGTAGGTAAAAGGATAGGAAATTGCTTAACTTATATTGTTTTTTTGCCCTTTAAGGTGCCACATATCAGATTTGTTGGGTAGAGGGTCTGTAACACTTTGCATCTTCAGAACAACCCCTTTTACATGGGACAAAGAGTGTTTTGATATCTGGTTGTGATAAAATTACAGGCTGCACATCATTTCTGCCTCTCTGAAATATGGCTTGAAATAGTCTGAATTAAACTCTGAACAGTTCCAGACTGACAGTTTTTACATACTTTGCAAGTCCATTTTTAATTAATCAATTTTGCTACAGATGCAAATAAAACACATTTACAGAAATCTTTTGTGTTTAGAATTTTAAGTCTACCAGTAAAACCTTTCCAGAGCATTAGATTAAAAGAAAGGGGAAAAAAAGTTGTGTTTTTCTGTTTTATGAGCATTTATTGGGGTTTCCTTGTCATGATGAAGGGTAATTCAGAAGGAGATCTAAAGAAGCTTCTCACAATCCGCTGTACTGGTACCTAAAGATGGCACTTTCAGTACTACTATTGGTCTGACTCACTCATTTCACTAGGTTCACATAGTATTTCTATGTTTATGTGTTGCAAAAGTGAATAAGAGTCATAAATAATATAGGAATTGTTCTAATTATAAAGAAAAACTTACATAAGAAATTTCTTAAAAGTATGTTACCAATGGACTACAGCTGCATTTTACATTTAAAGGGAATTGTGATGGATTGATGAGCTAAATCACATAGAGGTGAGGTGGGAAAATGAAACAAAACTTCTTTCTATAAGTAGTTCTGGTAGGGACAGCTGACCTCCTACAAGTCTACTACCAGGTAGAAACGGCAGCAGCAGAAGAGGATGAGCGTGGAGATGTGAGGAAGTTGCTAGATGCACAAGAAGCCAAGCTATACATAAAGGGGCCTTGGCGCAGTGTTTTCCTGCCAGCAGCAGTGTGCAGCATTAGGCAGACGCCTCTTCTGCCTGTGTGTCATGGTTTCACCTCAGCCAGGGCTGCACACCACACAGCTGCTCTCTCTAAAATGCTGGAGGTGAAAAGATAGAAAGGAAAACCAACAAAGGAAAACCAAACCTCACGTGTTGGGATAAGGACAGTTTACTGGGACAGTAGAGAGATAACAATGACAGGACTTTATAATGAAATATATAAAGATGATTATACAGGATACGATCTCTCACCGAACCGCACACCCCGGGTCATACAGCTCAGAGCTGACCCAGAACCAGATTGCACCCAAAATCTCATGTCCTGGCACTGTGCCCTTGGCCCCCACTGACCACCCTTTATACTGAGCATGACATAATTGGCATGGAATACTCTCTTTGTCTGGTTTGGGTCACCTGTCCTGGCCATGTCAACTCCCAGCTTCCTGGGTGTCACCCACTTTCTTGTCATGAAGAACTGAGAAGTCCTTGACTGCTTGGCAACAACTAGAAACATGGGGGTGTTATCAGTGCTGGTCTCATCCTAACTCCCAAACATGGCATTCCACCGGCTGCTAGAGCAAAAATTAACTCTATCCTAACTGGAACCAGGACTGTCTAGAGCCAGCTCTAGACAGTCCTGGTCAGGGTGCTCCAGTGTGGTCAGAGCTGGGATTTTCAGCATTTCTGGGCTTGGAGACCTGAAGAAGGACTCAACTCAGTATTGAGATACATTTGTTTAGAGTTCCAGATGTGGGTTTTAGTGGCATCTTTCATTAAGCCTCCAGCTGCTGGTCCGGAGGAGTGCAAGTTGTCTCTGATGATGTCTTAGAAACCACAGAACATCTCAAAACCCACCAAATTCCTATACTTAGGTAACTAAACTGAGACTTAGGTATCTAATCTTCCTTTGCAACCTGGGGTTGCAGTCAATGGAGACCTGAGTTTGTTCTCCATAGTCAGGGACTCTATAGATTAGAACTTAGACACTTCCTTCCTATGTAGACATCCAAACATATGTATCTGTATCTGAATCCAAATTCTGGTTTAAATTCTGGTTTATTTTATTCTCATTGAAGCCAGCTTTTTTTTTCCTTTTCTTTTTTTTATTTCTCTGTTTTTAATTGCTGTCTAAATTGTGGTGATGTGTAAAATGTAAGCATTTGAGATTAAATAACCAATTCATTAAGTTAGATTTACATTCTAGCTTGATGGTGGCAGAAGCAGCATGCTGGCGGTGTGGTAACAATCTGATATACTTCAAACAGAAGAACACAAACTACGAATTAAATGTTAGCACATGGTTCTCCCTGCTGACGTGTAATGGACTGCTCTGGAAAGAAGTACTGCTTTTAACTGAGCTTTCACTGTTCTTTATTGCAAGACAGAAGCTTCACTTGGTCTATCTGAACATGGGACTACCAGGAGGTGCAGAAAATGTTCCTGCAGTCTGTTTCTTCCTTAGCTCTGTCAACACTTAACTGGATATTTATTTTTTTTTGTTAAAAATATCTGTCAAAAGCAAATTATTAAGGGATTTCTTAATTTCCTTCTGATGTTGTACCTAAGAAGCCAAAAAGGAAAATGAGAAATAGTCTATTTCATCTAGATACTGACTACTATTGGAGAAACAGCAGGAGGAAATAAAAAAATAACACTGGACTAGGCTGGACTTGAAGGATCTTGGCCAGAGGGGAAGAAGAAATGACCGTGGACAAACTTGGGATGCCTAGAGACAGTATACAATTTATCCAAGTAATGTTACTCACTCAGACTAGGCTCACAAAGCCTGGTGATTAAATAGGATGTATAGTCCCAAATTTGGGTGTTGCAATGTGCAATTACCCTCGGGTGACTAGAAAGGAGGCAGAATTTGTGCCTTGTATTGCAAATACCCAGGTATGAAAAGTTGGGTTCTAAATATTTGCCTTCATGGCTCAGAACAATCATCAGACACTACATTTTAAGGAGTATGCTTTACAGCATGCAAATGTCATGTGTTTTAATGTATTAAACACAGTCATGTGTTTAATGTATTTAATTTTACTGGCTTGATGTTCACATATATTAAGAGCTCTCCTTGGCAATGTAAGAAATTTATCTTGCCAGAAGGATATAAAGGGTCTGAAAATTAAAATCAGGGCTCAGTTATTCTCTTTCTGAACATCAGGGTCTCAGGTATTAGGCAGTTTGAGGCAATTGCTACCTACCCTGCCTTAATGTGAAAGGAATCTTGCAGTGAAGAATGTGCTGGGATGAGTGGCTTGTTCCCTCCTTCTGCTGCTGTGTTTTGTTTCCACACAGTTAGGAGAAGTGTAAAATGTGTAACTGAATCCTGTTTGGTTGATATTAAGATAATAATTTCACACACATACCCATACAAACAACGCTGCGATGAGAGCTGAATACATCCCTGCATCCTGTGAGCACTCATAGTAAATAGCCCTACTCTAAATTAACCAATAAAACTTTCCTAATTACACAGGGTAGAATGGGTTAAGGAGAGCAATCTCAGGAAATTCCTTTTGCCTCGTGCTACGGGTTTGGAAATGCAGTGACATCACTCCTGTTGCCAAGCACTAGAGGAGATCATGCTAGGATATAATTGTTGCTTGCTCATTTGATTGAACTCCAAAACTATATCAAATAACACTTAATTATACACATGGAATATCATTACGGAAGAGGACTCGGAACTGAAAGCTCAGTGTAAGCAGAAGCATTTAATAATTATACAACTCCTGGAGATGCAAATAGATAACTTGCTGCTAATTACTCAGGAATTTTACGCTCATGATATCATAAGTAAATCTAGTGAAAATTAGTTGGGAGCCTGAACATACAGTTTTACTGCAGCTCCATCTGGTACGTGCCCTCTGATTACCCAGCACGTTGGCTAGCTGTTTGAGGGACACGATTGATATCTGGCCAAGTTTAAAGGTCTGCTGGAGGTAAAACAATGCCCACCCTTTTACAAGGGGATCATTGTTGCTCAACAATAAAGCTCTCTGGCTTATTTGAATGTCAACAATTCAGAAAAGTTGATGTTTTGAGCCATCAAATAAAATGTTTTTGTGAAACAGTTTATTATTTCAGTGGTAATTATTTGAATCATTCATGGTAAAGGATGTTTGCTAATGAGAGCTTGGCTGCTGTAAATTCCAGGGAGACTGAATGCTCTTTGTGCTGACAAAAAGGCCCAAATCACTGGAGAGCAACTGACTGGACAAATCATTCATCTATGCAAATGCCAGCTGAAATGGTCAGATGCATTTATTACCCTCCTCATTATAGTAAACAAGGCAGAAATCGTGACTGGCAGTTATCAACTTGCCCTGAAGTGTGATTTGTTCTCCTACCACTATTTAAATGAGAGGAAGAAAGGCATGCCACCAGGGACTTTGTCGGTTTATAAAAGAGTAAATGTCACATAGCCCAGTGCTTAAAGACTTTTGATTGACAAATGTTTTATTTGACATATCAAACAATAATGGTTTTCATATCAAATAGTCCATATTTGTTAGCAGAAATTTAACCCTTGGAAGAGTGAGAACTGATTTTTCAGCAGATTCTGAATCCAGATGGGAAATTACAAGTAAAAAGAAGCTCTAACTGGGTGGACTGGAAAGACTCAGATGGAAACTCCGAAAGGTGTTTTCAACAGAGGCTTCAAATGGACAACTGTCTTAGTCACATCAAGGAAGCAACTCGCACTGGGAAGTTTAAGTAGCATATAGAAGAAGGAAATGAAACATCGATTTTCTTCCTAAAAGAAATACAATAGCAGTTTGAGAGATCTCAACAGGAACTGCCTCATCTTCAAACTACGCTCCTAGTACCTTAATGCTTGCATTAGGACAGAAAATAGCCAGATTAGTTTGAGAAATATAGGGGTTTGATAACCAGAAATATTACTGAAAGGAATAAAAACACAGAATCAGAGAACGTTAGGAGTTGGAAGGAACCTTGAAAGATCATCTAGTACAACCACCCTGCCTGAGCAGGGTCACCTAGATTAAACCACACAGGAATGCGTCCAGATTGGTCTGGAATGTCTCCAGAGAAGGAGACTCCAAAACCGCTCTGGGCAGCCTGTTCCAGTGCTCTATCACCCTCACAGTGAAAAACTTTTTCCTTACATTCATGTGGACCTTCCTGTGTTCCAGCTTGGACCCATTTCCCCTTGTCCTATCACTGGCCATCACTGAGAAGAGCCTGGCTTCATCCTCCTGACACTCACCCTTATCATATTTATAAACATTAATGAGATCACCTCGCAGTCTCCTCCAAGCTAAATAGACCCAGTTCATCAGTCTTTCCTCATAAGGAAGGTGTTCCACACCCTTAATCATCTTGGTGGCCCTGCACTGGAATCTTTCAAGTTTTATGTCCTTCTTGAGCTGAGGGGCCCAGAACTGGACACAATATTCCTGGTGTGGTCTCACCAGGGCAGAGTAGAGGGACAGAAGGACCTTTCTTGATCTACTAGCCACCTTCCTTCTAATACATCCCAAGATGCCATTGGCCTTCTTGGCCATGAGGGTACATTGCTGGACATCCTGCTGTCCACCAGGACCCCTAGGTCCCTCTCACCTGCATTGCTGTCAAAAAGGCCAGTCCCCAACCTATACTGGTACCCGGGGCTGTTCCCCCCCAGATACAATACCCTACACTTGCCCTTGTTCAATCTCATTCAGTTTCTCCCTTCCCATCTCTCCAGCCTGTTTAAATCTTGTTAAATGGCAGCACAACCTTCTGGTGTGTCAGCCTCCCCTCCCAGCTTTGTGTCATCAGCAAACTTGCTGACTGTGCACTCTATTCCCTGATACAGGTCCTCAATTACTACATTGAACAGTACTGGTCCCAGTACCGACCCTTGAGGGACTCCACTACTTACAGGCCTCCAGCCAGACTCTGTCCCATTAATCACAACTCTCTGGCTTCTTCCCTTCAACCAGCTCTCAATCCACCTCACCACTCTTCCCTTCAGGCCACACTTCCTCAGTTTGCCCACCAGGATGCTGTGGGAGACAGTGTCAAATGCCTTACTGAGGTCAGGGAAAACCACATCCACTGCTCTACCATTGTCCATCCACCTGGTTATATCCTCGTGAAAGGCTATTATGTCAGTCAAGTATGCCTACCCCTTGGTAAACCATGATGACTACAAAAAACCCAGACAATAACCAACAAAAAAGAAGCAAATGAGAATGCAAATCAGGATTTTATCTGTATTAGGAGTGTGGATTTGTTGTTACCTTTCATTTTAACAAGCCCAGGCTTTTGTGTGGGTGGTCTGTCGCTACTGAGTATGAACCTATTATTATACAGGTGGCTCAAAGACCCTGCGCAAGTATTTGCAAAGTCGCGTATCCCCTGGTATTACACTAGAAAGAAATTGCATGTGATTAAACGATGTTTCACATCATTTGCTGATGATGTCTCTTCACCTCTGTGAGTTGGTGTGAGGACCTGACGGAAAAGCACGTGTGCTCTACCCATGTGTGCATGCACATGTGGTTTGTGAATGGTTTCTTTCGGCTTTACAGGAGCAGGATGACAGACTGAGTCAGACCCTTAAAACTTTTTCTATCTAGAAAGGTAAACTGGGTCTCAAGAAGGTGAGATCGATAGTTATTGTAGGAGGAGAACAAAGCTCTTTGATCGTGATTTCTGGGGCAGCGGGGGGAGTAGGATCTTCTAACCTACGCATACCGTTGAACTGAGAATCTGCGATCCAAGTAGCCTGGAAGAGAAATACCAAGCATAAAAGCAGCAAGAAAAAAAGATGCCTTTGGTTATCTGTGAAATATAATGTGATTTTAATCATAGTACGAATATGAATAATACTGCTTATTAGCTAGCATGATAGAGGGAGGAATTAAAAACAAACAATGTCTATATAATGCTTTACGGCTCTTGTGAATCAAACATTAACTGATTCATTTTCTCATTAGCTCTGTGAAGTAGCATCATTAATCCTCCTTTGTGATGGGAGAGCATCTGCATGCATAGATAGGTGATAGATATTTAAGGTCACTCAGGCGGCTGCAGCAGACCTAGGTGTTACTGCCAGGAGCATCTGATTTCCACTTGTGTGTGTAGCTATTACTGTACACAAGGATTACATACAGAGAGAGGCTTCCTACATCCCGCATATGGACCCTCATGGCATTAAATCGTGCTGCGTACCTTGGCTATCGACATTTAAAGGTCCTTGCCTTTTAATATCATAAAAAAGCACTCATCATGGCTACCACCACCGTCATTAGAAATACAGGATTTTCCACTCCAACCTGAAATAATTATTTGTAATTCCAGCAGCCGTGGATGGCGGGTCAGCCTGGTGCTTCAGAGTAACAGACTTGGCCAGCCAGACTGTGCTGACTTGCATACAGAAGGAAAAATCCCCCACAGATATCCCGGAACCACAAGGACATCTGGTGAGATATGCCTTGCAGTCTGAGGAATACAAACATTCTTGCTGACCAAAAATAATCCAACAGTTCTATCTCATTTTGTGATGCTGTGCAAAGACAACTATCAGAAGACAATTATTGTTAATGCAGGGAAGAAAACATTCACAATTTTTCTAACGTAGCTTCTATTATTAGACCTAAGTGCCCCTTTGCATTCTTTTCCTAATGTAGTCTGAATACACACACATATAAATAAAAAAATTTAAAAAAAAAGAGAAAGGTCATTTGTTACCAGCTTCCTCTTTATAGGCATCCTGAGATTACCCTCCTGTCTTGGGATCTGGCCAGCTTTTATTTATGGGAGTCTCTGCTTCTCCTCCCTCCCATGCCCCCATATTCCCCTTTTATCATCCTCATGCTCCTGATTTCTTCCTCAGCCTCTCAGAACCTGGTGTGTTTAAATGCTCCCAATGGGCCACCATTCTAGCTGGCATCAATCTCCTTCAGACCTGCCACGTCATTCCAGAGCCGTCACTTCTGCAGGTCTTGAGGGTGCTGTCACAAGGGGCTGATTTAACGCTGTGGAAGAGGCAGACAAATGGTTAGCTGCAGAGACAGGACAGTCCAACAGAGCTTTGTAAAAGCTATAAATAGTGTTCCCAGTTTCGAGGATTTTGCAACTGAAGAAGGCAAGGTGCTAATGAGGCAGGGAGGAGCATCTGCTCTTCGATGACATTGCTGGCCTCCACCTTCTCCACCAGAGAAAAAGTTAAAGGAGTTGATTAATATAGTTCAGGAAGGTTTCAGGATTAATTTTCAGGAATGTGAAGTAATCAACATTTTCTCAAGCAGTTAGTATGTTCAGTCAATAACAATGCCACCTTCAGGAATAACTATGTGCCAAGAATAAGTGATCATCAGGAAGCCAGGGACAGGACAGCACACAGTCTAAAGGGTTACAGTATCTGAAGAGGGGAAAATCTCACTAGCAACATTGAACATCTTTCATTAATGAATACTGGAAGTTAAGAGTAGAGAGCAAAAAAACCTGTTTCATTTTGCTGGTTATTCCAAGTACCTCGGTGTCTGTTGCCTGCGTGGAGGTGAGTGTGCTGGAGGCACATAAGCACGTTTCTGCACATCCCAAGCCTCCCTAGCCCAAGCAGGAGCTGCAGATGTCACTGCAGCTTAAGGCTTGGACCGACGGTCCCCAGCTATGTCCTCCAAACACTAAGGAAAGGTTTTGGTAGAGAAATCAATAGATAAGGAACTCAACCCAAAACACGGCCTTTCTGGTGAAACCGCTGTATTTAAGAGCTAGGAATGCAATGCTCTGCCATGAAAACCATAATACCAGTGGTGCTAGCAGTTGCACACTGTTACCTTGTTTCTGGTTGAACTAATTATTTACAGTACTGATAGCTCGCCAGCAAAGCTCAGGCATATTTTAGAGGAAAAAGCTCCAAGAAGAAGTGACCTACCTATGATATTCCTTAAGCAACTTTATAATGGGGTAATTCCAGTCACTTCAAAGGAGTTACACTAATTCAGAAGTGTACAAATCAGCACAGAAGTAGGCCAAATATTTTATATATATTATTGTCAAAAAAACATTTAACAGTCATAAATATGTGAAATCATTGGCAGATGTGCCAAATAGCCTGAAATCAAAGGGAGAATTGAACAAATAAACCAAACTGGGAAGATATTTCTACATTAAAAAAAAAAATGTTCCTTACACAGTCTGATCTGTATCCAATACAAAGATATTAATAACAGTCTTTTCATTATTCAGAATTCTTTCAGCAATGGCATCCAAATTAACATAACCATCTATTTCCATGTGAGCAGGAATTCATACTAATTGTACATTAATTCCCAGGATGAATAATTGAGGTATCAGATGCAGCAGCTCAAAAAAAAAAAGCTAAATCTTGTTTAGTGCTAAAGTAACAAGTTATAAGCTTTAAGTTAATCAAGAAAACTATATGTAGTCTCCATTAACATACTGGGAATCAAGCCACAGCTGATAAAATCGCACACCACACAGGTTTAACAGTGTGTGACTCGATCATACTTAACTCAGTCTGAATGCATCTGTGTCTTTAAAATTTCACAGCACTGGTGATTTTCTATCTAGGAACCACCACCTCCCATTATGATGTGAGTCCTCTTTCCAAAGCAATAATGATGTGTGGATATGGACAAGAAATTATTTCCTAATGATGCATTTTTTCTTGCTTGGGATCAGCTAGCATTTACTCCAGCTTCCCTGTACTTCTTCCTGGTAATGCCGCATGGAGAACTTATATGTGGATGTCCTGCCCACTATGACTCCTTGGTGTACTGGTACGACACTGTGTTCCTGCCTGTTCACCCTCCTTTTGTAAATATTACCTGGATCGCAAACATACTTCATCAGCTAGAGAAAACAGCCAAATTCCTGCAAGAAAATATAATTTCAAAAGCTAAACCATGCAAAATAGAAGTGAGCTAGCTAGACAAACTAAGTTCCAAGGATTGGAGAACTACTTGTAACTAATGGCTCGCTTCGTTCTGACTATCCGTAAGATGGAAATAGAGCATTCAGCTCACTAAGGTAGAAAAATCCAGTATAATCAGAAGGCAAAAAGAAAAAAACAAACAAACAAAACAAAGAAAAAACCCCCAACAAACCAGTTTCTTGGTTTTTATATTCTGATTGTGTGAATGCCAAAACAGTATCCATGGAAGCTTCAGAAGTTACTCAGTCCATCTGCTTCTATTGCCATAGCAAATCCATTCCTAAACAGGGAATGCTTGGGTCAGACATCCTGTGTGATTTTGTACTTGCACCGTATTGATAGCTAAGCGACTTTGACAAACTAAGGAGATGAAAGGTGTTTGTGGCAATGTGGACAAAGTGTGTGTGAGGGGGGTTATTGGTAGTACACAAGCACACATACACGGTGCAACTTTTAGCTGTTGGTATAGCAGGGAAAGGAAGGTGGCTACGAGCTTCTAGTTAGAAGTCAAAGCTCATTAAGTCTTTCCTGAAATTGGCTGCTAAAAGGTTATACGTTGAGGGAAGCGACAACCTCTTTTCTTGCACATTATCTGTTGGAAACCAAAAGCAGAAAGAACACAACTAGAGACTTCTTGCCAGTTTTTACACACCTGTCCAAGCAATATGAGATCTCTGTTTCAATCTATTCTCCTGGTCTACTCTACATTCCGGAAAAATGCTTGAATAACAAATTCAGATGGATGACCTCATGCCATTTACCCTCAACTCTGGGAGGACTGAACTTCTGCTGGTGAACAGACCTTATCTCTTTGAGAAGACAGGTTCCTTTATTGTGCCTTTGCTTGCAGAAGACTCATTTGGTTAACCAAGAGGTCATTAGGTCATTAACTGCCCAAGTTGTGGTAGATTTCCCATGACTTTTTAGGGCTTGTTTAGAGCTCCCAGACTTCTCTTCACTCAAATTCAGGAATAATTTTGTTTTAGTTGAAGACAATAAAATAGGATGCTGAATTATCTGCAATACATATTCTGAAAGTTCCACTACAAACAAAGCTTTGGAATGTGCTTTGTATGTATCTTCCTCTCAGTTGTTTTTTGTTTGTTTGTTTGTTTTGGTTTGTTTGTTTGTTTTTTTTAATAACACAGCAAGCACTAAAGCCTCCTCAATTTTTTTAAAATTTCTTATGTTGTCTTTTAATACATCGCATTCCCTTTTCATGTCACATTGTATCTTTGGCAGCCGAGAAAGGTACTGAATAAGCGTATGTTTCTACTATTACTTACATGGCCGAAAGCAGCTTTTCTGCATTCAGTGGATGAACATGCTATTTCTGAAAGAGAACTTGCATATCGTGATGGAAGACAGACATCAGCTGTACAGCACCATCACCACCTTCTCCGTTCACTGCCATTGATAAAAATGCTCAAGCTGATTTGATTGGAACAGAGAGATGAACTTGAGGGTACTTCTCCTAGTTTTCCAGGTTTCTAACCCTTGGGTGGGATCATCTTACTGTTTAGCATCTGTAAGTCCTTAGCTCTGCTGAGCACTGATTTGACCGTTTGTGCCATTTGTGAAGTGCTGCAGGAGTGGATGAGACATGGGCAGTTTTGTAGCCATGGAACACAACCGATCTATAAAAAAATCTCTGGTCATATGAACATGGTATAAAGGGCTAAAAATAGTTACGTGATGCTTGGTGAGAGGCTAACAATGTCTTTTTGTGAGGCTAAATGACATATCTCTGCTGAAATCAATAAGTCTCAGATCTGCAAACACTGAAGTGCTGCACTGCAGCTGTATCTATTCCCTTGCTTTTTGTGCAAAAAAAAATAAAAATTATACACATCTTTCTCGAAACGACCAGTCGTCTGCTCCTTTTTGCCAGTCAGTACATTATGCAAAAAAATATGAAACTGATGATACATTTCAAAAGACAAAGTACTGTCTTGATAAAGGAGACTCGAGCTGATTAACAATTACTGCCAATCAATATCATAAGCTTGATAAAACACAGAGTCCCGCTAACTATTAGAACTTTCCTTTCATCATAAAATTACAGCAAGACTTTGTACAAATGTACCTCACATCTCCCTGGTTGTTATGAAGAAGGAATCAATTGTCCCTGTTCCTTGAGCACACATGCCTGTGATACCTTTCTGCACTCCTAGCAGGCTGCAAGGAAAGCCTAGAGACTATAAGCAGCCGAGAGTGCACCAGAAGCACTTAGCTTTAGAAATCTGACATTCAGAAGGTTAAAGCAACGGGTCTGATTTGAAGAAAGTAGGTGCTTTGCCAGAATTGCCTCTGGGAAGGTTTTTATGGTGTAGACACCTAGAGCATTTACTTGTCTGCTGGAGTAGAAAAATGGCGGTAGCCCAAGGGCTAAGGGAATTTCCTACTTTTTCTTTCAATTGTTATTCAGGTTTCAGTGTTACTGTATATCTTGCTAAAATGTTATACAGGTTTTACATTCCCACTCTTAAATTTCAATTGAAAGCAGTAACAAGCTGTGCAGTGTCAACACAAAAGCTTAATAAGATTGTATCTCTCTGTCTCTTTAGATCCCCATATGAAGCCTACTGCTGGTTAAAATTAGCATATTATCCTTACTGGATCCTACTGCTGCTGACAAAGGATTCTGATTTAAAACTTCTCTGAAGATTCTTGCACAACAACCTCCTTGTATACAGCAGATGTTACTATCTCCGATTCCTTAATCCTCATTAAAAACCTCATGAAGGCTTCAGTCAGCACATCTTTTCCAGGCTTTGGGATTATTGCCCACGTTTCTGCAGAAAGACTAAAAGGAAAGAGGAAAGATTCTTGACCGTGCTATGTCCAGGTAATACTGTGTTTTGATAAATCAGGATTTTCTCATTCATTATGTTTTTTTCTTAATTATCTATCATGCAGAGTGCTTCCACAGTAAGGGCAGTGCTTAGCCATTCAAATGCTGCAACGGTTATTTCATACCAGGTACTTCACAGGAGACATAGCAAGGCATCGATCGCCCTTGCCCCAGTGAGTCTGTAATCCAAATTCCACGTGATCTGCCCAGAACCAGTGATAAGCAGCAGAGATGGAAATGAAATACAGGAGTAGTTCAATTGTGTATAAAATTTAAACACATACTTGTACTGTGGCACCTTCTTCTCTTTATATTTCAATAAAAATACAAGAAGATGAAGGTAAACCCCAGCAAATATGATTACCTATGCAATGTGGCATTTTCAGAGAGCATAGCAGAGAAAGAATGCTATGCAAAATACTGTCACATGGAAAAGAAAACCAAAACCACAGGAAATAAAAAATTTCCTCTGGAAAAAAACAGAACTCAAGCCGACACAGAAAGCAATGACTTGTTAGGCCTGATTCATGGCAACACCTACAAATATGTTTAAATTTACTCAGTGAGGAGTTGCATTGACTTAGTCTATTTCCTCTTCCACTTCAAAGAATATAGGTAATTTCACATATCAAAAAGCAGTAATGCCAGCCCAGGCATTGAGATGTTCCAGGCAATGAGATGTTCCCCATGCTGGGTTAATATCCTGCAATGCAGAGGAGACCAGAGAGAACAACTCACACCAACGACAACGCTGTGATGCATACGCACTCAGTGCTGCTTTGCAGCTAACACTTGGCTAAGTTTGTTGTATTAAAAGTAACTCACTGATTAAAACTATTTCATTATTTTTAGGGTTGAAATTAACACTTTCACATACAAAGCTTTGTAAAGTGATAACAAAATGCAGATCACTTTCCTGCTGGGAGCAGGCACTGGTGACTTACATGCCAGGTAGTTTTTTGCATGATTTGTTTATTTACAAAGTGTTTTCTCAAATGGGATGTTTGAAATACCAACACAGGCCACTATTTTTTTCTCTAAACTTTGAAGTGTCTCCCTGTTTTCAGGAGGAGCTGTCTCCTAACTCTTTCACCATGGCTCAAGTAAGCTTCATTTTTTTAGTCAGTTTGTTCTCACTAAAAATCCCTTTGCTACATGGGCTTTTTCAAAGACTACCTTGCCTGGAACAGTGGATCCAGACATCTAGGTGTGAAGAACCAAAAAAGAGCCTTGGAGCTCCAAACATCAGACACAACAGCTGATGTGGTGGGGTCTCTACCTCCTCCTATGGAAAATTTCCCTATGGACATTTTTATCAGTGCCTTGTGGTGATGAGTGAGTTAAAGAACCTGACCATGGATCCAAGACACAGCCGGATGTCTTGAGAGTCAAAAGTAATTCAAATGTCACAAGCCAAATCACTGCCTTTGCCATAGGTACAGTATGTGCCTTTGAAATAGTTACAGATATAATTTAATCACATTTAACCATGTCAGTTCCAAGGCTTTTCTGTTCTTTATACCCAATTTTGAAATAACAATAATCCTACTGACTTCAGTAAGACCTCCACCTAATAAGCAAGCCATAGCACTGCTTACGTTGAGCAAATGTTGAAGGAGAAGCAGGGTGCTGTTAAGACATGAATTTGGTGATTTCAAAGTTTGATTAACACACAGAAGGCAAGTCTCTCTCTTACTTTACAAACAGATGTTTTCCCATACTCTTCTACCAGCATATTTCCCTTCAACACAGAGGACCATTTCTGGAATATATTCTATGCCTAGTTGTACTGCTGATGTGTGTACAGAAATATGTGTAAAGCCATTATGTGGCATAGCTCACTGGAAATTATCTGTCAGCTCCAGATGTGGAAAACTGTTGAACAGAAACAGATCATCAACTGATTTTCACAAAGGCTGAGGAATGACAATTTGACAGTAATTTGGAGCACAACTTGAATGCACATAGCTCAGATGTGAGACAGCAGTCTAGACAAAAAGGACACTGTCACCCAATGTCCTCTGTCCCCTTCAATAAATACTAGTCTCTCTGCAAAGTTAAAATCCTGCCATTGGACAACCTCTGTGAATAACAATGAAGTCGGGTCTGTAATTTGTCTAGCTGGGTACCAATGTTCATACCAAGCACATCCCATTTGCTGTCTGAAAGCCTGGGGATCATCTATGCTAAGCAGAGAGAGATGTACCTCCAAACAGTAGTATCTTCTGTGCACCTCAGGTACCTGCCAGTGGGGTGAATGGGATAGGCTAGATCACCTGGAGGTATACATCCATCACTCCACACGGGTCACAGAATAAGCCTCACAGACTAAATCAAACACTTTACTTCTACAAAGATAAATTTAAGTAAGATGAATCTGTGATAATTCCAGCCTCTGTGAGCTGGAAGATGAGTGGACTGAGAGAAAGCTTTTAAAAAAACTTTCTGTATCTTCTGCAATGGTGCAAAACTCAATCTCAATGCAGTCTTAAAATAAACACAGGATTGGGATTTAGCCAAACATAGATCTCTGTACAAATATCTCAACTAGTTGCCTGCTTTATTTTTTCTATTTACCCATAGAAATAGTAACTTTTAGCTTGCTGTTCTCAGGTGATACATTTAATGCTGAAGTCGAAGTCTTAAATGAGCTAGCTAAATCGTGCCTTTCCAGTGTCCCCTTTCTCTTCATTTCATTCAGGAGGATAGCATGATATGTACAAAACCTAAAATTAAAAAATAATACAAACAAAATAAACCACAAAAAAACCAGCTTCATGCCCAACCTATTTTCTGACTCACAAAATTCACTCATAGCCTTATTTCCATTTTTTTTTTCTTGTATTACAAATTCAAATTTTGAGATGGCAACTGCCTGGGAAGGTGGTAATTGAAAGCACCTTTCTAAGCATTCTGTATCTAGTACCTGACTACATGACAGAAGTCGATCGAGAAAGGCACACTACACTTCTGGCACTGGAACCTGAAAAGCCTTCTTTCCTCTTCAGTAAAAGTACTGCCTTAAAAGTTGGGGCTTAAATTGGTATTTTAAAATGGTGCAGAGGCATTTTATGCATATAAAAAATTGTATCTAGTTATTCCTCTGTATGTGTGGCTGTGTGTGCATGCAGGTATAGGAGTTGCCTATAAACCTGTAGCCCTGGCACGTCTTCTTGTTGAAAGCAGGACTGTCTGGTGGCCTGTCTGCCACGATAGACAGCAACAGAGAAGCAATCTATGCTAAATTTGTATTTCTGCATTTGGAATTGATTAGAAATGTATAGAATTTCTATTAAAGAATTATACAAAACTACCTTAGACACCAATTATTTTTACTAATGTCTGGATTCTTAGAATTACTTTTTGACCAGCTAGCCAAAGTCAGCATCGCTATTTTCTACCGAAACAGAAAGGTCCCAGGTATTGTCTAACGTGGTGTGTCACTGGAGGGGCGAGGAGGAGGTTAGATGGACTGACAGCAATTTTGGTGACCATTGCAAGCAACAGACGCAGAAGCAGCGGCTGAGAGAGAAAGCATGAATGTCTGGGTGTGCATATGAAATTGAAGGATATGGGAGCAGAATACAATTCCTTTGCAATATGCCAACTAGGGACACCAGAGGCACCACAGTTTGCTGCAGCAAGTACACATTAAGATCAATTAAGATCAGGGCTGCCCTTATGACATATCAGTGACTGATATTAAAAACACAATGGGGGGAGGGGTGGGGGCTGGGGCGAGACAACTAAGCTGCCCATTAAAAAGCTTTGGGGGAAACTAGGCCAGGGCTCGCTGAGAGCAGGTGGGCTCCGGACAGTGGGAAACCTGATGCAGCTGCAAAGGCATGATGACACAGAATCACTAGGTGGGAAAAGACCTCTAAGTTCAAGTCCAATGGTTCCTGTCCTCTCCTAAACCATATCCCTAAGCACCTCATCTACCCATCTTTTAAATACATCCAGGGATGGTGATTCAACCACCTCCCTGGGCAGCCTGTTCCACATCCCGACAACTCTTTCGGTGAAGAACATTTTCCTAATGTCTAATCTGAACCTGCCCTGGCACAGTTTAAGGCCATTTCCCCTTGTCCTATCATCTGTCACTTGACTGAAGAGACCTTCACCCACCTCTCTACAATCTCCTTTCAGGTATTTATAGGTAGTGATTAGGTCTCATCTCAGCCTCCTCTTCTCCAGACTAAGCAACCCTAGCTTCTTAAGCCACTCCTCATAAGGTTTGTTCTCCAGACCCTTCACCAGCCTGGATGCTCTTCGCTGGACCCACTCCAGGACCATAATGTTCTTCTTGCGGTGTGAGGCCCAGAACTGAACGCAGTACTCAAGGTGCAGCCTCACTAATGCCAAGTACAGGGGCATAATCATCTCCCCAGACCTGTCGGCCACACCATTTCTGACACAAACCAGGATGCCATTGGCTTTCTTGGCTACTTGAACACACTGCTGGCTCATATTTGGTCTGCAGTCAACCAATATCTCCAGGTCCTTCTCCTCCTGACAGCTGTCCAGCCACTCTTCCCAGGCCTGTAGCACTGCACGGGGTTGTTATATCCCAGTTGCAGGACGCTGCACTTGGACTGGTTGCACCTCATCCCGCTGGTCTCAGCCCATCGGTCCAGCCTGTTTAGGTCCCTTTGAAGATCCTCCCTATCCTCAAGCAGACCGACACTTCCTCCCAGCTTAGTGTCACCTGCGGACTTACCGAGGGAACACTCAATGCCCCATAACGGTGCTAAAGACGTTACACAGGATCCAGGGCTGAGCCCAGGGGGACTTCAGCCACAACCGACAAGACAGAACCCTCCTTCCGTGGCGTTTCGCCACTAGTTACAGACACTCCCGGACGACGCAATACTCTCACCTCTGCCCCCTCGCCCCGCTGACCCTGTAAACCCGNCGGACGGGGTAGGGTGGCGGCTCCGCTCGGGTGGGGGAGAGGCGGGGGCCGCGCTGCCTACTGGGGCTCCTCCCCTCGGGACGTGGCCTGGGGTAGGGTGGGCGAAGACCCCCCTCGACGGGGAGGCAGGTGTCGGGTGCTCCGTTGGCGGCCCGGCCTGGCCTGGCAGGCGGCTAGCGCGGCGCCGGTCCTGTGCGGAGCGGCCGCAAGTGTTTGCGTGTCCGCCCGGCTGTGGGAGGCGAGGCCCGAGGCACAGGGCTGGCCGGTGTCCCGGCGGTGTTTGGCACTCGGCTTCGCGGAGGGGAGCCGGAGAGCGGTGGCGGCACCGGGCAGTCCCGCCTGCTTCTGGGCGGGGGTTACCCTACCGGTACGCGTGGGCCTGCGCGGCTGGGTAGAGCTCCGGTGCCTGAGGGGTGCGAAATCGTGGGGAGGGGTTGGAGCACGACCGGAGGGACAGTCGTCGGAGCGGACAGGGGCGGCAGAACCGGGTCTGGGGCTGGGTGTCACCCTTGGTGTGGGACATCATCCCCAGTGGGTGATGTCACCCAGGTGCAGGACGTCATCCCAAGTGTGGGATGTCATCCCCGTGTGGGACATCATCTGCTCTGGGAGCACCGGGCTCTCAGCGCCAGCAGCTGTGCCCGCACTGCGGTGCCACACACATACACCTTACACCCCAGTTGTCCCCTCACAATACGGCAGAACAGGATAGGAGCTTAACTAGCGGCTTTTAATGTATATGTTTTTGTCAGTTATTTTTTTGGGATGAGTGCTTTGGGGTGCTTCACCTTGCGTGAATTGTTAGCGATTACCGGTGCAGGCTGGCGCACAGACGGACAGCGTGCCATGCTGTGTGCCTGGCCTATGCCACGGCCAGTGCAGTGAGGAGGCAGCAGGCCAGCAAGTACAGCTGGACAAGGTGTGACTGCGGGTAGTACAGCGTTTTGAAGAGAAAAACGAGAAGACACATGCACTGGAATCTCTTACCAAAAGCAGTTTTGAATGGGAAGATATAATTTTTAATTTTAATAGGTTTGGGTTTTTTTTGGCATGAGGAGAGTTTCACCATAGCTGGAAGGGCAGTTCTTCAAAGTGAAGTGGTACAACACCGGTGAATTTTGGCTTAGTGCAGAAGGAGTCTTTTTTTAGAAGGGGCTACCTGATGATTTACTAAAAAACAATTTTTGCTACATGGGAAGACAACCCCCGGAAGGCAGGGTGGTCACCTGGAGCTTGCGACAGATGCCTAAGGGACATTTGTCGACTTTATGCTAAACCATGCAATGAGTTCTAGTCCCAGCAGGAAGGCAGTGAAGTAATCTGAAATTCTTGGGTTTTGATGTTCATGGAAGCAACAGGAGCAGGATTTTAAATAGAATTGACTCGATGTTCCATTTTTGTTTTTTCAAACTGTAAATTTGTAAGTTGCAAATAGGTAAAATGGCAGGGTTTAATGCCAGAGCACATTACAGTAGGAAACACGGCAAGTGGGGCCTGAGTTTAAAGCAAGCTGTAAGAGTTTATTAATTTTTAATTAATATTAGCTTCTAGTCTCAACAAGTTGAGTGTAGATGTTGGTATAATCTAGGTAATTAACCGCGAGAGATGCTAACCTGTGGTAAAAGTACTCCGTTTTTGCCTGTAATGTAAGGTTACTCTATTCCTTCTGTGCATTAACGTGCAAAAATAATTAAGAGATTTCCCATTTACTATCTTTTATCTAAGATGCATGTATTAAATTGCATTAATCTTTCTTCAGAGGTAATACAATCTATTGGTTTTGTCATTTATACGTTCTTTGTAATTTGTCAATGTTGCTGTTTCTTTTATAGTCAAATGAAAGAAGACTGCATACTACTTCCAAGTGTGAGATTAGTTAAACTGGTGTAAAGAGGGATTATTACCTCACTGGCTTTGAAAATCAAACCTGGTGTATACGACTTGTATATACAACATTTGCTTCTCCTGAAGCAGTACAAACTCTTGTCTTACACATGCATTGCCAGGGACAGCTCAGGAATTTAATGTACCATCTCTTTTTTTTTCTGTGTCTCATATCTGTAACTTGTTAATGTTCTTAAACACATCCTTCACTTTGCATCCCCTCCTAATCTCTGGTATTTTTCTGTATATTTCCCACCTTTGCTCAGTGTTCTGGTTGGTAGATAACTAGTAATTGTGTCCTGTTTCTGCCCTTGTGGGATGAAATTATGAATACCAGGATGAAGAATTTTCACAACAAACCCAAGTGAATAAGTACAAGAATCAATAACGGAGTGGGATGCTTGGAAGCTGGTAAAGAGACTTGTATATGTGAACTTCCTGTACAAAGACACAAAATAGACCAAAACCATTTAGTTCTTTTGAATGCTTTAGCTTAATTAGTGCCTGTTCCTATGTAGTCTGTAGAGAAACTGTAAGAGAGTTTCCTTTATCAAGGTATGTTGTGTTTGAAAGAAGGAGATAGTGAATTATCTTAGAAGGCTTTCTGTATGTATAGCATGAAGGATTAATCACACAGAAAAGGGAATTTGCTCATATAATTTCAATAGTTGTCAATTAAATAGCATTGTAAATAGGAAAGATTGTAATTAATCAGAGGCACAGTAGCGTATTTGAGAGAAAGCAGCATCTCTCTCAGGGAAGCTTTATTCCAGGTCTAGTCCATGGTTCTCTGGACTCCCGTCTTTCTTGTAAAACTAGATGGGTTACATTTGTAATGTAACAAATGTAACATTTGTAATGTTACAAATGTAACCTCTAGTTTTACATGTAAAACTAGAGGCTACATTTTGGTGGCACTTTTTGCCAGTCTGCCTTGAGGCTCATGTAGTTTTCTTGCCTTCTTCCAGCACTGACTTCATGTTAACTGGTGACAGGTTGGTTTGGGGAGATGAACAGACCAAAAACTACAATTGTCTGCAGGAGTGTTTGGTGCGTGGCTGCATGAGCCCCAGGACCGGTCTGGTTCCCCAGCAATACTGGCTGGAGGGTTGGCTGTGAAGCCAAGAGGGGTGGGTCTGCGTGGGGCATGAGATGGGTGGGCATACCTCGGGCAGTCCTGAGAGAGGCTGGGGATCCAGTCTGGAAGTGTAAATGGGGCATGTAGGCATAGGGCAGCACCTTGTGATGTCACTGTGCATTCATAGTGTGTCGCTTTCTCTTTCTGATCAAACCCTTATGCCCTCTGCACCCATCTGTGGTGGCTCGTGAAGGTCTTGGTGTTTAATAGCACCATTTCAGTCCATTTAATGGTTTCTTGACTGAAAAAAAAAACCCCAAACAATGAAAGGAAACAAATAAAAGACTGCTGCCTGGGAGGAGGATAGTAAGATGCATTTAAAAGAAACCTTTATTAAGCTTCAGTTTGGCATAATTACGTCTGTACAAAAGAAAATGAATAAAATACAGCAGGCTAAAGATGTTGCCAGAGATTGGAAGATATGGTTGCATAAGCCTGATTGGATCTCTTAAAAATAATCAAGCTGTTTGGGGAAAGAAGGAGTTTGCCCCATAAACTTTGCACGTACATGAACTGCTCTGCTCCAGAGCTGTTTATCTTGATGCTTTGCATAGGCCTGAGTCTGCATTTTTATCTTTTTCTTTTTTTTTTCTTTTTCCAAGTTAAATCCCTTAATTGGAAATCAGCTTGACCTGTGGTAGTTCCTGAAAAAAATCTCTATATCATCTGGCCCTACTGATCTGTATTTAATGTAATTCTTTCACTAGCTTATTATCCTTTAACCTCTTGAGCAATTTTTCATTGGTCTTTTAACTCAACATGCTTATTGCTACTTTGAAAATGCCAAAAGAAGAGTTCTTACTTGTAATGTAGTTTTAATTCTTATTTATCCTTCTTTTATAATATTTTTGTTTCATCTTACTAGTTACAAACTACTAAATCCCATGTTGATTTTAATGCTTTAGAGGCAATTTATCACCGTTTATCTTGTTCAGACTAATACATTTCTGTGACAGTTGTGTGCTCTTCTCTATTTCTTCCTACTTACTTACCTACTTTGAAGCCTGTTGACCAATGTCAGCCAAAAATGACAAAGTGGTGTTGGTGTCAAGGATACCAAATTCTTACAGGTTTTATGAAAATTATTAAGTTGGCAGTGGGCAAATGATCCGAATTCATGTTTCTGCTAATGGAGAATCTGCAGCGTGATTTCAAGTTACCTGCTCTGTTAGACCTGATTTAAACTGGCCAGCTAGTTGATGGAGAGCTCTGAACCAGCTCTTAACTAGAGATTGTTCTGCTCTTCTACAAGCTGGTAGGGAGCACAGCTGGGTGTTACTGCAGTGCTGTGCGAGCTCTGGGCTGCGGCTGGGGGAGGGAGGTGGGCGTTCGCAGTGAAGATGTGTAGGATGCGTACAGGAGATATCAGAGATTCACACCTGAATAATTCTTAAATTTGAGCCCTGTGAAGTTGTCATTCCCACAGAGCAGGCCTCCAACCACATTAATCAGTAAAATTTTGAGTTACAAGCTGGTAGATTTGCTGGTCTGTGTGTGATTCCAGGCCTTGACAACAGCAAGTTTGTTGACGTTTAATGTGTACTGACATATTATCTAAATAAGAGGGAAAAATATAGAAGGAGAATGTGTTTGTAATCTTCACTAACATCTTACAGCAGCTTCATGCTGAAACAATAAAATAACAATTTTCTGTTTGTGGGGCTTTTTGTTTTGTTTTGATGTTGGATTTTTTCAGAAGGAGAGATAGCGGGTTGTGCTCATTTTGTTCCCAGTGTCTTTTCTAAAATATGGTTCAACAGGATGTTTGGGGGATATGTGACATTATTGGGTTTTGGCATTCCAGGAGAGCTTGAATTGCATCCAGCACTGTCGTATACATTCCCTTCTGCACCGAATGTCAGGAGTAAGTCATGTTGTTGACAGCTATGTCAACATGTGAACCAAGTGAAGGACAGGAACTAAACAAAAAAACTAATAATAGAAGAGGCTAGAAAGTGAGAAGTGAACACTTCGTTAGTAAACTTTCTCACTGTCAGGAGTAAGAGGGTCAAATAGTGCAGCCTGTCCTTATCTGCTGCCACAAGCACTGCCTTATTGGCAATGTTCACAAGAGAACTAGCTGCTTGTACATCTGTGTGTGTTTTGTGAATATGGGAAACAAGCAACTTCCCCAAGAAACACACCCAGCGGATTTGTGTGGAGGCATACAACAGTAACTCTGATTCTTCTCAATTTAATTATTTACATCCTTTGTAGAGATTTTTTTGAAGTGTAAGCTTTAAGTATAGCCTCCCTTGGACTGTAAGCTTTAAGCATAGTCTCCCTTGTACCCATCACAGACGGTAAATATGTGTTTTGTCAGGTGGTGTGAGGCATCGTGTTGGTCCTTGCTTGATGTGTCTTCTGCTGCAGAAGAGTCACCTCCGTCAGTTTGGTGATTACCGCAATGTGTATCCTGTGATAAACTAACTGGCAAGCCCAGTGTGGGCTGTTGAAGAAACATTTATTTTACTTTGAGACATGCTTAGTCATCCCTGTTTTGGCCTCTAACAGGTTACAGGCACTTCCTTGTTCTTTCCTGGTAAAGCTGATGAACAAGTTAATCTGAAGGCCAGTTTGAAACAGTTTGTGGTGCTGAAGGATGTGAATTCTGGGGTGCTGTGTTACTGCCCAAGTGTGTTGTGTACTGCTAGCAGAAATCAGAGAATGTGTTTGGTTGTGTGTTGTTGGCAAATCTAACAGTTTACATCACGCAGGTATGAAGTGGCTGCTAAATATGGGACAAACATATGTAAGGGGATCCTTATTAGTAGAGAATATGATACAGCCCTTCTGTGGCCTGAAGACAGGATTCAGCTATACTTATTTCTTCGCCGTTGTAAACAGAAAACTTAGCTAAAGACTCCTTTTCTTTGTCTTTTTCTACTTTTTCTAATTGTTAAATCTGCTTGTCTGTTTGGTTATCTTAAGATTTTGGTGTAAACTGTGCAGAACATATCAGTATCCTTAATTATTAGTATGCTTTGCCTGGATTTTTTAGGTGACCTGGAAGTATGTAGATCTAGTACATTTTGTGTCTAACCAAATTGTTACATAAATGAAAATATTTTCTCTTTATCAGAAGTAAAATGTTTTCTATGGGGACATCTGCTTCTGATGCCAGGACTCTCTTGAAGACTTACTTTGTTGCTTGGCTTAAAGGAAGATGATGTTAATAAATTCTGAGCATTCTTCAGGAGGCTGATGACCCTTCTATCACCAGTTAATGACATCATGGACAACTTCAAAAGGTAAAGACAGTATTTTTTTTAGTCTGTTTCAGGCTAGTGCTCTGATATAGGAAGCAGTGGATTAAGTTTTTCGCTTATAATAACTGCTCAACCTCACTCTTTTCACTCTTAAAACTATTCAGAAATTATGGGAACAAATTAGATGATACAGTTTGCTGGAGTAGCTGTCCAGATTTCTATATGAGCTGTATTTGAAGAGTGTATTTGCTCTCCGGGTTATAATATAATATATACTTGAGCTAGCTTTAAATGAACTAATTTGAGTCTGGAAGCAATCTTACAGCAAAATACAAGCATTGAAGTACCTTAGGCTTTGTTGAACTGTGTACTGCTGCAGCCTGACTAGTTACCTAAGCTCTTTGTTTAAAAATAAATTTTAAGTATTTCAAAACCACGCTACAGATAATTTTAGCTGTACCTTAAGATACTTTTCTACAATTGTTTACTGCAAGGGCCAGATTTCATTTCATATTTGATTTCATTTCCATAATCAGTGCAAGATTTTTTTTTCTCTTCATAAATCCCTGAAAATAATGCTTAATTTAACCATTAGTTTTTTTGTTGCTTGAGGGATAGTTTTGGCTAGTGCTGCTTCATAGTCTTCTCCTTTTTTTTAAACCCAGCAAATGGAAAGCAACACTTAGTAGCCTCCAACTATCTTAAAGGTGTAATAGTTTATTAATGTTTTAGTAGCAGGACTTTAAGATGATATTTGAAAGAGTGCAGTTTGCTTCCTGAAGATGTTGTATCTGCTCACTATGTTTATTCATTCTATTTTATCAGCTCTTTTCCAAAACACCACAAGCAGTTAATGCACCTTATAAAGGACTCTTGACCTTTTCACATCGTCCCAAGTCATATCTAGATGTCACCAGTTTTTCCCATGTTAACAGCTCTGAGCATGTTTTACTATATGTGCCTTCGGCGCCGAGCTAGGACAGCGACGAGAGGAGAAATAAACAGCAGGAGGGCTATTGAATCAAACACCCGAGCCTTACCCATCAACGTTGAAATAGTTCAGTATGCCAAAGAGGTGTTGGATTTCAGCTCTCACTATGGTAGTGAGAACAGCATGTCGTACACCATGTGGAATTTAGCAGGTATTCCAAATGTGTACCCTAGTTCCGGTGACTTCACTCAGACTGCTGTCTTTCGAACTTACGGGACCTGGTGGGATCATTGCCCTAGTGCTCGGCTGCCGTTCAAGAGGACACCTCCCACCTTTTGTAGCCAGGACTACGTGGAACTTGCTTTTGAGGAACCAGTTTATCCCACCGCAGTGCACATTCTGGAAACGTACCATCCTGGAGCTGTAGTCAGGATTTTGGCATGCTCTGCAAATCCTTACTCACAAAATCCACCAGCTGAAGTAAGGTAATTTTTTTTTCCCCTTTGTGCTTTCCTGTAAGATGTTAAATGCTACAAATATTGCCTTTTAGAAAAATTTACTTCCTACTTTTTATCTATTTTGTTTGTGACTTGTTAACATTTTCTTTATTTCTGCTTGAATATAAAACTGGGGATGTGTTGTTGTAGCAACTTCAGAATTGTAGATATTTTGGTAGGAATTCATGCAGATCCTAATATCAGGTTTGATTTTTGTAATTGCAGGTTTTGTATGACCAATAATTATTATGTATGTTCAAAAATCACTTTTGAACTGGTAGTTCTGAGTTCTTTTTCTCCAATAAGAAAAACAAATAGTGTAGAAGAGGCTCAGGATTCGCGGTTGCTGTATTGTCCTGGTTCAAGTAGCCATCACCACCTCTCTGCATGCTATAGGTTGTATGCTTAGTATATCAGGCACAGTAACTATCTGTAAGGTGAAATCAGAAGCAAAACACAGTTGGGCAAAAGGTGATGCCATTTGCCTGATCTTTATTTTTGGTCTGGTCAAAGGGTATGAGCCATGCTTCATTTTCATACTTGCTTCATGGACTAAAGAGGCTGATGTCATCCTGTTGGTTTTCCTCATTGTAGGAACTCCTGATGAAGTTCCATTTGGGGGTGGACAGGAAGATGGGGACCTTGGGAATGGTAGAATAATAAAAAAACCCACTGTGTATGATGTTTGAGGTCTTAGTGAGGAGTTGAGGGAATAGAAACGGGAGGAGAAAGAGGTAAATCAGTATATGCAAAGTACTCCATTTACATCAAAAAGAGATTAAATGGTATCAAATCCATAAAGGAAAGAATGATAGAAGAAAAAAATGTGTACTATAGAAAAGAACATGCCAAAGCACTGTCAGTTTAGGCAATGTTAGCTTGGATGCTGGGTGTTTTTTCACTGACCTGTCTCTTACAGATACATAAGCTAACAAATCAGGCGTTATGTATTCAAAATTCCCAACTAATCTATTTTGCAGGTTTTGTATAATCTACTGTTGTTCAGTGCAGTTGTTTGTTTTACAGCTCTCTAATGAGTATGGATGGTATAGCTCTAAAGTGAACATCCGAATTCAAGGGACAGGGACAGGTCAAACAAATAACTACAGACTGTCTAACTTAAGGATGAGTGTGTTTGGCATTATAATAGAGAACTTATAGGTAGTTAAGGCAGCTTTTAAAACTTTTGAGCTTAGAACCTAATGTAAAATGGCTTTTGGCTGATTAATCTGTCAACTTTCACTTTACTTTTTAGAATTTTACTTAATTTTATGATGTAGCACAAATTTATGTAGAGATCATTTCTAGGACTGTTGGTGTTGCATTAGAGAAATAGTAGGGTAGAGTGTGCTGCAGGGCACTACAAGGGTATAATTCTGAATAATAACTTAATGCTGCCTTATAAAAATGTCCATTCAGGTTTCAGTTCTTAAAACAATATACTCCTTTTAGTTTTGTGTGAAGACCAGAAAGTGTTGAAGTAAAGCCCAAGATATGTTAACAGAGCTATTTAGTAAGGTGTACTACAGAAATGGTGAAGATTGTTTGGAAAGCAAGAGAAGTTGAAAGTGGAAATAGTAATAGAAAACTTTTTGGGATGTGCTTTATGACTGTTGGGATGTGATCACAGTGAATGCTCAGGCTTTCCCTTCATAAAAAAAAAAGGATAAAACTTCTGTAGGATCCTGATTTTTCCTTTGTAGGCAAGGGTATCTTCTGTTCTGCCTACCTAAGTTAAGAACTTTTTTTTTCTAGAAGAAAGTTGTCTCAGGGTGCCTCAGAACCAGTTGCCTGTGCTGCATCTTCAGTACTTGCCAGTCTTAATGCAAGGGAAATAGCAGAGGGACTTTTTCGTTTTTTTTTTTTTTTTCTTTTTTTTTTTGGGCTTACCTTTTCTCAGCAGGACTTGTCTCCTCAGAGCTGCACATTTGGTTAGTCTCCTCCTTTGTCCTGAGCTGCACATTTCTTTTGTCTCCTTTCTTCCAAAAGAGACAAACATACCTTATGGATGGTGTTTTGAAGGTAAGATGAAGGAAACCTTTCTCCACATGAGGTGTGCAGTATATTTTTGTCTGTTTGTTTGCTCATCTTTACGAGGAACATATGAAAAGTTACAAGAATGTGACCTCTTTTCTGCTTCAGTTCTTGGACCCTTGTTTTCACCTCCAAAAATTCACTAAGATGTCAGATAAGAATTACTGGTTTTGAAAGTGGAATGCTGCTGATATTCTCAGGTGATTCTGTGTTTAACTGATGTTTTGGACTTCAAAATCTGTCATATTATTTTCTTCAGTTAAAAAAGGCCATGTCCCAGTTAGTCAAAGGGAAACATGTTTTCCTTCTCTAAGAAAACTAAGTTTATTTTCCTCTTCTGATTGTTTTGATACTCATTTTTAAATCACTTTATTACCAAAAGTGCTGTTTTGTTTTATATGCTGAGCCTGGATCTGTTTCTGAGCACCATTGTAGAAGGGGATATCATTAGAAAGGTTCCTTTTCACTAGTTTTTACCTTGCTATAAAAAGAAGGCCAAATTAATGGTGGAGTTAAAACTGTTGAGATGAAAAAAATCTGTTGAAACTTGTTCAAATGTTTTGCTTAGTGGATTATGCTAGTTGAGCAATCCTTTTTTTTTCCACTCTTCATTTTAGTATTTAAAATGTCAGCACATCCTAGGCTTTGCTGTGTGGAATATCAACACACAGCAAAGAGCAAAATCAACTCCAAGAAACTCTGTAAGAACTTGGCGTGCCACAGTCCTTCATTGAATCACAGACTGGTTTGGGCTGGAAGGGACCTCAGAGCCTATCTAGTTCTGGGGGTTGCATGGGCAGGGACACCTTCCACTAGACCAGGTTGCCCAAAGCCCCATCCAACCTAGCCTTGAACACTGCCAGGGAGGGGGCAGCCACAGCTTCTCTGGCAACATGTGCCAGTGCCTTGCCACCGTCACAGAAGAATCTTTTCTTTAATCTAAATCTGCCCTCTTTTCACTTAAACCCATCACTCCTTGTCCTATCAGTACAAGCCCTTGTAAGCAGCACCTCCATCTTTCCTTAGTCCCCTTCCAGTACTGGATGGCTATTATAAGGTCTCCCTTCTCTCCTCAAGGCTGAACAAGCCCAAATCTATCAGCCTGTATTTTTATATGTGAGGTGCTCCATCTTTGTGGCTCTCCTCTGGACTTGCCTCAACAGCCCATGTCTTCCTCGTACTAGGGACTCACTCAAGAGAAATTTACATATTCATGTAGAAAAAAAAGCTATATCCCATGTTGTTGGCCAGTGTGTTGCTTGGTTTCTCACTTTATTCTTCAGTTGCATGTGCAAGTGTTCATAAAAAGGTCTTGGCCTTCAGTTACAGAAGGACACAGAACTCGAAAGAGTCCAGCGCAGGGCCACCAAGATGATGAAGGGTGTGGAACATCTTCCTTATGAGGAAGGGCTGAGGGAGCCGGGTCTCTTTAGCTTGGAGGAGACTGAGGGATGATCTCTTAATATTTATAAATATGTTAAGGGTGAGTGTCAGGAGGATGGATCCAGGCTCTTCTCAGTGATGGCCAGTGATAGGACAAGGGGCAGTGGGTTCAAGCTGCAACATAGGAAGTCCCATGTGAACGTAAGAAAAAAGTTTTTTACTGTGAGGGTGATGGAGCACTGGAACAGGCTGCCCAGAGAGGTTGTGGAGTCTCCTTCTCTGGAGACATTCAAGACCAATTTGGACACATTCCTGTGTGGTTTAATCTAGGTGATCCTGCTCAGGCAGGGTGGTTGGACAAGATGATATTTCGAGGTCCCTTCCAACTCCTGACATTCTGTGATTCTTTAGTCATGTTCCTCACTTGCTGATGCATTGAGTACTGTGGTTGGTTACAGCATTGTGTGACACTATCTCAGGTCAGTTTCATTCAGAGTCTTTTTAGGGGCAGGATCAGCTCTTCATGGAGCAGGAATAAGCACACATTTTTCAGAAAGTATATATAATTGTTCCTAAATGATGATAATGCTTAAACCATGGCTGTCAATTTGCAAATACTTCATTAGAGTTTAACCAGCTTTCAACAACTGGAGTACACTCAGTCCTCATATCTTTTGCTCCTTTAAACTCAGAAGATGTTACATTATTCCTCTGAATAAACCACTTTTTAAAAATCATGTCAGCTGTCTTTACACATGGAGACCTTTTGTGCTTTTCATTAGTGCCACTCACACCTTGACTGGTGAGAAGTGTTTGGTAATTTCTTAAACTGTCCTAACAAGTGTTAGTATCATTGTACAGATTTGTTACATGTATTTTCTGAGTGCAGAAAATCCAAGCAAAAATTATTAATTGGAGATTAAAGGTATATTGTAACATACAGTATCATTTGAGTAAAGCAATCCTTCCCTTTTGTATGTTGTTTTGCATTAAAATGCTTACATCAGCACAGCCTGAGATTTTGTACTGTAGTGTACATTAGGGTTTGGTGACAGCGATGAGACCCTCTTCATCCAGTGGAAGAGGCAGAGCTCCACACAGCCGTGGTGGGGAGACGGCACCTGAATCCAAACAGGAGGATTTTCTTTGTTTCTCATAGCATATTATATTGATGGATAAGATACAGCTAGCTTCTGTGATGAAGAAAACGTGGACTTTTTCCTGTTTCTTTTTCATCTTCATTTACCCAGAAGGCTTACTCTTTGCCATTCCCTAATGGCTTCCTTGGTGTCAGCCCTTTTGAAACATTCTGATACTCCTAATAGTTAACTGCTGTCAGATGGGAAGAGTTTGTGTGTGTTTAAAGGGAGCTTTCAAGTCAGAAATATTTTTTTCAGAAGTTTTTCAACTTTTTTCTCTTTACAAAAATAACTTTGCTTTTTAAATTTGGAATACAAAAGAAAAAAAATGGTCCCTGCTCTTCTTCTGTCGTGTTTTTTTTTTTTAACTTAATTTGACAGTTTCTCTTATCTCATGTACATTACAGTGACACCATGTATTCATGTGCTTTTATAAAAGCTCAAACCCAGAGATTCCTAACTAGTCTGGGATGTGTAGCAGTGCTTGGGGTGATGTTTCATAGCATATGTCCTGACTGCTATGCGATGATTGCTTTTTTAGTAGATTGGAGATTGTTTTGTGATTATTTTTTTCTTGTTCTCCACAGATAAAGTGTAACACTGATGGGTTGGTTTTTTTTTTCTCACAGATGAGATACCATGATCATTTGACTGGCTGGGAGCAGTTCCATTCTGCCTTGTGCGTTCCCACCATTTGTTTCTATTTAATTTAATTTCTTTCATGTCATTTATAATTTTGCTAAGTGCTCTTTTGAGCAAATTCCCAAGTCTGATTTGTAGATGAACAGCTTGGCTCAGTATTTCCTAGCTTAGCTTTCACTGTTGCTCATAAGGTTCCTTTCGCTTTCTGAAGATTTTGAAGCTGCTGCAACCAGAGAAGCAGGCTAAGCATGGTGGACAAAGTAAAATGCTATATCTCCTTCCATTAGGAAGTTCATTGTATTTAGGCAATAGGCACTCTTTCTGAAAGTCTGATCCTGGTGGGAGTGCTGCAGATTTCTTTGTTGGCAGCCAGAATTAGGATCAAAATATTTGATGAAAAAAAACACAAAACCAAAACCCTTATGATAAAGGGAGTGAAACCAGAAAGGCAGTGTACTGAATGTGAAATATCTTGAGTCTCTTG
Organism: Heliornis fulica; assembly: GCA_013399135.1. NCBI lineage: Eukaryota > Metazoa > Chordata > Aves > Gruiformes > Heliornithidae > Heliornis > Heliornis fulica. The sequence continues at coordinate 77,640 of VXBZ01001923.1, read as the reverse complement.
CTTGTAGAGAGTGACATTCACACAGTTGTCTACCTTTTGTTCCCTGTGAATCTCAGATGAAGGCACCCTGAACACTGCTGATACCCTCAACACATTGGAGTGTGATTAGGGACCTTCAGGGCTGTATCTCACCTATGTGTAACACACAACTTAAATTCTAGCCATTTGCATCCTTACTTGTAACTTACTTTGACATCTGCAGGGAAACAGCTTTTCCTTGTCTAGATGACTGTCATAGAAGAATGAATTCTGGGCTCATGGATCACAGTCATTTTTGAGAAGCCCATAAAAAGCTCATGTGGTCAGTTGTTTGAAATATCTTTTACTGTTTTAAATTCCTTGAGCATTCTTGCAGTCCTGTCTGCTCTCTTTGGTGTTTCAGAATTGAACTTTCAAAGTAGAAGTGAAAATAAATTTACTTCATATTTCTCCCTAGTAATTAGACTGCTGTGAACTTGGCTTATCACCTTGATCTGAATGGTTCTAAAATTGTTCTGATGATCACTTTTCACTGCCTTTCGTATTTATGAACTCAAAGCTGTGAACAGGGGTGCATTTTCCAAGTTATGTTGAACCAAGTGTCCTGAAGCATCCCTGGCATCTTAGCAGGCAGGAGATGGTTTCCTCTAAGTAGCCAACAGATTATTTACAGAGCGCTTGCTTGGGGTAGGGTGTATGGGATATATTATAGTTAAATACAATGATTACAGTTGTTGCAGAACTTGCAATTTCAGCAAACATATGGTCATATTGTTCTCTGAGCTTCTATATGTTCTCCTTGTCCCTCTGAAACTTTTCCTCCTTTTGTCTTTCAATGCAAGTATAAATTTCTTGAGACTCATAGGAATTAATGGTTTTTTGTGCTTAAATAGCACATGGTGCTTTATTTGGTTTCTACAGCAATCTCAATTTTACAATGCAAGAAATCTCAACAGATTCCAGCAAAGTTCAATCTTCTCTTGCTGGAAAGAAAGCTGATTACTTTTCCCAGGACCCACTTTGCTGAAGAATCTTTCTTATAATACATTTTCTTCAGAAGTAGCCAGGTCTACTCAGGCATCATCTTACCCATTAAAAAGCTTTCCAACTGCATTAGGTCAACAACAACAAAAAATTAAACATTAAAAGATGTGCTCCTATTTGACACAAACGTTGCAAGTATTTTCTCAGCCTAAAAATCACTAGGCTGTATTTTCTTTTGTGGTGAGGGAAGGAGAATGGGAATTAATTTTTTTTAATGTGTAGGTGTATGGAGTCTTTATTACCAGAAACTTGAGCACAATGAGTCTTCATGAGATAGACATCTAATGGGAAAACTGAGTCCATTAAAGCTGAACAGAAAAACTTTGCTTAAAAGTCCTCATTTTCTTCTATCACTAGAGAAAGTAATACTGATGTTACTGCCTCTCACTCAGGCTTCAGTGTGGAGACTGCCTTTCTAGAACATCACTGGTGTAACCTTATCAAAGCACCCTCATTGCAACATCTTTGAACAGCAGTTACTGAATATCTGCAGGAGTTGAGGACAAACAGTGTCCTACTCTCCATCATTTGATACTGCTTGATTTTTTGAGAGCTACTGAATTAATTCATTGGGCAGGGGGAAAGGAAAAATCCTTTGACTTTTTTACAGGTATTTTTGGGAATTCACTTTTTCTTTGTTTTGGGTTAGATACTTTATTGAGGATCTTAAGCTTGGAACAAATGCAGGCAACCCTATCACAGAAGCTGATTTTGGTACTCACCCTCAAATCAGCACCGGCTGTCAAAATGTCTGTCTTTCTTCCAAAGGCTTTCAAAGTGAATGAATAAAACAAAGAAAAAATGCTACAGAACAGAAAAAATGCAATTCTTACTAAAGCCTTCTGGAAACTTCAGACTTTTTGATTCAGTTCCAACTGTGGAGTCATTACTTTCAATCAGATTACATGTAGCCCATTTAAGTGTCAAAGTGCTGGTTCTAGATGAAGAAACTACTTCCAGAGTATGCCTACTCTGAGGAGGAGTATACCAACCCTGACTTAGAGCAATTGCTGTAGCCTGTACTTGTGTGCAGGAACATCGAGTCTTGTCTCACCACCCAAGTTGTGGAAGGAACGAGCAGGGACTGTGAGGATAAACCACCGCCCACTGTACTTGAAGAGCAGGTTAGAGAACATCTGAGGAACTTGAAGGTGCACAAGTCCATGGGACCTGATGAAATCCACCTGCGGGTCCTGAGGGAACTGGCGGATGTAGTTGCCAAGCCAACTTGAATACAATGTAGTTGCCATTGTATTCAAAAAGTCTGGCGATCTGGTGAGGTGCCCCATGACTGGAAGAAAGGGAACATAACCCCCATTTTTAAAAAGGGGAACAAGGAGGACCCAGGCAACTACAGGCCGGTCAGCCTCACCTCTGTGCCTGGCAAGGTCATGGAGCAGATTCTTCTGGGGACCATGCTAAGGTACATGGAGAACAAGGAGGTGGTTGGTGACAGCCA
>VXBZ01001923.1:18629-74364 GCA_013399135.1 Heliornis fulica | reverse complement strand
GTTGCCCAGGGAGGTGGTGGATGCCCCATCCCTGGAGACGTTCAAGGCCAGGTTGAATGAGGCCCTGAGCAACCTGATCTAGTTGGGGGGTGTCCCTGCTTCTTGCAGGGGGTTAGACTAGATGACCTCTGGGAGTCCCTTCCAACTCTAATCATTCTATGATTCTATGATTCTATCAAGTCAACCTGATAGACTCAAGGTTTTCCACTTAAACCCATTGAATTCCTTTAGATTAGTGGGCTGTTAATGAAAACAAAACAGTATGACAAGGACAGTGGTAAACAGTCACTGGTGACCTTTTTCATCAGCATGTGGTAAGTAATGTAGGGTTGCAAAAGACTGTAAAAAAGTTGTGCTATGAGTTTTGGTTTTTTTTTTATTTTATTCCAAAGGCTGCTAACTAGAGGCACTGCTTGCTGAAGGAGGTTACTACTTTGCAGTTTGATGAACCTAGACCTCCGGGTGCATTGTTTTTTTCCAGAGCTGTGCTACTGCTGGATAATCTTCTCTCTAGGGCACCAAAGAAGTCAATAACTGTGGCACATTCTGTTGAAAGTTGTTGGTCCAGCATGTGCTAAATTAGTGGAAAAATAGCCTTGAGTTTCCCTAAGGATAACTGGAGTGGGTACATGAAAGTATCCAAGCGAAATGTCAGGTGGTGATCTGGATGTGTTCAGGAAAGGTCAGGTGCATTGCCAACACCAAGTATTTGCTTAGGGAATCGACCTGCCTGAGAGGGTGTGATAGTGGGACTACATCTGTTACGTTTTGCCAGTGGTTGACATTCATTTCCTAAATGAATGAAATCTTCCCTTAGTAATTAGTGTTTCCTATTAAAAATATTACCTTAGGGTAGAGTTGGATACTATCCTACATTGGTGCTTTCTGATCTGCCATATATTCGCCTGTCCTGCATGTTTGTTTTTAGTTCATTACTTCTTTCTTTTCCTTTATTTCCCTCCCCCTCCTTTAACAGAAGACTTCTGCAGGCCTCCCATTCTACTGTAAGGTATTTGTGGAGAGCAGCATGATGCAGGATAGGAAAATTTATCTGTGCACACCTGAAAATGTCCATCATGCAATGGAAGTTTCAGCCGATATGGATTTATTTTCCTATCCCTGAAGCAGTAACAAACATCAAGCCTTATTTAAGCCATGTGCTATGTTTTAGAGAAAGTCCTTACATTTGCTTTTCTTTATGATGGGCAAAGTTTAGGCATTTGGCTGTGGAACACAAAGCATGTTTGATTTATTATTTTTTTAAACTAATTATTTCCCCTGTGTGTTCTGCAGTACATGTCAGTGCTGAGCAGTATTTGTAAGTGGTGTCTGAAAAGCCAAGATGCTGAAGAACTAGGAGGCTGATAGAGCATTTCTGAGGTTCATGTATAAGTACTCTTAAAGAGAGTAGCGGCAGTTGCTGATGGAAGTTTCCTTCTTGAGGAATTAACTATACCTGAGGCACGTAAATTTGGGCATCAGTGATTGGAGGACCTCTAAAATCAATTCAGTGGATGGGGATCCATTCGGATATAAAGCGTGTTTCTGCTTTCAGGCATTTTGACAAGTTTGGGAGCACCACAGAACTGATGAACGTAAGACTTGATTCTCTGGCTTACTCAGTTGGCAGCAGGTTTCATTGTCATTTACTGGAAGGGATTTGAGGTCTGTTTTTGAAAACGAGGATGTATCTGTGGAAGCTCTGTGCATGCCCCTGAACCCCCTTTCTGTCACTGGATCAAAGAGGAGGAAAAAAATCAGTTTAGCAGTTTGGAAATTTGGAAGCTTTTTTGCACAGGACCCTTTCAAAAATTACTTGAAGATTGTGTTTTCTTTGGAAAGTTTACAGTGAATTACTTTTAAAAGGAATGGTATGCTTGCCTGGTCAGAAAATAAATTAAAACTTAGACTTTTAATTTTTTTTTTTTTAATAATTTGCAAGTTTTGACATTAAAAAGAGCTGTGGGGTGGTTTTTTGTTTGTTGTGGTTTATTTTGAAATCCTTTTGTGGGAAACAGGTCAGGTGACTCAGTATTTGGGTGATGTGGCAAAACTGTTCCCTGCATACCTACACTAACACACTATCACTGCAGACATCTGTAATCCGTTTGTTACAGTTACCTTACCTGTGAAATGTTAGAACAACCTGTGCCTGAATAGCAATAACATGAGTATGGGACTGTGAGTATAGAGCTTATTTTATTAGTTAGCAATGCAGAGAAAATATGCTATGGTCACGAATCGGTGTGCCCTGTTAATTCATTCTTAGGATATTTACCCAGTCTAGGGAAAACATAACATTTTCATTGTCTTTTCAACAGTGTTTCTCATTTTTTAAATACTTCTGACAGAGAAGTGCTCTTCCTGTGTTCAGAAGCTGCTTTAATAACTTTGATTTTACTCGCTGTACTGTCTGTGTGTGATTTTTTTTTTTTTTTTTTTTTTTCCATGGNTTTTTTTTTTTTTCTGTCACAGGTGGGAAGTCCTTTGGTCTGAGGCACCTACAAAGGTGAATGGTCCCCAGGCTCGGCAATTTACACCTTGTATCAAACAGATAAACTTTCCCACAAACTTAATCCGACTGGAGGTGAACAGCTCTCTCCTGGACTATTACACAGAATTGGATGCAGTAGTACTACATGGTGTGAAAGAGAGACCTGTGCTTTCACTTAAGACTTCTATGATTGATATGAACGATATTGATGAAGATGAGGATGAAGACAAGTATGGCTGTGGAATGGACAACCTTAATAAGCAATTGAGCATTGTTACCCTCAGGGAATGGCCATCTAATGGATATTTTGATAAACTGCCTTATGAGGTAAGAAAATTGTGTTTATATTCAGTGTATTTGTCTCGATCGTTAAGGCAGCAGAGGTACTTTATGGGATACTGGTCAAGACTGTTGTTTTTTTTCTATTTACTTCTCCTTGCATTGTGAATCTCCTGTAGTTATCATGTAGCCACACCTGAATGATCTGTGTGCTTCCATGGGTGGATGCTAGCAAGCCCCGTTGCTGGTATTTGCATAGTTACCACACTTTATTTCTGAGGAATCTGTCTGCTCACACACAATTTTTACATCAGTTATTGTAGCCTTGAATTTCTTACTTTTGAACTTAGAAACTTCTGGCGGTTTTTCAGAAGTTTTAGTCCTTGTGCTTCATGAAGATGTTATATAAAAGAGATTTGAAAAGCCCAAATCAAGGTCTGGAAGTGGAACTGGTTTCTAACGGACTAAAAGCTGTTTTTTCTGTTATCTGTCTTACAAAAACCCCAGAACTTTGTTATTGAAACAGCCATGATATTTTCGTATTATTGTGAAATAAGCCTCTTCCATCCGGTGAAGCTTTGAATCTTGGTGCAAGTAAAAAGCTGAACCTCTGTATGCTGTCTTATTTTGATGTGTTTGATACTTTTTATGCTATCTTTAGCACAGAAAACAGTTGTGAAGAAACTACTCCATTCAGATCCCCTGGCAGCCAGGCAGTTGCAAGTATGCTCAGTGTCAATATAGATGAATATTTTCTTTCCTGTAATTCCCAGTATAATGAGATTGTGAAGTATGATTGCTGACTCTTGTGTGCAGGCCAGGAAATTCCCAGTAGGGCGCAGCCTTCCATGGAGGCCAGTAGCCTAGTTAGAGTAAGACTTTAGAGACCAAGTAATTGCGTTCACCTCTCCTGAAATAAACTGAGTTTGTGTGTGGTGGAAAGGAGACTCTACTTGCTGGTCAGACCTCTGGACTTGAGCGAGGCATGGGTGTTCCTGCTTTGTACTGCAGTGTCTGGCAGAAGCGTTTGTTGTGGCAACTCATCAGGTGCTCAAGGTGCTTGTGGCTTGAATCAAACTCACAAAGGGAGGACGGTGAGAGACTGCATCACTGACTGCAGGGTGCTTTCAGAAATGCAGGAAGAGAAGTAACATTTCTGTACATTTCTCCAGTGTGTCTTTCTTCTAAATCTTTTTCAGTCCTTGAGTTTGGGGTTTTTTTGCTGTTGTTGTTGCTGCTGCAGTGGCATGTTAAATGAGGATGCTAACTTCATCCTGAGTTAACTCTAGTGCTTTATAGACTTTTATCCCAGAGTCCATATAGTGTTCAACATGTTTTACTGTTGGTGCTTGTGTATCAGTACTGAAGTAAAGAAAGTCCTTTGTACATAAGCAAAGGTTAATGCGTGCATATGCAAAGTTAATCCCAGAACGTCTTAAAATGTATAACTGCATTTGAACATTTGTTGGGTTTAGTCATTCAGATAAATTAATTGCAGAGAAAACTTGATTTATATCTAGGAAGCCTTGTTTGAAAAAGCTGGATAAATTGATTTGTATAGTAGACTACCAGTGAGGTTGATTAATGTCTTTTCTCTTTCACCTGATTCTACATATTAGGATTATAATTCGGGAAGTATTTGTGTCGCTCTGTTACTCCTACAAAATTCTGCCGCCATGTACTTGATTGTGCTTTTCTTCTGTCTTGTTTGTGTTCCAGCTTCCTTTTTTATCCATTTTTTAACATGTTTGGTTTCATGAATGCATTTATGTGGTCTGTCAATACTAAGAATGCTTTTTTTCTTATATTGCTTTGATTTAAAGAAACTGAAAATATGTGTGGAATCTTTATCAGAAAACTACAAAAGACGATTTCTGGACTGGTTTTATGACAGCAGAAATCCCAGTCTCCTACCTTCTTGGTCCAGCTGGAAGGTTTGGGTATCAGAACAACAAAAATGTTGTACTTTGTACTGTGACAGTTTTTATCACATCAGATATGGGAACAGTGCTCTCTGCGTGCTGTCTTCAAGACTGACAAGCGTCAGATTTTTCTGGGAACTGTTTGAACATTGTAATGATGAAGTAAGGCAACCGCTGACTCCTGGTTTTGATTGAAAATTCTAGCTTTTAACATGTTCATGTTGATTGTGAATGTGTAACTATCCTAAATCTTCACACATGTGCCTATTCCTTATTTGAGCTGTTCAGGTTTTTCACACTACCCTGCATAATACAGAAAATACACAGGTGGAATGGTCTTCTGTGCTGATCTTCAAGTAGGCAGCAGTTCCTCCAGCCTTTGTTGGTTTTGGAGTTTTTATTTTTTTGCTTTTGCTGTCCTTCTGAAACTTCCATAGGCTATCCTTTAATTGTCTGTGGTGTTCCTCAAAATGGTGTTAGGAATGGCCTGCTGCAGAGTGAGCTCTAGACAACAAAAGAGAAAAATGCTCGGCTTGTGGAGCACGGACTTCTTTAGAAGAAAGCGTGACATCTTGGATGAACTAGGTGATTAAATTTCCCTTCTCTGCTCATGCATGGTGTTAACCAGACCTTAGTAGCTGTGAAGTGCTTGTACGAACATCTGTTCTCCAGAATTATGTTAAAATTGAGGAAGGATTTTCTAGGAACACTTCTTTATGTCATGGTCTTCACAGTTATTATTGACAGACTTGTGCTGCTTGTGAAGCAGTAAGTTGTGAAGGAGTCAGACCTTAGTCTTTGTTGGCTTTGCAGGAGTGCCTGAGGCCTGAAGGCCTGAGCAAGTTAAGACTTTGAGAAAGGTGAGGAATACCTGCCAGGGCATACCTGTTGTGCAGTTTGTGATTCACCAAGACCTGCCAGGTACCAGGAACTTAACTCTGGTTCTCCAGAGAAGAGAAATCCTGCTGCAGGAGAAATCCTACGTGCTGCAGTCCGAAAGATTATTTATGTGTATATATAAATTTTAATATAAAAATATGTATATGATACCTTTATCGTTTCTTAAAGCCAATTTTTCCTACAAGATTTATGGTCTGTTCATGTCTACTGGAGAAGTTAATTTCATTCCGAAACATGGATTTGGCACCTATGTTTCCAGGAAAACAGGTCTTGGATGTATGATCTGCATCCCTTAAATGATACTTACAAGAATTGGAACAACAAGTGGGAGCATTTTTAAGTGTCATAGACTTTTTTTTCCCCTCAGTAATAAACTTCTTGCATCTTTCCAGAACAAATATTTGTAGTCTTTCAGATAATCAGCAAGACTTTATGCCTCTCTTTATAAAGAGAAGCCCATGAGGATCTTAAAAGCTGTCTTAACAGCTAGTAACCATATGGCACAAGTTTCCCTCCAGTTAATGGCCAATATACTGCCAGTTGTGTAGCAGACAGGGCTCTGAGCGCACGTGGAGAAGATCTCTCTAGCTTTAGTCTTCCTGGAGTATCAATTATTTGATTGTGCAATCTGTCACTTTTCTTTTCTTTGAATTGAGAAGGGACTTAAGACCTTTTCAGCCTTTCACTGCTGAGAGGATCCCAGCCTCCAGCCTGGTGATGTAAAGCCCACTCCACTAACATATATAAAGAAGAGAGAAACTTAAATGGTTGTGTTTTATGATGGGATTTTTTTGTGTGTGTTGAGATCCACTTTTCATGTGTTCACGTGTTCTATTAAATGTGTGCATTTGCTGGTACAAGCTATAGGATGATGGAAACAAGGACTGTGTTTTCTTAAGCTGTGCTGAGGAACGTCAGGAGCCCTGGAGTGCCATCATCTCCTTCCTGCTTTTTCTCTTTGCCTTTTTGTGCACAATTTCTTCGACCTTTCTCTGGGCAAGACTTCATATCAATTCTAATTAAGAGTCTAAGCTGTTGCAGCTCTAGCTTCAGAATGAGAAAAAAAATTGCAAGGCATTCATCTGTGTGTTTCTGAATGAGTAGTTTGCATAGGCCGATATGTTGGAGGGACTCAGGTAGAAGAACTGAAGGAGGAAACTTGTGGGAAGGGCAGATAATCTAGGTTTGATCAGCACCCAGGTGTTATTTTCTGACTAAGTCAAGTTCTGGATTATTGTGCTCTAGGCAGACAGGATGTTGTGGGATACAAATGGTTGTTGCTTACTGTTACTCAGCTTTAAAATAATGGCTGGAGGAACTCTTGGGTAGGTGAGTACTATTAGGAGCAAGACCATTGGTAAATTTTTATCCCGTGTGTTGAAGAGTGATGGTGATCGTGTCTGAGCTTGTAAGCAAACTTTGATGCAGTGGGGGAGATGTGTGGGTTTTTTTAAGAGGTTACACCTTCTAATTTATAATTAAAAATATATGCTAATGTGTTAGACATTGCAGTCAGGAGATGATGATAAAACACACACTGATTAAGTATGAATTGGCACCTTTTTTGTGCTCCATCAGCATACAGTGAATTTGTGTACCGGTGTTAGTTGAATTGTCGTGGAGAGTAATGATTTGAAAACCTCCAGGTTGGAGGTTTGATGTGTGCCATGATGGCCCTTGAAATGGAAGAGAAAGTGCTTTTTTATTTCTGGGCAATCACAGTCTAAAAAAGCAATCAGTTTTGAATACAGTACATTTTTGTTTTCCTTTTTATATTCCTGTGGATTGTTTTTCCAATAATCTTTGGGTTTTAATGCTTGATTTATTTAAAGAAAGTGCAAAACAATAAAGATTGCCCCAATTTTCATAAACACAGAGTTAAAATATTTGTGAGAAACTGTGTTATGAAGTCAGGTTTCAGAGCAGACATTCAATTCTGCAGCATTCTTGGAATCACCACAAACACAGTGTAGCATAATACAGCACATCATGTCACATTCTCATTACGGTATCAAATTGTACTTTATGCTAGGATACACATACATAAAAAGCAAATATCTGACAGACGACAGACTCCAGACTAACGGTGATTAATGGTTATTAGCCTGTAGGTTTGGAACTTGTTATCTTTGTTTAATCAAAAGCCAGGCAAAAAAACGTACTTTATATCTTAATGTTGTAGAAGTGACATTTCTTTTTTTTTTTTTTTGATTAAAACATTTGTGTTGTAAGAGATTTCATCTCAGGTGTGGCAAGATTGTAACATCCTATATGTTAAGAAATACTCATTAAGGTCATCAGTTAGTGTAAAGGGACATTGGTGAGGCATTTATAGTTTCATTCACCATTATCTTTACTGCTCAGAAGTTACAAAATAACTTCTATTTTTTTTCCATTGAACAAAATTTGTGCTACTTCGGTGTTAGACATTATTACAGACATAAATTTAGCTAACTGCAGCCTTTGTTGCTGAGCTCTCTGCTCTACAAAACTTCCTAAATAAGCATGGGAAAAAATCTGAGGTGAAAGGCATTCGTAAAATAGGTATTTGTGTGGCTTATAGTGCAGAGTAGCTGAGTGATTTGAAAACAGCTTGAAGCATTCTTTTGGAATATTGATAATTACTTAAAGTGAATTGATGGCTTTAGAAAAATAGGCATATATTTAGGCATCTACTATGAGAGTGACCAACAAGAAACTTCTAAGCTGAAGTATCAGTGTGAGTCAAAAAAAATCAAGCTATTAACTTGGGATTTTATCTGTTAGCTCCTACTTATTTTCCACTGTCTCGGATATGAAAATGCCAGCAACCTAAACGTTCACACGTCACGTGGGAGTGAACTTTGTTGATTATATAAACTGCAGTTATTATGTATTTTATACATTTTATATGTATGTAGCTATCTGATTGAAATGTCTGTGCAGATCCTCTGCATGAAGCTAAGGCAAGAGCTCCAGGCACTTTTGCAGAGGCAAAAAAAGCTTGGGCTGTTTTCAGGGGGAAGGAGGAGCGAGGAGGAGGGAAGAGGGAAGGCTTGAAATCAAGCTTGAGAGAAGCTGGAGTATATGCACACACAGGATTTTGGCATTGGACTTGAAGTTGATTTCTATTTTTTTTTTAAGAGTTGTAGATCATGTTTGAAATCCAAATACTAAATGTGGAGCTGAGTAGGAAGTAACATTTTCCATTTTGCAGGAAGTTGGATTGTTTTCTTATTTCTTCTCTTCCAGAAGTGAAGGGGGAGGAGGGGAGGCGGAAGCTAGCTGCATAGTCAACTGGTACATTGGAAGTGCAATCTGTTTGGATCTCACAAGGAGCTTCATTTTAATTTTGTGTCAAGCATTTTATTCTGAATTCTGGCACTGTTGTCTTATGAATCCTTATCAGACATTAAAATGAAACATTATGGTATTTTGAAAGGGCCACAGGACTCTCTTCAGTTTGAGATGTTTTGTGGGAGTTTTGTTGTTGTTTGGTTGGGTTATTTTAAGGTCCACTGATTCATTTCAGTGACTTGCTGTTTCCCACTCTGCTTGGAAACACTTAGTCAATTCTAGTTATGTAACTTGAGTGCAGGTACTTGTAGCTGTTAAAGACAGCCCAGGTAAAGTAAACATTAATTTTTAGATTTCGTTCTTCAAGTGCATTTTCTTTCAGTTTCTAAGTTAAGAAGGGGTTGTTTTGGTTGAGCAGTCTTGTTGTTTTATGAAGTGAGTATTTATGTGTCTCTGTGTGTGTTGATCTTCCATTAGAAAGGAAAACAGAGCATGACAGGAGATGGGAGATATTTTGTAATTTCGAGTGTGAGATAAGTCATTATGAAAACATATATGGGCGTTGCTAGTCAGATGTGGCAGTTATTATGAGGCTGAGATTATTGACAGAAATGATCAGAGGGCTGATCAGAGGGCCTCTCCTATGAAGACAGACTGAGGGAGCTGGGCTTGTTCACCTTGGAGAAGAGAAGGCTCCATGGGGACCTTATCACAGCCTTCCAATACTTGAAAGGTGTCTGTAAAAATCTGGAGAACTGTTCACAAGGGCATGTAGCAATAAGATGAGAGGTAATGGTTTTAAACTAGAAAAAGGGAGATTTAGGTTGGATACTAGGAAAAAAAATTCCAGTAAGAGTGTGGTAAATCACTGGAACAGGCTGCTCAGAGAGGTAGTGGAGATATTCAAGGTCAGGCTTGATGGAGCTCTGAGAAACCTGACCTAGAGAAGATGTCCCTGCTTAGTGCAAGGGAGTTGGACTAGATGACCTTTAAAGGTCCCTTCCTTTTCCCTGCAAATTTTGAGATTCTATGATTATTCAATCTGATAAAGGTAAAAAGCGGGTTTGCCTTTCAGATTTGCTTCTGACATAACAAAAATGTTCCCCAAGCATTGCAGCAAGAGAGAGTTTACTTTATAAAAGAAGATCTGAATATGTTAAATTTTTTTATCTAGTTGCATAGTCCACCATGGCTGAGAGAGGGTTTGAGGGAGAAGACCTGAGACTCATTTTCTTAAAACACGGAGCAGAAGAATAAATCTGGAATCAGTTTGGGGTGTGGGGAACCTGGGATGTGGTCTGTTTTTTCCATGTTCTCTGCAAATATACTGCCATCTTAAAGAATCTAGAGAAGAAAGAGGATGACAGTTCAGTGTTCTGATTAACAGTAATACACATTGTGAGGGGAAATAGGTAAACATAGTGGTTACATATATATATCGCTGTTTAAATTAGCCTGGGTAAAGAAACTTCTAATTTGAGAGCTTCCTGCTGCTTTCATATGCTGATCTGCTTTTTCCTTTCCTGTTTAAATTGTTGTCAAATTGAGAAGGCAGTACAGTCTTATTTAATAGTTAATTGATGATTTATTGGAGAGGTTACTTTTAAGTAAAAGTATTTACTTTTCTTTGAAGTTAGAACATCTTTTCTTATTCCTTCGTGGTTTCCCCTTAACATGTCAAGTGATATATGACCATCTGTGACTTTTTTTTTTCTTTTCTGTTTTTAATATAGCTCATCCAGTTGATTTTGAGTCACCTTTCAGTACCAGACCTGTGTAGACTAGCGCAAACTTGTAAGCTACTATATCAACATTGCTGTGATCCTCTACAGTACATTCATCTCAGTTTACAACCTTACTGGGCAAGGATTAACGACACATCCCTGGAATACCTACAGTCTCGCTGCACTCTGATCCAGTGGCTGAATTTATCTTGGACTGGAAACAGGGGAGCCATCTCTGTTTCTGGATTTAGCAGGTCAGTGCTAAGTGTTCAGAAGTATTTTGACAAGCTCTGTGTTGCAGAGCTGCTGCACAGTACTTTCACTAAGTATTTGAAACCTTATTAAAAGATATGAAATGCCTTTGATTTACTGTGAAGGGTGTGCTTGTAATGACTCAGAAAAAAAAAAAACAAACCCAACAGTTAAACCGGTAAGAGATTGTAGATACAGCAGGGGAAATCCATTTCAATAGGTAGAGTCTGCCCGTGACTGAAAGGCTTCTTCCAGGGGGAGATGTGTCTTGCTTTTTCCTGGGCTCCTAAAATCTTCCACTAGAACCTGCTGTCAGAAGTCCGTCTCAAGAAGAATATGTTTGCGGTTGTTTACTTGTACAGATGAGTCATCAGTAGGACTGTATTAGAACGGCTGCAGTAATAAACTGATTACAGTGCATGCTTACAAGGTATGGGCTCTAAGTAATCACTGGAGTGCAATGTAAATGCAAATATTTTCATAAAAATGATTTAAAACATTAGCCCTATTGGGGAACAGGGTTTGCATGTGCATCTTCCACTGAGCTGAAAATATGACTGTGTTGTGCAGGTCATTAAAATAGCAGATTCGTAGGGATTCTTCTCTGTATAACAGCCCTGTTCTCTGCTTTCTGAATATATCATTTCTTGCTTCTTTGCTTGTTTGCATTAGTTAAACAGCATCTATCAATGCATTTCATTTACACAAAAATTGCTGCTTCGACTAAGAGGTTATAGCAACAGCAGGTAAAAGCAGACCTTGGCTGATGAGATACAGAAATGTTTAATATATCTAAAAAATATGGCCTTGGCGCTTTTTTGCTTTCCAAAGGAAAAAGGCTAAATCATCTATTCAAACATATTCTTTCTTATGGTGCCTGGGTGCTGTCCCTGTGGAAGTAAAGTAATTTGAAGAACTACTTTAGGATGAGAATGTTGCTTCCTTTTTTCCTGACGTTCCAATATAATCCAAGAGCCCTGTGCTCTTTAGTGCTTATTGGGAGAAAATGGAGGTACATACCAGCTAGCTGTTGACTGGGGTACAAACATTTCTCCTATATTTGGATTTCATCTTAGATATATTATGCAAGCTTTAATTGAGAATTCAGCTGTGAAATCATGAAATGCTTGCTTTCTGAAGCTTAGCTATTAAAACTGTCTTTTGAAAACTAAAAAGTATCCACATCTTCATGTTTGGGGTTTTTTTAATTTCCAGCATTTTTTTGTTTGAATGTGCAGTACTGCTTAAAAACTGTTGTTATCTTGATAAATGTCCTTTTCAGAATTCCATAAACTCTGCAGTGCTGGCATTTCTGATGTCCAGTTTGTTGAAAATGGCTTTATTGCTAATGACTTTTTTCATTTTTTCACTTCATTGATGAACTAAAAGCAGCACTTAGGTGTAGTCAGCATTTCTAAAATAAGAAATACTAATTGTTTTAACTGTTAATCTGTGAATAAACATGGTCAATTTGTTTTTTTTAAAAAATGTTCTTGGACATTGATGTAATTGTGAGTTACTTGTGTTCCTAGGAAAAAGCTTTTCTTGGAAGACATACCTACAGCCTGGGAATGCAATTCAATCATAAATTTTTGAAATAAAGTTGTAAGCTGAATAATTTTCAGGTATAACTTCTGCTCAGAATTTTCACTTCTGAATCAAAAATTGTCCACTGTAACTAGGTCTGCTTTTGAAAGGTCTCATTTTTAAATGTTTTGGTTTTTGTTTTTTTTTCCAATACAGAAATAATTTTCCAACTCATTGTTCTGTAGAAGTCTATAGTAGAATTTATAGTGGAATTTCCAAACACAGATTTTCCTAGTGATGTTCTTTATCATTATGTTTGTCAATTTTCTGGTCTTCAGGAATGGAAAATTTGCTGCACATTTTCTATGGAACTATCAATACAGGACACTTCTTAGAACAGTACTTGCTTTTTGAAAGCATTAACCATCTTTCTCCAAAAAATAACTTCCTGATAAGAAATTAATGTTCCTCAAAAGAGAAATCTGTTGAGTAATGTTTCAGTTATACTGCCCTGATTGTCATTAAGAAGCCACCATCCTGTGGATATTCAGCATCCAGTACATGTAGTTAGAAACTCCCATTTACATTTTCATTGGGACTTCTAGGTGTTCCTCACCCAGCCTGTCTTTAGGAGATACTATGCAAAACAGAGTTTCTAAGGAATGGGGGAGCTCTGACTTTACTAGGAGATGGATTTCATGCTTACATTTTCTTTCTAGTTTACTCTTCAGAATGAATGTTGCAGAGGAGGTTCTCAGTTGGCTGAGGAGAGCACATGCTGCTTTTATCTGTCACTTGCTGAAGTTAACTGTTGCTAAAAGCTTAATGAGATTTTCAAACTGTAATTGCTCTTTGCAGAAATTGAAGACTTACACACAAAGACAGAAATATCCAACAGTAGAAGACATGTACCACTACATTTATTAATGTAAAAACCTTTCCTTGCTGCCTACCATATGAACGTTTCTTTTTCTGTTTGTGGTTTTCTCTTTATCCCACTCTCTCTGGCTCACTCTCTGGTCTTGGTATTCTCTATTTGTGTTTTTGGAAAGAAATTTTAAAATATGACAGTGAGGTGTGCTTATAGGGTACCAATCTGCTGTGATGGATTTAATTAATGAAAAGGTCTTCTTGTAAGTTGAGATTGAAACTCATCTAAACTGCTTGTTCTGATACTTCAGGTTAATAAGTTTTTCTCTTAAGTTGGTGCATAAGCAACCACAAGTGGCTGTCACACCGGAGGTGTAGGGAATTCCTCTTAAAAGTTATGGCAGTTTGAAGGATCCTTCACCCTGTTTTTAAAAGGCCAACCTATATTTGTCAATTCAAAGAGAAAAAAAAAAAAGTTCTAACCAAAATTTGTAGAAAACTTCACAAAAAAACCCTGCAAATCTGCAGTACAAAACCAGCAAAGTGCTAAAACCAAAATACCATACCCTCATGGACAACAGCATTTTGCTTTTACGGGGCCTTTTTTAAATTTTATTTTCTTTATTTTTGCTCTTTTCTCAGCATTTGATATTACAGTTGGCACTGTTGAATTAAAAATTGGTAGAGTTAGTTTCATTCATGCAACTATGCATTTTAAGTTATGGTTTCTGCAAGTCAGGGCATGTTGAAATGCTACTCGTGCTTGAATTTTTTTTTTTTGGCAAATGTTTTTTTAACTGTGGCTTCTTACAACAGTCGTAAAAGAAGTAGCTTGTATGAATTTGTGTGTTGCTGTAAAAGGTTCATATAGACATGATTGTACAAAGTAATCGAATATTTGTGTTTTCTTTTTAAAATGTATTAAAGTAGAAAATGTTTTAAAAGACTAATTTTAAGAAATGTGACTGGAGCAAGTGCTATATTGTCATGAGAAGACAGAATGCTTCAGGCATCAGAACATCCTGAGGCAAAGCTGAAGGTATTTTAACTTATTGATAACATCTGCTCCTCAGGGATAAAAATGACTACCATAAATTTTTCATTTCAGCATATAATATAGATTAACTAAACTTCACTGTTTAGATTGAACTAAAAGTCTGTGGAAAAGTGAAAGACAAATGAAATGAGTATCTGAGCTGTCTCAAGTGTCTGGAATGCAAAGTGACAGGGAATAAACAAAGATTTCGCAGCAAGCATTATGTAAGTGGCACTGCATTTCTCCTGGCGGCATTGGAGGCATGGCAAGTTTCCTCACGCCAGGAGAATATCAGTGTGGGAGGATAAGACCTACATAGGAGCAGTGAGGCAAGTTGACTGGAGGTATATACTAAACATCGAGGTGTGGAATAAATGCTCTGAGGTTTGAACAGCTCAAGGATGCTGACAGTTGTGTATCACTGATAACGTCATTAGCTTGCTTTTAAATTCTTTCGCTTTAAATAGCTGAGGTATTGGGATTTGTGTTTACCACTAACATTTTATACTGTGGCAGTGAATTAATAGTATTTTACTTTCAGGTTAGTGATGCAGTGTTTACATGTCCAGGAATACTTTTAAAGCAATTTTGCTTTTAAAATTTGAAGGCTTTAGTTGCTGTTTAATAAAGGTGTACTTTGCCAGTGTGTTATCTTGGTATGGCTTTGCTACCAATCAGACTCACAGGAAGGTCAGAGAAATTACTGAAACATACATCAAATAGTCACAGAAAATAGTAGTAATGTGTGACTTGTCAGTGCTTCTCAATTTAAAATTGTGTTTGTCTTTTGCTTTAATTTTCACAGATTTTAGGAAAACCTAGGGTTGCTGTAACTGAGGTTAGGTGATAAAGGGTGAGGTTTCCACTTTTGTATTGAAAATAGTTTCATCTCTGTGGGGAAAAGCACAAGAACAGATACTTAATATCCTCCCTACTTGCATGTGGTATTTTAAGGTTTGCTTAAAAAAAAAGAACTTCAGTACCTGCTAGACTAGAAAATAACATAACAGTTAGAACAGCTCAGAGGAAGGGAAGCTGACTTAAGAACAAGATTATTTTACTCAGCCTCATTCCCATGCATGCACACTGGCATGCACTGAGATGACTGAGATGTGTCTAGCAAGTAGTCTCTCTATTTTGTTCCGCCTCTGTCCTTTGTCTCCAAAACTGCTTGTCCCAAGAAACTGCACATGCAGATGTTCAAGAGTTTGATTACCTGCTGATCAAACTTCCACCATAGGCACACAGCCTCTGTAGTGCTATTTGTTCTTTCTTGTGCTTCTATACCTCTGTGTACCCATCCATTCTCCAGCCATACCAGTCGTAACACCTTTATTACAGTTACCTCTACTAGCTGAAAGGAAAAATGTCATTGTAAATATAAAATATCTGAACAGGACATTGAGAAGTATCTTGAAGTGTAATTCTGCAGGCCCTTGCCTTAAATGCAAGACTGTAACTGCAAGACACATTGAGATGATGAAGTCCTCTAACAAGTTTGTGAGTATTAATTTAGACAGAACTACAGTAAGAAAGAGAAGAACTCAAGATCTTAGAAATGAGGAAGAATAAAATCGAGATTATTTTTTTCAGCATTATTCCTGTCTTGTAGCAAGCTCGGGGAAGCGGGAGACCTGAGTAGCCAGAGGCAGTGTGCAGTTGGCTTGAAGCAAACTGAAATGGTTGGTTTTGTCACATACTGGTTGTAGGAGAGAGATACGGAGGAAGGCTGGACAAGTGGGGCAGTGTTGTATCTATCAAGCAGTGGAGGTAACGTCCCTGTTTCGGTTGCTAGCATAAGGTCATGCTACAAGGCAAAGAGCTAAATAAGAAAATATTTCTAACCACGTGTTGTTCAGAATCACAGGGTTGGGTTGGAGGGGGACCTCAAAGCTCATCTAGTTCCAATCCCCCTGCCATGGGCAGGGACACCCTCCAATAGACCAGGTTGCCCAAAGCCCCATCTAACCTGACCTTGAACACTGCCAGTGAGGGGCCAGCCACAGCTTCTCTGAGCAGCCTCTGCCAGAGCCTCACCACCCTCACAGGGAAGGATTTCTTTCTAATATCAAACCTAGCAGCTCTTCCCCCTTCAGCTTAAGGGAATTCCCCCTTGTCCTATCACTACAAGCCCTTGTAAACAGTCCCTCACCAGCTTTCCTGTAGGTTTGTATTTTCCCATACACACACACGCTTAGATTCAGTGGTTTATATGTCAGCGACTACAAAACTATTACATAAGATTTTAATGGAAAATAAATTTGGTAAAGTGAGTAGGATTGGAACCTTTTTGGATAATTCTATTAAAGCAATCTAAACGTAGGTAGCTGTTTGTGTTCAGGAGGGGTGAGCATGTGAGAAAGAAGCGCACTGTGATCCTTGCTTGCTGTAGAGTTTTCACTAACTAAGAACTGTAGGATGTCCAGTAAGTGGGGTTCATAATTCAGTGAAGGGCTTGGATCCAGTGCAGTACCGTTAGAAACCACTGGAACAAATGTCCATGTGTTCGATATCCTCTTAAGCACATGTCTAAAGGTATTTTGAGGATTTTGTTTGTGAGTTTCTGACATGAAAGGTGCTGTCTTTTACCTTGATATTTAAATTTTCATGGGTTATGCTTGCGACACAGAAATTTATTACAAGATTGAAAGTTGCTAATAGACTAAGTGACCTCATAATCACGATGGGCTTAACATCAATGTAAGCAAGCGGTGCTTAAGTGTTAATCAATGTATTTGATGTCTTGCAAGGATTTCATTAGGACTAACACACTTCCCGAAAGCAGGAGGTGATAGTGAGCATCAGTTCTTGAAAACAGGCAAAAATGGTGGAAAATGAGAGTTCCTTTTAAAAACAAAGCAAAACACCACTGCCCTTCCCTTCCCCCTCAACAACCCCCCCCCCCCAAAAAAAAAAAAAAGCACAAACCCCAGCCAAAACAACTCTTGGAATACTGTGGTATTACTGTGGTATTCCAAGAGTTGTACAAGGATGAATTTATAGGAGAAGACCTGATCCAACCACTAGCAAAGTAAATGCACATGCTTCTTCTAGGTTATTTCATCAGTCATGTTTCATAACAAATATGAAGGGATGAAGGGAAATGACTTCAGAAATTGTGTCTATAAAATATTGATAATAGAAGAAAGCTAAAGGGATGGATGACTGTGCAGAAAGGAGGAGAGGCTAAAAACAGGAACTAGTCAATCCTCAGATTAAAGAAGAGGTATATGAAGAAGTGTTGATTTGAGTAGAAGGTGCTTTTTTGGAGGTTGTTTATTTTCAGATGAGCTAAATCAGAGCTAGGCATCTAGTGTCTGATAAGTCTCAGAAGTATGAAGGCAATGCCACATTTGTTCTGAAAGCATGACAACCCATGTTTTCTGCCTTGCCATATGGCTTTACAGATCCAGGTAGAAGTTAACAGAAACCTCTGTCCTGAGCAGTCTGCTGAATGCAAGCAAAGATTGGGGTGTCCTGAACTCCGCAGTTCTGTCTGATGTTCTCTGCCCTGTGCTAGTCAGTGATTTCCTCAAATTCATCCTCCTGTTTCTGTTTGTCTCTTTACTTGATGCCTGTCAGCTAATTCCTGTACCCTGCTGCATGTCCCCTGCTGCCCTTGCTTTTCTGTTTAATGACTGCCAAAAAGGCAGCAAAGCCATGAAATGCAGGGCTTGTTGATATTGCTGTGTTTGCTCTGCCCATGTGTTTCAAGTGTAATGAACTTAAATAAAATGTTACAAGGATAATAACTACAGGCTGGTGTGCCTGTAGTTCTTCTCTGAGTCTAAGGAGTTAACTGTTTCCCTGACCTAGAAATGTTAACTTCTAATAGTCTTAGAAGAAGAAAAGCGTTGATCTGTACCAACGTTTGTAACAGCCAAGCCCCGTTAAATTATATGGCAGTTAACCTAACATCCGTTATTGTAATGGAGTAATTCATAAAATATTTATCTGTTACAAATTAAAAGCTAGAGGTATAATAAGTGGCGATTGACAAGGTTTTATGGAAAATATCACCATTCAAACAAACCTGATAATATGTTGACACAAGAAGCTGTGTGAATGTATTGTTAAAGCACTCATTAAATAGAGGAATTGGCTAATTGGTAATCAACAATGACTCCATATGTCTCTACTTTGATTTCCAGGGGCTTTCCATCCTGTTTCTCAATGGTAGTGTTGAACTCTATTGCTAGTCTAAGATAGCAGTTTAATGTGTAAATACCTGATGTTAATTGTTGTGAATTTTCTTGTCATTTGAGCTCTGATGCTCCCATAAGAAGACTTACCAGACTAGGTGAATTCACTGTATTCAGTATGAAAAAAAACAAATAAGTGCTTGGTGTTTGACTAAACTCTGATCTTACAAGTTAAATAGATTCTGAAGAGAGACTGCAGAGTTAGACAAAAATAGTGGAAGAGTAGAAGAAGTAGGCTGTGCTGGGCAGAAGTCTGTGGCTCTGGATGTAATGTCTACCCTTTCGTGTCTCAGACTCTCTCTTTGTTTCTGTTTGCTTAGGCTCATAGAAATGTTGGATGTTAGGGGCTTCTGAAGGTCATCTTCTCCAAGCTCCCACTTGAAGTGCCAGTGTCCCCAACGCTAGATCAGGTCAGTCAAGGTTTCAGGTGACTGTTGGAAACCTCCAGAGATGGAGATGTCACCCTAGAGTCTTTTTTCCTCTCTGTGTTGCATAGGATCTGTGTAATCAAGCTAAGGCCATGTGATATGCAGGATGAAAGGAATAAAGGAAGGTGATGACAAATGGCAAGTATGACTTGAATTTGTAATGAAACAGAAATGAAAACTTGGATCTTGAAGGATGGACTTCGACTCTGGTGCTACTGTTAGTGTCATTGAGGAATGCCTCCCTAAATATGTCTTTTAAGACCAGCATTTATTTCATCCTAAGGTTCAGCAGGACCAAAGTTTGGGAAGGCTAATACCTGTTTAGATGTAGCGATACCAGTTTTTTGTGCAAGCAGGAGCCTCATGTCCCTCTGACATTTCTACTGTATCAGTTACACCCACGAAGCAATGCTGACTTTGTGGTGCGAGTGTCAGAACCTGAAGCTGCTACTTCTGCATATTTTTGTAGGATAGAACAGGTAATAGAGCAGATCAGAAGATTAGGAGAAAGTAATTTTTGCTTTTTCTCAAGTGGCTGCGTTATTCTAGGAAGTAACAAGAGGAACTCATTGTAGCTAGGAACTTGCTTGTTTCTACTGGAGAAACTATTCGTTGTAAACGTGGTTTGTTGTTTTGGTTTGGGGTTTTTTTCCTACTAAATATCAAACTTACAAGCCTAGAGATTGATTTACAGGTTGATGGTTATATTTGCAATAAAATGGGACACAAGCGTGTGTGGTTTTAATTACAGTTTGCATTTTGGGCGTTAAAGGTTTTCTGGGCAACTAGTGCTTCACCATCCTCACAGGGAGGAATTTCTTCCTAGTATCTAATCTAAATCTGTCCTCTTTTAGTTCAAAGCCATTACACCTCGTCATGTCACTACACTCCCTGACAGAGCTCCTCTCCAGCTTTCCTGCAGGCCCCTTTAGGTACTGGAAGGAATTTACTGGTTTGCAGTTTGTTTTCAAAGTAGAATTGCTTTTTAAGGCTGTTTTAGTGATATTAGCCTCCTTGTGCTATGTGTAGCATTCTATAGGCTTCTGTGTATCTTAAAACATGCACAGTCAAATATTGTACAAAACGTTGTATAACATCTAGGTTATGTACAGTAGCAAGTTGATGTTGATAACCAGCCTTGACTTTCAGACTACCTTTGGTTCGTATATTGCTCTCTAACTCAACACCTAATTGGTTTGGTTTCTTATGGATTTGTACAGATTTAATTCAGAAATAACTTCTTCAGAGTGGTTATGATTAATTTACTTTACCCTAATCATGTTTTATGTTTGTTAACTGAGGTGACATAAAATCTGTGGTCTGTAGGCATTTCATTGTTGAAAGAAACTCCTTCCTGGTTTACATGCTTAAGGTTTTGACAATATTCAGGCTCCCACTTGAACTTATGTATATTTTTAACTTAAAATATGGTGGGGTTTTTTTTACAGGTTCTTGAAGGTTTGTGGCTCTGAACTAGTACGTCTTGAGCTGTCATGTGGCCATTTCCTCAATGAGACATGCTTGGAGGTCATTACGGAAACGTGTCCAAATCTTCAGGAATTAAATCTCTCATCATGTGATAAAATACCACCTCAGGCTTTCAACCATATAGCCAAAGTGGGCAGCCTAAAGCGTCTCATTCTCTACCGAACAAAAGTGGAGGTAGGAACAAGTTTTCTTAGCCTGTGAAGTAAATCCTTAATAAAGTTTTTTTTTTTGTTTGTTTAAAAACCAAACCAAACAAAAAAAAACCCTCAAACTGGTAAAGGGTTTTTTTTTTTGTTTGCCCTCTTTTGTTTGTTTTTTTTCATTAATGAAGGAGAGAATTAGAGCTTTGCATGTGAATTTGAATGTAGATTCAGAAAATTTGAAGGTGGTTTCAAAAACCATAGGATTTTATTTGTTCTTTCAAAATAGCCCTTAGTTTGAATATAAATAAAAAACCTGCATGTTTAAACTTGTGTGGAAGCTTGGTGACCTTTCTTCCGCTGTTTTAAGTAATATAGAGAAATCACAAATGTGAAAAGATTTTTTTTGTTTGAAATGGAACACCAGGCAGACAGTATTTGGTAATATAATTAGGAAATTATCCCGTTTACTAACTTCCTGTGATTATCAACACTGTCTCCTTTAAAATGACTTTTTAATTACTAGATTCCCACTGTCTTTGTGTATTAGCAGTATTTGAGACATGGCACTCAAATTTTAAAATGCTTTTCACTTACAGTGTAAAAATTACTTCTTTATACAGTTACTCAGCTGTGTGAATTAGGGTTATTATCATTTGCTGTAACTCATTTCCTATCTATGATGGAATGGTTTATGTTACAATTGAGAAGACTTGTGTCATTA
Source organism: Heliornis fulica (assembly GCA_013399135.1). NCBI lineage: Eukaryota > Metazoa > Chordata > Aves > Gruiformes > Heliornithidae > Heliornis > Heliornis fulica. The sequence goes on along the minus strand of VXBZ01001923.1, from coordinate 53,102 downwards.
ATTACATTTTACAAACTTTGTGTCCAAGTACATTTCATTAATTTGATTGAGAAGCAATTCCATTGCTGTGTTACTTGGGTATTAGAGCCTTACTACTCTGTTTTACATGGAAACTTTCATACTTGGTGAGCTCCAGAATTGTGGAAAAACACAACTGCAGTTCAGGTTCTAGGTTAAAGATTTTAAGAAGGGTTTGCTTATTTGTTACTTCTGCTTATGCCTTCGGGTCACAGAAGGGAGGTTATGATGCTGAGTTGTGAATAGAAGAACTAAGTATGGAACAGTAGGCTCTATCTGCTTACATGTCTAAGGGGAAACCGAAGTTACAGTGTCTTATTTATAAGCAGTTCACACCTAACATACATGCTTCAAAGTTATTTGAATTGTATTATCTTTTTTTCTTTCTTTCTTGTATATGGTGTGTACATTTGTGTCCAAGGCTATGTGCTATCTCTCAATATGAGTGGCTTGGTAATGCAAGGTAGCTAGATGAAAGGGTAGGCTGTCTGCAAGGATTGGCATTTGCTGTGGGGTATGCCAGCAGTCACTGTGAAGCCTGTGCCACTCAGTAACTCTCTGATAGTTGCTCTGTGTATCAAAGCAATTATTGTGTTCTTTAAACTAAAAAATAAATTGTTGAGCCCAGCTTTGAAGTGCCCTTTGTATAGACCTCTGAATCAGTACCTTTGGTATATTGGTTCTGTTTATATCTCACTAGACTTTCTGTAAATCTTGGATGAATCTCCCTGTGTCACTTTGAGCATGGGCTCTGTACTTCACAAGGCTTTTTCAGATCTGAGAAAGGTCATTGTATCAGAGGTACAGATTTTTTAACTTTTTTTGTCTACTGTTCATGAGTTGTAATCTTCTTGATTCTGCACAAGTAACTTCTGAAGTTTGAGTTTTATTGGTTTTAATAGTGCAGCAGCTGAAGTATACTCTGAAAATCATCAGTGCCTGTCATTTCTCAGCTATCACTTTGCTGAACTGAACTTGAAATTACATTTGAGCGTAGGTGGTAAAGATTTCCTGACTTTGAAGCCCTCAAATTGCGAAGATTCATTTTTGCCTTTCATGTGTATGGACATGCATCTGCTTGTAGCTGACAAGAGTGTTCATTCATAATCAAGTTTAGTTAAGGTTGAACTTCCTTTTTATACTTAAATATAGACAAAAGGCACTGTTCATAACAAACTGTAAATAGGTATATTGGAGAGGATACTTTCCTGTCACTTGATAATATGAAGTCCCTTAATATTTAATATATAAACTTTTGTTCCTAAACCAAAGAACAAACAAAAAGCACCAAGTTGTTTTATCTAAATTTTCTTCTCTCATCCTATTCTAGAATGGCAAAGGTGCAGGTCCTACCATAGTCATCAGTGCACTGTCATTTTTCTGTGTCAGGAGGATGGTATCCCTGCACATCTTGTGTTAACATCCTTGATGTAAAATCAGGGTGATAATGCTTCTGATGTTACTGGAGATTTTGAGGTAGTTGCCAAAATGTGTAGAGGGAATGGATACACAGAGTACAAGTAGGTAAAAAGTTGACCAAAAAGATTTATCTAATGAGGTATTGTAGTTTTGTTTGTATGTATCTTAGTGAGGTCACTGGAATTGGGAGATAGTAAAATCAGATCAAAGGAGGAGGGGGACTGCCCTTAATGCTTGTGCAACACTGTGTTGAGTTTATTGTTATTGGTAATCAAGGTAAACACTTGAATTATTTGATGGAAGTGATCATATTTTTTAAAAAGGGCAACACTGAAGAGACCAAGAAAAGCAAAATAGGACTCAGTGTTTTAATTGACTTCTTTTAAAAAGAGAGCCCCCGTCTGTGTGTTAGTTGTGATACCAGTGAAAAAGGGGTTGTTTTCTTACTGCACAGTTGTTTGTCTCCATTGACAATGGAGTGTTGTGTTAACTGGTACAACTTACTCTTTTGGTTGGAGTGTGAGTAAATAATTTAGGATATGGGAAGAAGATTCTCCATCCTTTTCACAGTGCGTGATAAAGCTGTTTCTGGTTTTGTGTGATGCTTGTGTGATACACTACAGAATTAACATTTTTATAAAATAAATGACATATTGATTAAATCAAAACAAAGTCCCTTGTACCTGCCCAGATGTAGGATCTCCTGTACTCAGGCCATGGCTTGCATACTCTTTTATTTATTTCTTTTTATAATGATAAGAAAAATTTCTTTTAACATTTAAAGTATTTGTTGACTTTTTCTGTTTATATGACTACTATGACACCAGTGGATGAATTCTAAGAAAATACTCTGCAGAAAACTGACTGCTTTTAATGGTTTTTATGTTTTAGATACATAAAACAGACTTTGAGGAAAGCAGAAACTTAATTAAATTGACTACATATGATGTAATCATCTCAGCAGCTGTTACGATAGTTTCTTCTTGGTTTACCTGTATTCTTTGAACAGATTTTGTATTTAAAAATATTACTGTTGTTTCTGTAATCAAAGGTCCAATTTTTAAGTGTGTGTTTTTAGTGAAAAGGACAATTCTGGTGTTAGGCTATTTACTGCATTCCTGTTTTGGAAGATAGCTCTACGTTCTGTGAGAGTTTGTGATCTTTATTCCTAACCCTGATGATCCTTAAGGCCATGTGTAATGTTACTTCCTTGACTGAGTGCAAGTTTCTGCATACAAAATTGGTTTCGAACTTCTGAAGTGAAACTTCCAACACCCTTGAATTATTCTAACCTCTCTGTTACAAAAAAAAAAAAGGGGAAGGCCCGTGACTTTTAGTACCTTGTCCCAAGCCAAACAAGAAAAAACAATTGTCCTGCATCACTATATTTCTGTCCACTAAATGCAGGTCTTTTTCCACTGCTATAAGTTCATTATTAAAGGTTTAATTCTTAAATGTTCAATTATATACATATATACGCATATATATATGATTGAAATAATTTGTAAGTTGCTATAAGAAAATAATCCAAATATTTTATAAAAGTAATTTCTGCTCACTAAAGACCATTATTATACTCGTGGGATTTTTGTGCTGGTGGTTTTTGGTATTTGCTGATACATGACTCCTTTTTTATTCATTGAGAGCTTATTCACAGGATGATTTAAGCCCTTCTTGTCATTGATACATTTAAATAATACAATGAACAATGAAGATATTATTGTATACAGTAATTGGCAGTGCATTTCTTTATGATTAAAGTATGAATATTATCTTGATTTAATGCTTATCGTGAAGTATTCCATCCATATAAATAATGCAGCCAAAACTTTGTGTAAAGAATACAAAGCCACAATTACAATAGGATAACTTGACAGTTTCCTCATTGCTGGATGTAAATTTGAATGTAAGATTATATATTACCTGTTGCATGGTATTCTAGATTCTTTATAATGCTCTAAAAAGTTTTTAAAATTTGTGTTACAGTTTTAATTGAAATACTGAATGAACTAAAATCAAATTGCAGTGGAAAATGGGCCTTGTTTTGCACACATTTCAAAGCAAGTGCTTTCTTTATTAATTATATTTCTGATTATCTGTGAACAAGAGCAGAACTTGGGCAGAGGTATGAAAGGACATTGGAAATCTTAAGATAGCAAGAAGAGGCATAAGAGTCTTAGCAGTAAATGTAACAGCTCTTTCTTATGCCATGAGGAATGAAAGAGTTAAAACTGCCATCAAATAATTCTACAGAGTTTTCAGAAATAACCTGTTACAGGTTATGTTATACTTCTGAGAGATACTGTCTGAGGTTTTTCAGCTTGGATGAAACTTCCTTGGCCTCAATTCAAATCTTTAGGATTAAGAGTCGCAAACAAATAGTGAGGGGAAATAAGTGACAGGCTTTAGCTAGAGAGTGTATTCTTGGAAGGAGGTTGAGCTGGTGACAAATAACTGTGCAGTACAAAGCCTTAGCGGTGCCTTCTGGTTCCACGTCGGGCTCATAGGGCTGAATTTGGTCATTTGAGCCTGTAATGTGAAGAGTGAGGGGAAAGAATGAAGGTATAAAACAGATTTGCAGACATAAGGGAGGCCATAATTTAAGCAAATTAAGCAAAACCAAAATACAGTAATTGAATTAACTACAGGGACTATTACTTTCATTGAATTAATTCAGCAGTTGCAGCATTGCTGCGTCCCAGTCCCTGCTGTGTCCCTGGCACTGCCAAGTAGCTGTAGAGTACAAAAAGGTGCCCCTGTACATCCTGAATCCTAACCTGCAAATGGCACTGCACCTATTTGTGAGGAGGCAAGTGCTTTGAGTTTTGAAAGGCAACATCTGCACTCAATAATAATGTTCATTCCACCTTTGTTTCTGTGTGCTCTCATTCTCTTACCTGGTGCTCATACAGTGTGCACGTTGCATCTGTTTTTAAACCTGCATCATTACGTTTTGGAGGTAAAAGTTTTATCACTGTTCAGTTCTTCTCCTCAGAAATGGTCCAATAATCCAGGTACATTGTGAGTGAGGGTGAAGGAAGAGGGGATTTGATTTTTAATACATAAATTCCAGTTCTCACCCTTTTCATCATGTTTCTTTCCATGTTGTATCTTCCAAGGTGATAGTTGATGAATGCTCAAGGGAAGCTAGACTCTGTTCTAATGCTAATGCCAGCTTATATTGCAGAAGAAAATGTTTTTGCTTATTTTGAATCTGTAAATGAAAATAATCACCGTTAATGTCTCTATCCAGAAGGCATCACTTAAATACACTTGTGACTGTAGTAATCAAGGGCAGGGTAGGGGGTTATTCCCTTCTGTAAATGCTGGTTGAGAAGGTGTGAAAGGGAGCGACTTCTCCATCTGTTGAAGGCTTTTTCAGTCTTGTTGGAGAGGCTGGCTGAGCTGGAGCGGGATGTGCCGGTTTATACAATCTCCAGAGGTCCCTTCCAACACTCAGCTCTTCTGTGGTTCTGTGACTTGGTGGTGATGGCACTAATTGAAGACTTAACCCAGGAGCTTTGTTCTCCTGATCTGTGACCAGGCCGTGTGCCAGTTGTGAGATGCAGTGTTTCTGTATGCCACACCTTTCCCATTGGTAAAATTTGCATAATAGCAACTTTCTCATTTTGTAGCTGTGGTATTGTAGACTAAGTAAAACCATATGTTGGGGTTAATGCTTAGGTCATAGTGACACAGTTTCATTTAGGGTTAAATGTACTCCATTGAACTTCTAAGGAGGACTGGAGATCAATAGCTTTATTTTGTGATTACTTTGTATAAACAACATGTGCCTCCCTAATGACTATCCTTAATGAGAGAATGATAAAAAAGGAACATCCTGCCCCAGAAGGTCCAGAAGCCAGGTGACTTCTGTCAAGGAAGCAAGAAGTCAACACAAATTTGCAGTAACTAGGGGGAAAAGTAAAGGTGGTTGGGGAGATTGAGACCACTGATTCAGTTGAAGGACTGTGCAAATTACCCCACACACCCTCCAGGAGCATGGATGCTAATTTAAACATGTTTCACCAGTAGCAGATGATACAGTAATTACTAAGCAATGAACCCAAATCTAGGCAGGTGTTTCTAATCATTTAACAAGATAAATACCTTGTATTTTCTTTGTGTAGTGTGCTGATTACTACCTAGCAACCATCTTTGGACACATATTCAAGTAAATAAATATCTTGGCTTATTGCAGACCTGGTACTGGTCACTGTTTGTGGGACAACAGCATGAGAATAGATATAAAGAAGACTTCAAGATCCTCTGATATGAATGGTACTATATAGGATACACCACATAGGTGTGTGTCTAAGGACTCGAGATACTGTACCTTGTTAATATGCTTCTCTATATTGCGGGGAGCTCGGTTAATTACAAAACTGTGCCTGGGAAAATTGAGAAAGGTTTGCTAAAGAAAGCTTGCTAAGAGCTAATATATTTTCTGTGAACTAAATGATTGGAGACCTTTCAGTGGTTATCTGTCTTGGGAGTACAGAGGTATCTGGTTCTTCCAAAGGCCACAAAATCTGCCTTGTAAAGAATGAGGTGAGCTCTTCTGCTTGCTACCTCATGAAATGGCACCAGTTAGCTCAGGGAACTGAAGGACCTAAGCATAAAATAGATTTGACCACCATTTAGTTCTAATTTGGCATTTGGTTCCTGATGTTTTCTGTAACACTTAATTTAACTGAAAACTAACATACAGAAAAGTGAAAATAGATGAAAACTGTGGTGGGTTTGCAATGTGGCTTCTTTAAGAAGCAACTAGAAAGTTTCTTAAGGGTCCAACAAAGCCAATCCCAGCTGTGCTCCCAAGGCCGAACTCCCAAACCCTGTTGCTGACAAGGCCGTTTGGGCCAATCAGCGCCAGTCACAGCACCCCTGGGAATCACATTTTAGAGAGAGAAGAGTGCAAACAGCCACATTTTGCCACCAGAGAAGGGAGTGAGAAGATGTAAGAAACTTTGCAGACACCAAGGTCAGGGAAGGAGGGGAGAAGGAGGCGCTGAGAGAAGATTCCCTGCCGCCCGTGGAGAATACTGTGGTGGGGCAGGTATCCCCCCACAGCCCATAGAGATGAAGAAACCCCACTTGTANTGAGGGACAGGATGGAGCTGAGAGACATTTTATGAGTTTATAGCAGTGACCCACACTGGGGCAATTGGTGGAGAGCCGAGGCCCCATGGGAGAGAACTCACATGGAGGTCATGGGGGACTGTCTCCTGTGAGTGGGACCTCACACTGGCACAGGAAAAGAGTGTGAGAAATGCCCCCACCCCCAAGAAGAAAAACAACTCATGAGGAACTGACTGAAGCCTTCATTCCCTATTTCTCCCTTTCCCCCTGTGCCATCCTGGGGAGGAGATAATAATGAATAAATTCAAGTCTGCAAAGAAGGGAGGTGCAAGGGGTGGTGTTTTAAGAGCTGTTTGTACTTCTCATTATTTGACTCCAGTTTCCCTATGTGTGTAGTGTAAAAAATTAGAGTTTTCTTTCCTTTACTCTGTGTTGAATCTGTTTTGCCTGTGATGCTAATTGTGGAAAAGTCCTTCCCTGTCCTTATCTCGACTCCAAAGCCTCTCAACATATATTTTCTCCCCTGTCCAGCTAAGAGGGGACTGATAGAGCAGCTTTGGTGGGAGTCTGGCCTCCAGTCAGGGTCAAACCACCACAGTCCTTTTTTTGGCATCCACTGTGGCAAAGATGAACAATTTTAATAGCTTTGTAGACATCTAGCGTCAATTTTAGTTTCCAAAAACATTATATTATGTATTTTGTGTCTTATTGAGTGAGTGCATGCTTTCCCAAGATGTGTTCCTTCTTCAAAATAAGATACCCAGGATAGGTATCCTTAGGACTCAAAATCTTTGAAGTAGTCTGAAAATGCATGGTTTGAAGGAAGCCAAGATGTGTGAAAACTTTCCATGAAAACTGAAGTCAGAACTGTACAAATCTAAAATCAATTTTTAACTAGTTAAATCATTTACTCTTGTGTTTATAAGCACTCATATCATAGCAATCATCTCTCTCAAACTCTCAAATTTCATTTTATACTTTTAAATAACTATGTTGAAGATCATAATACCAACAAGTACATAATTGAAATTATCTTGATGCCTTAAAATACTGTGTGTGGATGGGAGGGGAAGGACCAGAAACATTGTAGTTTCATTGCTGGAGCAAATTTAGTTAAGAGTCATATTTCACCATTACTGTAGCCTTTGTTTCTTCCTTATTAATGTAGTATGTTCTGCTTTCTGTGACAATAATTGCTTTTGGGGTCTATTGTAGGATGGGTTTTAGGCGCCAAGGTAAATTTATGAAATTTATGATGTAGATTTTTTTACTTTTTTTGTAGGCAATATTGATTTGCCCCATTGAACCTTTCAAAAGGAATGGCTTAGTGTAAGTGTACAGAGTTCTGGCTTTGCATCTGATGTGTTTTTTAATTGCTATATTAGAATAGCAGATGCCAAGTGATTTCTGACATAGTGCAAAAAAAAAACCCCACCTCAAACCAACCCACACCCAAGAAGTTGATTTTTGGCTTCCTTGTGCTATGTAATGCCAAAAGGAGGGAGAAAAAAGTATTCTGAATTTATATAGATTTTGAATTACTTTTGACAATCTTAACAAGATTACCTTTTACATTTGCATGAGGTGTTTGTAATTGCAAATATTTATAGCAATAGCAGCACTCAGATTGAAATAAAATTGTCAGCCTTCATCTGAGGTTTTTCTTGGTGGGTTGGCTGTTGGGTTTTTTTTTACCACAGATAGTTCTAGTATGGTAAAACTTTTTTTGATGTGGTAGCTACAAAATAGAACTTCACTGGCTTAAGGTAAAGACTGTGATAAATGGTAATTTTATATTTTCAAATATTTGAGTGAAGTCACTGATAACAATGTTTCTGCAGTATTTTTGCACCTAGAAGCCAAAATCAGAGGGAAGAACTTTCTCTCTGCTGAGCTGTGTTATTGGGGATAGGGAGGAGGATTGTTTTTCAAAGACTCTTACTAGAACCTCCTTTTATCCAGTTTTATATATGCAAATCAATTCCCATTCCAAAGATACCTTACACACATATAGTAATAGCTGCAGTCATAAAAACATGAACGTGGTGATATGCGGCCATCGAGATTCCTTGTCTCCACACAGGAACATGTAGTAGTTGCTGTTCACTGAGGTGTTTCTGGAAATCCTAAAGCAGAATTAACATTTAATGCAGTGTCTGAATCCTTTTCCTTGAAAGCAGAAGTAATTTTGTTCATTTTCTGAAGTGTTTTAGCAAAAGTTTATAGTGAAATGAGTAGGAACCACCATGGGAACCATTATTTGGTTGACCTTTTGAAGAGGGGCTCTCTCCAAAGAGGCTCAGCAGTAAACCACCGCAGCCTTTTTGTGTCTGAATGGTTCATGTTGAAAGAAGTCATGGTTCTCTGCAGGAAAACTCCTGCCAGCTGTTACCCAAGAGTGCTTGCCTTCAGAAAGGTGAAGGAGCTTCAGGCAAGCTTGCTTTCTGGGCCCACCACGGCAGTGCTCTGCTACCAGTTGCACTCTGGTTGCTGATCAAGATCTGCAGCTAGTCACCCAGTATTTTGTTCTGCTGGTAATCATTATTACCCCATTTTTACATCCTTTTTTATTGGTTTGTCTGACTTTTTGAGAAACCTGAGGGGGGTAGTGATAATGATGAGGATGTAACTGTCCCAAAAGAGGCAGTGAGGATCTCCCTCTTAGAAGGTGTCTGTCAGTTGTTCAGTCTTGCAGATGAAGCAGATGATTTGATTGGTTGTAAAGCAATATTTCTTCTAATAATTCAGGCTGGATGTATATACACAGGGGCCTTATGAGCACCACTGAAATATCCAGAGACATGGATGATATTTTAAAGCCAGCATAAAAGCCATCACATATCTCAGGTGATGATCACATAATATTAAACCAGCCTCTATTTTTTCTTAGGCCCCTGCACATGTTCCCTCAGTTACATTACTTCCTACAAGGGAAAACTGCTTTGCTGCCCATGGAATCGCTAACTGTTGCATTCTTCAGAAGTACGTCCCTGCTGAAAAGCAGTGAATGGCAGTTGTTAGGTAGGATGGGTCTTACCAAAGGATGCTTGAACTGTTTGCGTGAAATTGGGAAGGGAGTAAACATACAGTCACTAGTCTGCCCTTCCAGAAGGTTTGGTCATGGTTTCACGAGTCAGGCTCTTATGTAAAAAATTCCAAACACCCTTTTGATTCCGTTTGCTTGATCCTAACAAAAAACCCGTGTGAGACCGCTACCTCAGTGTCAAGTGGTAGGTACCACACGCGTGATTCTCGTCTCGATTTGCCAAGAGTCAGCTTTCTGTTTCATCATGGGATTCTTTGTGTGTGTATGGTTTTACTTGTGATAACTTGACGGATGGTTTCTATTATTATTTTGAGGAAGGCATTCTTAACCTGTTTGACATTGTCAGTGGCTGATTTCTGTATCATTTTTAATTTGAGACTTCATGCAGAAAGACATGAATCAGACATGTTATGTCTTTTGTGTGTGTGGTGTGTCTCACTTGGTTCTTCATCAGGGTAATTCTACTCCTTTAAGGACAATTCCCAGGCCATTTTGTATGCGGCAATGTGTATGCAGTAATACTTGTGTGCAGGACAAGGCAGTTGCACAGGAAGGGGGTTGGTATTTGCAGCGGTAGAAGAGACACTCATAAGTGTGTGGTGAAGTTTGAGATGCTTTGATTGAAACTGATCCCACAGTTGTGTGTTTGTCTGGCTGAATCAGCTGGTCCCAACCTCCCTTGCTGGGAATTTAAGCCTTTTGGGAACAAAAGAGAAGCTCCTGCCCAGATCGGGAACACGGGAACCCTTCTGTGCAGTGCTGAGAGTACTTGGATTTCTCTGCCAAGGGATTAGCTTCTGAGAATGTAGGATGTGATTGATGGGCTGAGATACCTGGATGGCCTGCCCTTAGTCTGTAGTTCTCCACTTCCCCTTTTCACCTGCTTCTCAGGTTAAGGAATTAATCCAAAAGCCATTGACTCTGACTTTTATTAGGAAGACAGAAGCTTAGAGTACCCTGCCGAGTTACCTCCTCACTACCACAGTTACGTCTCCTCATTCAGGTGGGGTTGAATTTTCTGTCTCACGTTTTTACTGAGATTATTAGTTGCTAATAAATTGTGGTTTTGCAGGGCAAAGTTCTGGTGGAGAAGGAGGGGCTTCAGGGATGGCTTCTCCAAGAAGCTTCTAGAAGCTTTTCATATAATATTGTCAGATTAATAGGTTCCCAAAGTGTAACTGCATGGTATCAAATGTTTAGAGACTATTTGATGTCCTGCAATAATTGCTTAATTGCTGTATCAACATTTAGCTGAATGTGTTGGGATATGTAAATTTGATTTGTATGCAGACAGCATGTGGCAACTGGATATTCAATGTTCCCCAATTCTCTGCTAGTCAGTTGATAAATCTTTTCATGCTTTTCCTGTTTGTCTTATGACAAGTTGATTATTTGTGGAGTAAGCTTTTCTGAATATGTTATCCAGTACAGTTGGCTAATATAGTCTTAAGTACCCTGCTTCTAGCCTGAAAGCAAATATTTTTTACAATATTTTAAGACAGATCTGTAGAGTAAGATGAAATTGTTACCTAGACACAGGTAATAGAATCTGTTATTAAATGTAACAGCCTCGTAAATTTATATGCAAAGGCAACTTGCCACAGAGACTCTTCAAGGTGCATTTTTTGATGGAGGGATAAGATGACAATTTCTTTTTCATATTTCAGTTTAGGAATGTTGTTATATTAATTCTTTGATATTGTGGAAAAATGCAATATTCTCGTTGTGGTGAGCTTGCAGATATAGGTATATTATCTAATACATGCCTGAAACTAAGGTTATATAGATGTTTGAATGTAAGTGGAGCCAACAGGGTTTCAGGGGGATAGGACAAGGAGGGCTAGAGATGAGGTTGTCATTTGGAAATTATTTTAAAAAAAACCCTTCATTTGTCCTTTTTTTTTTTCCTACCCCTAAATTTAATTTTAATGTTAAAAAATAAAAATTTAAGTCTTGCATAAGTTAGTTTTTTTCTTGAACAAAGTGGTTAACTGGAGAATTAGTAACTTTGTGACTAAAAACATAGTGTGGGAAACGATATTTAGAGAAGGGAGGAAGAAGTCTTTGATGAAACTTAAAGATTACGTTCATTTATTTCATTGAAAAATTTGAAGAAAAAAATTTAGGAGAATAAAAGTCTCGTAAAAGGCTTTCATGTTGTTTCACTGAGGGGCTGGAAGAATTCCCAACTTATGTGAGACACAGTTCTTCTGAGAAGGAAAAAACCAGCCCGTTGGTTGTTCCCAGCATAAAAACTATCAATATTTACAGTAGTTTCTTAGGATTTCTGTATAAAAAGAAAGTTTACAAAAAGGACTGTTTCTTCCCTATCCTAACCCTAAAAGTGAAACTTTGTTGTTTTTCTTAAACTCTTTAATCCTCCGGAGGCACTCTGTGGTGCACATATTTACCTGCCTTTTATTATACTACTACAGCCATTATGTGATAGCTGTATTACAGTGCATCATTTGTATTTTTAAAAACACTTGTTGTTTAGTTGCTTTGTTTTTGGTTTTGTTTTTTTTTTTAAATCTTGGCCTACTTGGTAGTAAAACTCCAGTCCATAAATGGTCGGATATTCGAAGTGCATCTTTCACAGGTGAGCCAAACCAGACAGAAGGGATTTGAGCTCAGGCTATCTGTTCGATGTTTCCCTTATCATACAAACATCAGAAATTATTTGCACTTCACACCAGATAATGAATGCAAAAAAAACCTTGGAAAAAGCAAGATTCAGTCTTGCCAGTATGTTACTACCCTGGCACGAGTATTTTATTTCTGCACTGATGGGTTCTCTATTCAAACCAGCAACATCTAAGTCGAAACTTCCGTGCGATGTCTAAGGTCTTCACAAAGACAGGTGGGATACAAGTTAGTCCAGTACCAGCTCTTAGTTGAAGTATACGCAACACAGCAATTACTAATAATCCAGACTGGCCTGTATTACAGACTGGAGGACTTCCATGTTTGGGCAGACCTCTTGCCTGTCTTACATGGAGTTAAGTTAGGTTATCAGGCATTAATCTCAGCTCTTTTTCAAGGCAAGATCAACTCTGTTGATGTCCTTTCTGACAGACGTTCATCTGATCTGTTCATAAAGGCTTCAGAGACTCTTCAGGCAGAGTCTTTTCTGAGATGCAGGACAACCTGCCATGCCCTAAAATATTTCTGTAATCTGCTCTGTAAGGTTGTGCTCAGTAGCAGTATCATATTCTTCTGATCGGATTGTCAGGAGTCTTCTGTCTTAAAGCAACTCCTGTGCAGTCTTAGCTGTATGTTTTCCTCATCTGAAAACACCGTTCCTAAGAATGGAAGTTAGGGTAGAATATCTTATTTAGCCCCTTTGGACTCTTCCTATTGTCTGTACCATCTTAGAAAAATGTATTATTTGAGTAGCTTTTGCTTTGACTTGGAGGACAGAAGAAAAATTACTCCACAAAGAAAAAGTAATTCTAACCTTAATTTTGTTTCCAGGGTGGCGGTTTGAGTTGTTTGGGGGTTTTTTGTTGGTTTTGTGGTGTTTTGTGGTTTGTTTGTGTTTTTTTTTTTTTAAATCGCCACTCTCTTATTTGGTAAGATAGGAGTCTTATCACTCATCTTGTATGGCAAGTCAGAGAGATGAATTGTACAGACAGATGGCTTGAAACAGACAGGTTATTATGATAGTCCTTCTATACGTTGTGCATATGGATTCTGTGAGCTGCCATTCTCGCCTGCTATTTTCATGTCCTTTGCCACCTGGATTCTCAGTTGACTGAGGCACTACCAGACATGCACAAAGGGTTTCTTCTTTCTTGACAAATGCCAACCCGACCTCAGTTGCAGAAGAACAGGTGCTGCTTCTGAAAATCCTGATTTGTTGTGTGTGGCTATGTACACATTCCGGAAGAGGAATTCATATAGCCAATATAATTAATGTTGAGTAAATACTTGTTTATTCTTGGGCTTGATGTGGCATAGCATGATCTTCTTGCAAGCTGCTTTTTATTACCCACATTCCCAGTGCCTTTAAAAAATTGTTTGGGTTTTTGAAAATAATTGCTTAAAATAGCTCTGTAAAAACTTTTTATCGGTTCTGAAAAAGATCTTTGAAAATGGAGACTCAGTGAACATTGCTACAGGAAGGACTGTCTCAAATGAGAGAGGGGCTAGAAAAGTTATTCCAAAAGATGCATCAAATGCCTATTCAAGATAGTAGCTGAGTTATCTAATCAATGTAACTATGAATATTAGTCTTCCTACCTAATTCACCCCTCTCTGAGTAAGAGGAAGCATGGACTTGATCTCACATCCTTCAAGCTGTTCAGAGTGACTTTGCTTTTGCACTGTTTGTGTCAATTAAAGAAAAGGTATTGCTGCTTCCCATCCTTTCAGGCCAGTATTTAAATTCTAGTCTGAAAACCATTGTTAAAAGCCATGGTGGAACGCAGCAAGGTATTCAGCTTTCCTGTGGAGTCACCTGAATACCTGCAGAAACCCCATTCAGCACTGTGTGTGGAGAGGCCGATTTATTTAAGGTTTGTAGAGAAGGGGTGGGGGATTTTGCTTTTAATTGTGCACCAGAGTAAGTTCTAAAGCTCCATAGCTTCACTGCGTTAAAATGTCTCATTCTCTTGAGTTACTTGTTTATTCAGTTTTAATGACCCAAATGAAACATTTGCTTAATAAATACGTTATTTGAAATGTACTGGATATTTACACATTAGCTTTAAAGTGTTACCTCACTAATAATGACGTTTTAATGCTCTTGTGTTTAATTACCTAGCTACCTTTTTCTTTAAAAACATGAATGAAGGTAATGCAAGCAAGCAGACAGTGGCTTTTTATAAGACCTATGCAAAGATGAATTCAGCATCTACCTTCAGGCTGCCTTTGGGAAATCAAATGTTAGAAGGCCAAGTTAGAAGCTGAGGTTCCATACATGTCAAGTGTTGGGTGTTTCTAATTGTTCCCTGGAGACACCTAAATTAGGTGTCTGAAATGCCCTCTATGAGTACACCACGCTATGTCCCTGTGCTGCATCTGCCAGCCTTTCAGATATTTCTTCATGGTGATATGACAAAAGACTGTGTTCTTGCCAAGTTTCATTAGACTATAACAAACTGGGGAAATTAAGTAAAGCATTTTACCATAAACTTTCTGAAAATAGTTTTTTTTTCTTAAATGCTACAAATGCATAAAATATTCTTATGAGAACACTAATCAACAATTCTATTTACTAGCAGTAGATTATTTTGTCCCTTATATATTGTTTGGAGCTTTTCTCCACTGAAAACTGTTGTATATGCTGTAGATATCCACAGACTTCTACTGCTCACACATTGTGAAATTTATTCCCATTTTCAAGCTCATACAAATCACAAAGGCCTAACGAAGTGGTGAATGTTCTAAGAATGATGCACAGCTCTTTGTGACATGAATCCCAGACTCTGTTCCCATTTTGCACTGCGTGTATATTTCCAATTCCAAAACAAACTACAGCTACAAACAACATGGAAGAGTCTTTTCTGTATCTTAGAAACACAAATAGAAACCCGTGAAGTTTCCCTTGTCGTGGAACAGAACAGCCACGTACTTTACGTTTTGTAAGATGCATCTGATGTTCCAGTCCAGTTTCAAGCTGAGCAGCGTGCAGTACTTTCTGAAAAGAACGGCCATGTTAAATGGCAGGAGCGTAACTGTAAAATACACATTATATCTGTTTCGGTCTGCATGCGAGTAGTGACAGGTGCTCAATGGTTGTCAGCATCCTTGTCAGCACGGAGACTCCTTTGACATTAAAGTCACCAGCTCGGTCCTGATGCTGCACAGCTCTATTGGCAGTTCCATCAGGCTGGCACCGATCAGTGAATGTCAGAGCCTCCTCTGTTCTTGTGGTGTGTTGACAGACCTCTGTGTTTTTGGGCTGGCCTTGCCTGTTACTTGAACTTGCCACACTTCTTCAGCAGCTTTCCTGGGGGAAACGAGTGGATAGGTCATGGGTGCGTAGGTTTTTCTTCAGGGCAATGCAAAACCACATCCAAAGCAACTTGCATAAAGGTTTGTAACGATTACCGTTGCTTAAAGCCAATCAATGGGCAGAGCACCCAGGGACTCATTAAGTGGCATTTGTGGTGTCTGTAACAGAGTTTTGAGCTGTATTTCAGGAAATGTGGTGACAGCCTTTAATGTCTAATTGACCTCTTCTCTTTGTTTCACTTTCCATATTTCCTTCTGATGTGTTCCCCTGTGACAGCAAACAGCCCTGCTCAGTATTCTGAACTTCTGTTCGGAGCTGCAGCACCTCAGCCTGGGCAGCTGCGTCATGGTGAGTACTGACACCGTGCTGGGGAGCATGTGTGTGTTTGCACACTTGTTTTGGAACTAGACCTAGGTTTGTTTCACAGAAATATGTTAAATGCTAAGTTGATGTTATACTGTGCTCTCTTGAGAGGAGAGGAACTCTCTGTCTAAGAGGAACGCAGCTTAGTCATATACTTAAGGGTTACATACTAGTTCAGTAGACCTAAAGCACAACTTGTAGGCTTTCTCCATTCTTCAGCCTCTTCCTGAATTTCAGGGCATTATTTATATGTATAATCACTCTTTACCAAACTAATCAAGACACTTATTTTTATTCAGACCAAGCCATTGTTCCTAGCAGACGAATGCCTGTGTCTGACCCTACAGTAATAACTATGAGAGAAATAATTTCAGCACAGGCTGAGTCATAGACTTGCTGGGCACTCTCCTTGATTTAAAGAAAAGAGAATACAGGGACAGCCGCAGTTTCTGCAGGGCACTCATTGAGCTGTGTCATGTGTGAGTGCCGGAGCTGTACATAGTGGACGTGTGGCTTGCTGCTGTCCTGCAGTGGGCACACCAGATTGCTCACCTGGGAGACCTTCCTTGTAGTTCCAGAAGTAAGCAACAAAGCAGAACTGGCTCCCTGCTTTGAGTCACAGACAGAAGAGGAAGACAGAATGACTATATTTTTCCAGTGGTCCTTGGCTTCCTATGAGTTTTGATAGGGGGTTTCATTTCTACCTGTCAGCCGAGGACCCTGTTTCAGTCCCTTTGGCTCACACGAGGTAATTAATAAAGGCTCCCATAAGGACATGCAGCAGCTGACAAACCTGGAAAGGAAATAAGCATGTTCTTCAACCTGCATGTGATTATGGTTGCAGTGCCCATGGTCATAAAACCAGTTTTAATCATAATTTGAAGGAAAACCAACCGTGCAATAAAAAGAAAGGGTTTTCAAAGAAATTGGAATTTTCATGGCATTTTCACTGATTTTTAGAATTAAGTGAATTTAAAAAAAATTATATCTGGAGGTTGATAGGGAACTTATTTTATTTTTGTCTCTTGTAAAAGTAGACCTCACTGTATTCTACAGTCAATTTTCAGAGCTCTCTAGAAATGACAAATGCTTAAGACAGATTTGTAGGTGTGTTAGCATGTCTTGAAACACGTATGTATGTATGTATGTTTGGAAAGAGGGCATACATGACAAAGTGTTTGCTTTCCTTGCAGATTGAAGACTACGATCTTGTAGCAAGCATGATGGGAGCAAAATGCAAAAAGCTTCGCAGTCTGGATTTGTGGAGATGTAAAAACATAACCGAAAGCGGAATAGCAGAATTGGCTTCAGGCTGCCAGCTTTTGGAAGAACTTGATCTTGGCTGGTGCCCTACGTTACAGAGCAGTACAGGCTGTTTCACAAACCTCGCACGTAAACTCCCGAACTTGCAAAAGCTCTTTCTTACGGCCAACAGGTCCGTGTGTGACTCGGACATTGAGGAGCTTGCTGCTAACTGTACGCATTTACGGCAGCTGGATATATTGGGTAAGAGGATGGGGGACTCTTGGTGTGTTTTCTTACTGCCTCTCAGAAGCCTTGCACTTAAAAAGAAACCCTTAAGACAAAGGTGTCTTCTGGACATGTTTTTAAATAAGTATTTCCTAAAATTATAGTTTAGTATATGAAGGAAAACAGAAGGAAGCTTTACTCACTGCAGTGAGTTTCTGACTCAAAATCCAGTGGATATTTACTAACCATGTTATTTGACTACTTAGTATAAATTGCTTAAGCTGAGATGTAAGTGCCAGACTTTTCCAATAACTTTGTTTCACGCCTGTTAGCATTTTTTTTAACTTCTAATTTCTCTTTTGACTATCAGAAGATCCATTTTCTACTCCTTTCTGCTTTTGTTTGTTGTTTTACTTCTGTGAAGTATGACAAAGTATATTTATTGTGTGATTCTGTGATCAATAGCAGATTTATGCTTTTGCACAATACACATACACCAAGCAATACTGAATTACTTTGTCACTTTTACCACAAAGTAAATTTAACTCATTGAAGAGGAAAAGATAATTAACAGCACAACTTAGAACAGACTTTCTGCTGATGTGGAAAGGAAGTGATAAGGGGGAGAAAAGCATAGATTTCTAATCCTCTGCACCTTCTATAGTTCTATTGTTAGAAATCTAAAGTAAATTTGGAGTCTTGAGTAAGGACTTAGAGACAGGTACTTTGGCATGTTGCCGAATTTATTATTTTTATGGTGGAATGTGAAGTTTTCTTTTTAAAATAATGTAGGACAGCAGGAATATATGTGACATCAAGGTGGAAGAAATTTTCTCATGCATTTACTGACATGTTTTCACAGGGTTAGTTGATAAAGGAAGATTTAAGTTAAAGGGAAGAAAGTAGCTTCACTGCGTAATTAATATAAATAAATTTAATATTTAATATTTGTAATGAAAATACTACATTTTGGTTGAGAGAAATGCTGGAAAGAACTCAACTTGAAAAATGTTCCAAGCCAGTTTAAGGCTATCAGCATTTCTTATTACAAAGAAGTTACCATATGGCTTCAGACTGTCACTCCAGTATAGCTAGGACACTTCTACCATGAAATATGGGTTTGCTCATCTCTGACTGGCAAAGTTACCTTCTGGCCAGCATGGGAAAGGAGGATGAGCGGCTAAAATCCTATCCCTGCCTAGTACCAATTGTAGAGACTTGGGGTGTGTGTCCACAGGAGGTGATCTGGTTTGCGTCTCCTTAAGGAAATCTGTTCTGTAGGGCACGTTTCCCTATTCAGAGATGCACAGTTTCCGAGCCGCATAGTGAATGAAGTCTTTCATAAACACGCATGTTCTCCTGACCACCCACTTCCAAGCATCTCTGTTACAGTGGCGTTGTGTTTGCCCACAAAGTGGCCTGACCTTTCTGCTACACCAGCGGATGGATGCCCAGTGAATAGTTGGGCTGTGTTAAGCCAGCGGTAGTCTGCTACTCTGTTCCCTCTCCACTGGCAGTGACGTCTCACTGTCATGTTCCTCCTTTAGTATTTGAATTCGGTTTGACATCTTACTGATGTTTTTTGTGGAAAAATAATGCGTGAATGTGGAAAAGGAATTTGTTCTGTTCCCTGAGCACTTACCAGTATTCCTGAGTCGTGTGGATTTATAGTCAACTGTTCCCAGCGAGAGCACGTGTTTGGTTCAGAGAGGTGCTCTCCAGAGGATAACCATTTGAATTATCTGCAAGATGTTACCAAAACCCTTTATATCCATCATCCACGCCTTGCTTTCTTCCTTCAGAGTAACAGTTAGTAGGAAGGGAGGGGTGAGGGGGTCAAGGTTGTCTTCTGCTGTAAAGGAATCAGTACAAGGTGATATGATATAAATGAAGGAGTTACCCAGCTTTTTTGGAAACAGCGAGGAAGCTATGCTAATTTTTTTTTTTTTTGTCTGAAGATGGGAACCACTGCAGTCTGGTTAAATGAAAGAGTTGTCAAGTAGAACTACATCAGGTCATCTGGAGGTAGACTTGCCAGGGTTCCCACCTAAGTCACTGTTATCTGAACTAAAGAGCTCGTCTCTCACAGTGCAGGAGTACCAGGAAAGTCATACATCTCTGTATGTGCTCTAACTTCTGGCAGCTGATGTAGAACCATCCTGTTACTATAGTCTATATAAAATGCTTAATATGTTTTTGTCCTTTTGAAAAAAGCGCGACAACAGGTCTGAAGCTGTCAGAGGCCTGAGGTCAGTGCTCAGCTTTGCAAGAGTAACCTTGAACAGTGGGTCTTCTCTATGATGTGAATGAACGAGAGGTACTCTCATTATATCCTTTGTCATCTCCCAAGTGCAGAAATGCCTGGCTCGTACATGCATTGTGAAGGGCGTAAGAAGTATTGCTGCTGGGTTAGCAGTGCATGTTGTAGGGGAGCTTCTTTTGCTTCGACAAAGCCGTGTAAAAGCTTGAGGGTTTTCTTTTTTGCTATCTACAGGCACTTACCTGTAGGTAAGTAGGGATTGGAATGTCTTACCTTGCACTGCAGTCACCAGCGTTGACAGCACTGAACTGGTTTCTCTCTGCAGTTCTTAGAGCTTATGAACTTGTCAGGGAAGACTTCTTGTTTCAGATATAGATTGTTTATCACCACAATAACTTCAGGACTGGAGGAGCCTCTGAAAGAAACCTTGTTGAACTTTGTCATTGATTTAAGTATTACAGATTGGGTGTTACATATATATATATATACACCCTGCATGGTGTTTTCAGGTGCCAGGTCTTGTGGCTTGCTACCCATCTGTCATTTCCTTAGTCTCCCCATTATTTCTTGGAAATTCACTTGTTACAGAATCAGAGGACTCCACAGGAGATGAAAACTGCCAGGTTTCAAGGGCTTAATAAAGTTATTGGCCTGTGTACAGCATTGTTTGATGGGTGGCTGTGTTTGTGGTATGTCAGACATACTTCAGAAAGTAAATTTCTGGGTTGTTTTTTTTTTTAAAAAAGTCATGAGTTGGATCGTAGCTACTGTATTATAATACACTGTAGAAGAAGCAGCGTGATGTATGCCACATAAGAGCGTGCTTCTTGAAATGTGGTTCTGAGCTTTCTTTTACATGTTACATACTGAGCTGCCTGCTCAGGAGTATCATTTCCTTCTCTGCCCACATACTTTCCACTGACTGATCTGGTGGGCTTCTACCCTGCATCAGAATGATCCAGCTGTGATCATCAGACAGTTCTGTAGGGATGGAGTACATCATCCAATGCTACCCAAGTGGACACCTCTAGACCTGTAATTAAAAGCTAGTCTTCAAACCAGTCAGCGTTAAGCAATGTGATGAGTCAGATGACAACCTGATTTGTCAGTGCCAAAAGCTTTTCTTGTACATAATATCAGCTGGTTAGTCATGTTGCTGTGGGGCTACCAGCTGCTGTCGAGGATGAAGAGTAAGTCCTCTTAACCTCACTCCCCAAAAGTCCTGTCTGCCTCTGTCCTGCGTAAAAAGAGTAACGAAAAGTAGACACCCTTGTTACCACAAAATTTGTGTATTCCTATCTACATACCAACACCTCCCACACCTTCCTGAGCAACAGAAAACCCAACTGCCCCCTTGCCAGCTGTCAGAATTTTCAGCTTTATCTTGAGAGCATCAACACGTAGCTAGTCAATTCAAACATGAAAATGTGGAGCGTGTTAAAATTTGGAATTTGAATTGTGTGCAGTGGATTGAATAAAATGTCTGGCTGGACCAAGGGAGGAAAGGAAAAGTAGGGACACTTGAGGAAGTAGTTATTTTCAGGGTCTCTACTCTTAAGTATTCGTGTGTAGTACCTCCTGCCCAAAAAAATGGGTACCTGGTAATTTTTATAGTCATCATACACAGGTCTGCTGAAGAGCTCTAGAATTGAAAGACTTGGATATATGACAGATATAAATAAAATACTTTATAGCTAATAAAAATAGTTATAGCAAAGAATTCATTGCTCAGAAGTACCTTTACAAAGGTGGTAGCAGAGAATTTTTCCGGGGAATAAACTGAACAACAAAATTGAACAGCAGATTTTAATATGCCAGTTAAGTATGTATTCTGTGAAATGGCTGATTAGGAAAAGTTGTTGTAACAAAGCTTCCAAACTCTAGAAAAATAGGTTATACAGGTAACTAGTGGGGTACATCGCTAGTCTTTCAAAGGCAAAGGAAAATGTGCTGTGTTAAACTTCTGAAGTGCTGTTGAATGTGCTGTTAAGAAATATATATCACTAATTTTATGTTGTATAAAGAAAAGTAAGGCTGCGGGTGATGTTTGCTTATCCCCTGGTGTGACCAACCAAACCCCAACTAGATTACTGGCTTTTTTCAGCTTCTATAAAAAGGCATTTCCTGACGTAGAATTTTTAAGTCTGAGTAGGATAAAAGAAGCGGGTGCACTAAAGCATGTAATTCAGGGCAGCCTATTTAGTTACAAATCCATTAAAAATCTTAGATGAAATGGTAGAGAACTGTCAAAGTTCAGGTATGAAGGAATGAAGAGCATCCTACACAAAAAAATCTGTGGCTAGGCATCCAGATCTGGTGTTTTTGTAGAAACGCACATTTTGGATCTTGAAGCTTAAAAGCTGTGATGTGTAAACGAGGCTGGTTTAAATGAAGGTGCTGATGCAGTAGCAATTTTAAGGCTTGGTGGAAAAAAAACCCCGATGAGTGGCATAGTGTGGTGTTCTTGGAGCTTGGGTTGGAATGGTAGAGCAGATCTTTCTGGTAGGGCAGTGGTGCTACAGTAGAATTCCGGTCAAGAGAACTAAACTGAAGCATGTTACAGGATTTCTGTGTATGGCTCCAGGGACTGTTACATCGGTCACCAGACAGTTGTGGTGACAGTGACCATGCAATGATAAGGGAGTTCTAAATCACAATAATAATGACAAGCTTTAATTACCTTTGTGTGGATTAGGGAAAATTTGGGGGTGTGATAGTGAAGACTGTTTTCAGGTGATGTTGATTGATGTCTCAAAGCAACTGATCTGAGAGCCTGACATAGAAGAAGTGAAGACCATGCTTAGATACGCCCTTGCTTACAAAGAGTAAAGAGCAGGAGACTGCTAGGACAAGAGGCATCTTTCTGGAAATTAATCCTTTTCAGAGGGGAAGAATAGGAAGATGAACTCTGGGAAGTAAAACAAAATCATAGTATGGCAGAATGAGACATTAAAGAATCATTGGCTGAAGGTAAATGCTAAAATTGCATTTATATGTTAGAAGAAGTTTACAGGAGAGCTGTCAGATGCTCCAGACATAAAGGTTCGCTCAAATATGAAGTGGCCATTGCCCGAGAATGATTGTCTGTCCACTAGTGTTTATGGCAAGAGGGATCAAGGAGGCTGCTACATCAGAGCCATTCTTTCCAGGAGATTAGCCTGGAAAGCTGCCTTAAATTGGAATGCCAATACATAAAGCTTTTGAACAAATCAATACATTGAAAAATAATAAATTGTTAAGATTAAATGGTATTTATGAAGTGGTTCTAAATGAGCTCAAATACAGGGCTGTGCAAATCTTATTTCTGGTGTGTGATCTGTCACTTAAATCAGCCTTGGCACTAGAGGAATGAAGGGTGACAAACACAGCACAGTCTTCCATAAAGGTTTGGAAGCTACAGAACACCGAGAATGTCTTTTGCTCTGTGTAAAACAGTTGCAGTGGTAAGAAATGGAGCCAGTGGGCATGAAAGCCATTATTTATCTCAAAGGAGAGCTGTATCCCCATCGGGGTAGCTATGCCTCCCCAATCTTCTGGAATTCCAATTCTTGCTGAAGGTGAGCACCGATTCAGTAGATTTTTAAAACTTCTAGCCAAGGTTCTTCTGCTTTAGTAACTTAGCTGTCTTCTCCTGGATTGTAATGAGTGTTTTAGAGAGGGCAAGCATGTATGATCTCTTTGTATCTCTAGTGATCCGTTTGTAAGTAATCCAGGCAAAGAGGTGAATCATTCTATATACCAAGGAGTAATGCACAGATACTCAGGGCAGAAAAGTCTTTAACTGAAGAACTTAACACTGAAAAATTGCAGAATAATCCTACAATACTTAGTAAACAGATGATAAAGCAGAAGGAAAACTGTTTTGTCAAGTGCAATATAATCACGTGAGGCAAAATAACATTAAGCATATGGGGAGTTGTTTTGTATTAGTTACTGCTTTGTAGGAAAGCGGTCCTGTGGACAGATTTTGGAGAACGTCATCTCATCGCTCAGCATGATTCTAACAGACAAGCAGAAGGTTAGGATTTCTGAGGGAAGAAACGGAGAAAACACCGTTAGACATCATTTGACAGTCACCAACTTTGTGCTCAGACCACTGCATCCAGTTCCAAAAGTACTCAGTTAGTGCAGAAACAAGACCACGGGGCTCATCTGAGATACAAAGGAGTCTGGAAAACACAGACTTGAGAAAATAGATGTCCATAGGATTATGGATTACATGGAAATAGTGAACTGATCTGTCATTACTTCTTCATGATTCTTGCTTCTTAATTATTGTAATTGATAGGCAGTATGATTAAGGCTGATTGTTTTGGGTTTTTTTAACATTATAGTTAAACTGTAGGAGTCACAGAATCATGTGAAGCAGCCAGAAGTATGAAGTTTTAAAAAGTAGTAGCATTTGTGAAAGGTAGCTTCAAAAAATCTCAAAACTGATCGTTTTTTGACAGTTGAGAGAATCCACCAGTGAAAAACTTTAAAAATCTGCTCTTGTTTGGGTTTTTTGTTTGTTTTTTTGTTTGGGGGGGGGTGTTGTTGTTTGGGGTTTTTTTGTAAGCATTACTGGTCCTGGCCATAGACAAGTCTAGATGGCTTTTTGGGGTGCAGTTCAGTTCAAGGTGGAGCTGAGTAAATTGAAGTATCTACCAGCAGGTCTCTGCATTTGTGTTGGATGTATAAACTCTTTTTAGAGACAGGAGGGCTTGATGAGCAGCTCAGCCCACTGTAGACATCCAGGCTTGGTTCACTTGCCCAGAGTAAACTGCCCGTCTTCCAACCCTTCCATGAAAGGCGTGGATATCCTCTTCTGGGTCTGGTGTCCTATCTGCCAGCTCAGTGTGGATGCCCTACATGGTGTAAGGAAGCCCAAGGGGCACAAGGCACTTCAGGCAACTGAGTCGATACCCAGTCAGCTGTGTCACATGCTGAGCAACATGGACTGTACTGGCTGGATTTCCATCAGCTATAATGGGCGAGTGGATGCATGCATATAAGCACGTGCTTGATTTCTGACTCAGTCCCATGCTTGTGCTGAGTCTGTGGGAGCTTAGTCGCTGTGGCCACGTTTTTGATGGTGGTAAATAGTGCGTTTTCTATCACAGTTAGTGTATATCTAGATATGACTGGGAGTCCTTTGCACAACTGCCCCTGCATGTGTGAAATACCCATACTCACACTAGAGTCTTAGAAGCCCTGCTGATGTATTTGGCACTGGACTAGCCCATAGTAGCTCGTGTGCTATGCTGCTTACTGCAGTCAGCAGAGCGTCATGAGGGCACAAGTGTGGCGTACTGCGTCGCTTGCTGCCAAAACCCGTCATCTTGTCACTGGGAGGTCGTGTAACTGTGGGTACCTTGGCTCTGCTCTGTAGTTGGAAATTCCTCTTGAAGTGGTAAATTTGCTCCCCCCTCCCAATTAGAAAATGATGGAATTACTTAAGCAGTTGTGTTAGGAAATTGCAACAGGCTTCTTAAAGGCAAAAATTCTGCACTGTCTCTGAGAAGCTTAGAGATCTAATTGAAATAATCTAAATAAAAATTGCATTACAGTAACATTGTTTTCATAGTAGCTTTTAAAATAAAGTCTGTTCTCCATAACTTTAATTTGTTTTCTTTCTCCTTTTGTTTTTGGACAGGGACGAGGATGGTAAGCCCTGCATCTTTAAGAAAACTGCTGGAGTCTTGTAAAGATCTTTCTTTACTCGATGTGTCCTTCTGTTCACAGATTGATAACAGAGTTGTCCTAGAACTGAATGCCAACTTTCCTAATGTGTTCATAAAAAAGAGTTTCACCCAGTGACTCGCTGCATATGCTGCTGTGGATTTTGTTTGACAGAGTTGTTTCCTGTGAATTTGTGCTGACTTTTTTTTTTTTTAAGAAGAATATAAATCCCCTATGAAACAGTATCAATTATCTACACGAATGGGTAAAATACATTTAAATATATTATGCATTTCTTAAAGACTTGACATTGTACCTAACAGTTGTTTTACTCTCCGTTAATTTGTGGCACTGCATGTTTTTAAATACCAGCCATATGTGTGGCTTTAATGAGAAGAAAACAAATATCTTAACTGTCCCTTGATAGGGTGTGATGCACAATAAACCATGTTAATACCCAGGTGAAAGCAGAACTTCAATATTTAGCAGTAAGCAAAAGATATGGGTGCTTCCCCTTTTATGTACATGTGTTTGTGTGTATACGTATATAAATGTTTTTGGCTGTATTTGTATGTGCATACACACATACTGTAGCATTCAAGTTTGGCCTGCAGCATAAGCTGTTGTGAGCTGGCCTGTAATTAGTTGTTTCAAAACCCATTTAAGCTTGTATAAGAATAGATTGAAAAGACACTTTGTGTTCTTTTTGTTTGGGTTGTTTGGGGTTTTTTTGGCAGTGAATTGCATCTGATACGTTTTGATCCCTTTCTCCACCTGAATTAGAGGTAGTGATGTTTTACAGACCAGCCTAAGCGACACAACAGATAAATGCAAGAATCTTCCCTAAAGAGAAAATTGCCAGATGCTTCTTGGTATTGGAGATAAAGTTTGAGCCAGGTGCTTAGTGTTGCAGCTGGTAACATAGAGAAAACTCCAGAGCGATTTTCTTTTCAAATTCCTATAATTGTTAAGACGTGACTTGTGATGTGTCTGGTTATCATACAAGAGTGCCATTAAAAAAATAACACTTTTTTTGTGTTGCATTACCAACTGTCCCTTATGCTGGCATCCATCCAAAACCAAATTGTTGTTCAGCAAAGCAGCAATGAAAATATAGTCAGTTTGAAAAGAGGGCAGTATCGTTTGGTGGTTTAATAATCACCAGACCTTACTATTGGATTTGGTTTGGGTTTAGGGTTGGGGTTTTTTTTTCTGTTTTTCCAAGAGGTGATTGCTCAAAGTACTATTGCACTCTTCAACACTGATTAGCCTCTGGAGAAGAAAAGCTATGTCAATGGACAAATTGTAGAGGTTTCTTCCTTTTGCACTTCCTTGGATGAAGCTGTTTCTTGTATCTTTTTGTTTGCTTGAACACCTCTGTTAGAGTATGTTGATATGTAAAGCTTGAGTTTCACCTTTTACCTTTTCAGCCATTGTTCATGAACATGGACCGTGAAATACAGCCTGTCCTTTGCTTTTAGCTCCTCTGTTCCTGTACTGATGGCACTTACCGTCTGCTGGACTAAGGAGGACAATATTTTGTCTGGCAGAAGTACGTTATTGGACCGAAGATCACTGGCAAAGAACACTTCCGTTTACACGGTAAATAACCGACCGCTACTAGAGGACTGCTCCGAATCATGTCGGATTTGGAGACCCCTGTGACTCCTGAAGGAACGCTTTGAACTCTTTGTGCTGGTGCCAATATTTTATAAACCATGTCATGAAACAGCTACAGAACATTTACCTGATTTTATAAAAAGACCTTTTTCTTCAGATTTTTAAATTTTACAGAATCTTTTGGGAATTCCAGATCCAAAGAAGGGCATGCACAGTTGGTGTTTTGATTTTTTTTTTTCCTCCACACAGATGGCGTTATGGGATTTCCAGCTAGATTATGCCATTCCTTTTTCTTTTTTTTTTTTTTTCTTCTTTCAGAAAACTGGACATTTTCAGTAGACCTTTGGATTCGATTTTAGTGTTTTTTTTCTACACTGACAGATGATGGCGTTGGTATGATTCTTGTATAAGACCTCATTTCTTTCAACCAGGTTTGGGTGGATTTATTTTTCTCAGAGCTTAACTTGTAACTTTTTTTTTTTTTAATCTACAGGTAATCTTTCCACTGTAATTTAGTATTAAACATTATTGTCCTAGTTCTAGGAGCACACAGGTCCAGATAATGGGAGTTTACAAAGAACAGTATTTCAGAACAAATGTTTTTGTTGTGAAATTTTACTTCTCAGGGTGCAGCTGTGTTTATCTCCTTTTTTTTTTTCCTTAAAGATCCTTCTTGCTTGTTTTTCACTGTCAGTAGAATGGGATGTGAATGAAGTGATAGCCTTTGTGCCTTCAAACTGGTAAACTCGGTAAATAATACAGTTTCACTTCTACAGCATCAGTGAATTAAATAAGTGGTTTTGTAATCATGCATGTGTAAAGGATTTCATTCTCCGTTGCTTTTTAGGTAGTGTAAAGCAGGTTTAAATTGACGTTTTGTTCACACTCAAGGATATATTTTCTTCTGTTGTGCTTTCTGTTTGAAATTGGTTTTGGCAGGAATTCTCTATTGTCACTTGAAAACTAAATTGAAGACCTCTTTTTATTTGGAGTATTTAAAACTTAGCGATCACTAACATATAATTAATTCAGATGGCTGAAAAATAATTTGGAAAGACTTCCTTCTATAGTTGTAGACTTAAACCTTCAATCACTGGCTAAGAAGCTCTTTTAGCTGTGGCTTTATACCTCCAAGAAGTCTTCCACAAAGAGAGGGTAGACCGGACCTGATGTTTCTAGTACTTTCAGGATAAAGCAAAGAATATGCTTTCAGACCTCCATTACGCATCACAACAGATCAAGAATACATCACTATCTTTTTAGTTCTGTTCTTTTACACTTAGGTGCATATACCTCTTTATACATATGTATGTGGAAGTTTTACAGATGCACACTTATGCTTATGTGTGGTGTGTACATGCTTACACATATATGTATAAATGTTAAAGCTTTTCATGTAGGAATTACTAGTGATTGTAATAGCACAAGGTGTTTTGTAGGAGTTGTGTTTTCAGCTGTTGTTTTGCTGCACCTGGAGGCTGAGCGCCTCTCCACCCGTGCAGCGGGAAAAGCCTGGGCAGGCAGCGTGCTGTATTTCCTCTGTTACTTTGCCAAAGTGCCTTTTGGTTTGTCTACATGTGAAAGGTTTTACAGGGTATGGTACAGAGTGAATGCAGAGTCCGATAACTACTGTGGACCGTCTCTGTGTGGAGCAGTCATATAGAGGGATATTTGTTCTAGTATCATTTAGTCCAGAGTGAATGATGCCAGTTCCTCCATTGGAGGAATTTAATTATTCTGGAATTGGGTCGTCTTCTCTAAGACTAGAACATCCCTTGGTCATGTTACTTAAATTCTGCTTTTAAGGATATTCTGGGTTTTTTATCTTGTCCTTTGATCTTGCCTGTCTCTCCAAAGCATTGTAAAAGATGAGCTTTGGCAACAGATGTTAGGAAAGCATTGCTAACATCCAAAAGAGAGGCTTGCTCTGAAGTGCTCCTCTTCTTAAACTAAAGGGGGGCTTCTGTAATGTCTGTATGAAAGTGGTGTAGAGTGGCATGTAGGCAGATATGTCATTATTTTGGTCATTTAAAAAATAATATGATAATTTTACTATTAAAAGCATCTCCCCAACTCCTGAAGGCTGTAATTGCATAGTATACTTGGTTGTTTTCATAATTCTGAACTGTCTGGCTAGGTAGTTTTATGGACATGGATGGGGCTTCTGTTGTACACATTATCTACATGCTAAGTACATTAGTGAGTAGAACTTCTGTGGAAGAGCAGGTTTGCACAGGAGTTTGGACCTTAAAATCCCTGTGTACTTGGAGCTTCAAATGTCAGTAAAAAAAAAAACTCACCCCAAAACCTACCTTGTATTTACTGCCTGATTCCTCCCTTGGGACTCTGATGCCAACTTTCCCAGCTACAGGATGTCCAGTAGTCATGGTACACAGTGAGTGGAATTGATCTCACTGATTGTTACCTCTCTCTGAGCTGGACATCTAGTTTAAGGGAGGGAGCTGGGCACCTCTAGAGATCCATTAATCTCCTCCTGAGATAGATATTTAAGAAAAGTAGAATGAATCATGTTCTCGAGAGCCTCTCTAGAGACTGTGGAAGCTGTGATTGAGCTCAGGCTTTAGAATACCAAACTGAGATTAATTCCATCCACCGCTGTACTACCTGTCTTAGAATAGCAGAAAACAAGATCAGAACATCCATCTCCAAACCTCAAAATCCTCAAAATGGGTTTTGGTTTGGATTTTGGGGGTTTATTTGGCGGGGGTTATTTGAAATGCATCCTCTTTCCCTGTTCTGAAATCCCGTGTACCTAACTGGATCTGTGTGTAGTTTTGTAACTGCATAAAAGTAATGGGAAAATGCAGTTAATGTATTGCAGCTATGTTGATAATCTTTCATATTGCTGTAATTAAGACTGTGACTAGTTTACCTGTTCTGCTGTTGTCAGAAATGTTACCCACTGCATTTGCAGAAACTGTGTACTTAGTCCTGGTTCTTACAGTCTGTACTTCCTGCATCTTACAGGATATGTTTCCCGTGTCACATCCACAGGACTACTGAAGTTACAAAATCTAGATAAAATGTAGCATTTTATTATATGGAGTATGGGGGTGACTGTATTGATTTCCGTGCTCGTTATTACTCTTTTGCAATGATCCTGTAAGTTGTAGCTTTTGAAATTACTAGGCTAGAAACTCCTGGTTTGATGTGTCTGTATCTGCTGTGTTAGACACAGTCGAGATTCTTCTTTCATGAAGGCATTTGTCCTTCACTGAGATGATGATTTCTGACTCGATAACGAAATCCAAGAAGGGCTCTTTACTAAATATTACCAGGCATGGGGACAGGTTGTGAGAACTGACACGAGGAGGAGCTGAGGCATGAGTCTTGCACGTCACAGATCCTCATGATCATCAGGGAAGGAGGAGGCTCTTTATAAGAAGATTCATCCCCAGCAATGGCAGATAATAGTCAGATTTTTCCTTTTTAGCTGATGGACTAAGTACTGTTACTTTAGTTTTGAGTTACGTAGTTCTGGTTTCTCCCTGTCTTGTTTCAATGTAAGAACGATAAATGGCACGGTTAGGACAGACATCCTGAATTGGAGAGGAGCCTTTGAGAGCAATGAAGCTTTTCCCTTGCATGTTTTGTTCCCATTTTCTGAAAGTAAACCAATAAAATAATAAAAAAGAGCCTCATCTATTTGAAAGCTCTCTCTTTTTCCTTGGATACTGAAGAAATGCCGATGTCAAGAAAGTTGAGAAAGGAAACAAAGGGAACTTACCCAGATGTATCTGGAAACTCATGAAAGGATGGCCAGAGCTATGTATAGGTGTGAGGAAAATTAAGTGCATTGCTCTAGATCAGCTCTTACCTCTCCCAGAAATTTGGTTTCCCATATAATTTCACATGCTCATACTTCTAAGTCAAGATTTAGCATTTAGATGCTTCTAATGTTGACCTCTCTCATACACACTTGTGCAGTAATTCCTGATTTCGTTTCATTTTTATGATCTACATAAAACTGTTTCTTTCTTTGTCTGCTGCTACCAAACTGCATTTTTAGTTAACCTCTGGAGTTACTTTTGTGGATGCACATAGAGATGCATGCAAGACTTAATTGCTTAAGATTTTTGTGGTTGGTCCCTTTTTGAGGACAAATAATCTGCAGTTTTGAGGTAAAAATAGTGAAGAGAAGGCTGTTGGGAAATCTTATCAATGTATGGGAATATGTGGGGGTGGTAAAGAAGAGGGAGACAGATTCCATGGACAGGAAAAGAGGCAGTGGGCACAAACTGAAACAAGGAAGGCTCCATCTGAACACAAGAAGAAATATTTTATGGTCTGATGAAGATAGCCTGTGGAGTCTTCATCCTTGGAGATACTCTAAAGCCATCTGGGCATGGTCCTGGGCAACTAAGTCTAGGTGGCCCAGCTTGGACCAGATCACCTCTGACCTCAGCTGTTCTGTGGTCTGAGCCTTGTCCTTTGGTGGTTCTGTTTGCCTCAGTGACTGCTGAAGATGGAAGTGGTGAGAAAGGAAATGATACCTATCTCAAGAATCTTCTTTGTTTATTAATTATTTTTTAAGGAGAGTTTGTGGGTTGGTTGGTTGGGATTTTTTTCTTGGCTTGGGTTAATAAAATCTAAATGTAACTTATTAAAATAAAATTTTGATAATGCTTTTGACACGCGGCTCTGTAATGTACAAACTACACATGATTACAGGACTTGTGTTGTCACTCTGAAAGCTGAAGGTTAGACCAAGGACTAAGGTTCTTGGGTTCCCTCTTCTTGGGTACTGACACTAGTTTCTGTTCAGAAAATGAGTTGTCTGTCATACATTAGGAACAATTTCATTTGCATACTTTTTGTATGTGTTTACATAGATCTTATAATAAATTGGATTACCTTGGCCTAAGTGCCAGTTGTTTCTGCCTACTCTGTTGGAAACTGAATGTAGTGGTAAGTGGTTCATCGTGTCAAAACAGGAACATTTGAATTCAGGTGGAAAAGAGGTTCTGAGCATTTTGGGGAGATAATGTGTGACTGTGGTAACAGTCTTCTGTGCGTTTATTTACCATTGTACCGTGGCCAGGAGCTGTAGGGTGGTACAGTCCTCTGCTCCCCATCAGGAGAGAGGTTCTCTTTTTCAGACCTCGGTCTCTTTAGCTTCATTTTCTTCAGGGCAGTGCCACAGATTTATTAAAAATAGCTGGTTTGGTGTTGGTCTGGACACTAACGGCAAGTCTGTGCTTGGGGTTCACTTTGGGAGAGTTACTGAAAGTGGATTGAAGTAACCAGGAATCGGGGTGTTCACGGGGCGTGGGGGGGGTATGCTTTTTAACTTTCATGTATAGGTGGGTCCTAATAACCAGCAGTTCCTTGAGCTGTCATAGCAAAATCAGTGCGATGGTCTCATTCTGGTTCTTCCTAGTGAGCATAAAGCCTTGTAAGCAGCAGCAAAATGCTTACTTGTATTTGTGATTTTATTACATGCTCCATTTTCTGCCACAACAGGAGCTTGAGTAATGTTATGGAGAACTCCTACTGTGTTACCATTTAAAGGGACTAACTCCTAGAAGAGGTGGAAGAGCAGCATTAGAGGGGACGGCTCTGGACACTACCTGTAAATAGCTGTGCTATGCCAGCAAGCACCAGGAGCACGTTATGTCTCTTTAGTAAGAACACATTGAGAAGGTCAAAAGAGATAATTGCCTCTAAACACATTTTCAATAGCTGGAGGATATTTGTATCATCGAATTTTAGATATCTAGGGTAGGTACAGAAGTTAGGGAACTAGTCTCCTCTGATCCCTTCACACTGGAGAGATAGTGTCCTCCACTGGATAATTTGGATCTGGAGATCAATCTTAAATCGAGGCCTTGAACTGACCTCTGGAAAAGCTGTGGTCCATGTAGACCACAGAAAACTTCTATTGGAAACTAGCTTCCAGAATCACACCTGCTGTCCATTGACTCCTTGCTTCTCTTGCTTCCACCAAAGGCCACCACTCGCTTTCTCTGTTGCTCCTTAAAAAATAGTTTGGCTAAAACTAAAAAAACCTTTTTGTTTTCTAGTAGCTGAGTGTTGAAAACTACGTTGTTTTTCCTACTTCCCCTTCCCCCCTCCCAAGTTGGGCATTGGGAGACCAAGGCCAGCAGCGATGGTGGTAGTACCTCTGGGGCAATGGAGTTAAGAATGGAGGGTGGGATGCGGGTTGGGAAGTGTGCCACAGCAACTGCTGCAGAGAAAGGAGTGAGAATACGTGAGAGGAGCTACGCTGCAAACACCAATGTCAGTGAAGAAGGAGGGGGAGGAGGTGCCTTACTCCACAGGTAAGTGGAGCCGTGGCCCTGTGGAGAGAGGAGCCCACGCCAGAGCAGGTTTTCTGGTAGAATTGAGACTGGGAAGGGGGGGGATCCACGCTGGGGCAGTTTGTGAAGAACTGCAACCTATGGGAGTGTAGAGGGTGGAGGGATAAGAGGGACTGGCCTTGGAGAAGTTTTTGACTGTCCCCCATGGAAGGGACCCCACACTTGTGCAGGGGAAGAATGTGAGGAGTCCTTCCCCTGAGGAAGAAGAAGAGGCAGAGACAACGCATGATGAACTGACCACAACCCCCATTCCCACCCTCCTGTGCTGCTTGGGGTGAGAAGTTAGAGAAATCGGGTGTGAAGTTGACCCTAGGAAAAAGGGAGGGGTGTGGTGGGGGAGTCATTTCAGTATTTGGTCGTATTAACATACTCTGATTTGATTGGTAATAAATTAATTTGGACGGGTCTGTTTTGCCCGCGATGGTACTTGGTGAACGGTCTCTCCCTGCCCTGATCTCAACCCATGAGCATTTTGTTGTGTCTTCTCTCCCCTGTCTGGCTGAGGAGGGGAGTGATGGAGTGGCTTTGGTGTGCACCTGGCCTCCAGCCTGGGTCAGCCCACCCAACCCCAGGAACATCTGCAGCTTGTACATTTGTTTATACAAGTACTCGGTTACATTTCAAAACAGTGGATTTTCCCCTCTGTGTAAATGGCCAAGTAAATGTTACTAGTGTGTTACTCCTCATCATACTTGGCTACTGTATCTTCTCTCTCCCTGTGAACACAAAGGTCTCTGGAAATGTGGGAGGGCACAGAAAGCAAAGTTGTTAGCCCTGTATATGGGATTGAATTTATCCTGGAAAAATCACCTAACAACTTATATTGCTCGCTCAAAGATAATTTATTTGTATCTTTAAAAGTTAATTACACATTTACACACCAATTATTTCCATTTAGTAAATTAAGCCTGTTTTATTCTGACGCATTGGATCATTTAAAATGTCATAATATTGTGTTGTACAGTCTCATTCTGTTGCTGCCAGCATGAAGAAGTTAATGTCCTCGCCGAGTCATCGGCGTCTGCTAATGCAGAGATGACAGAAATGTGCTAAAATATATTCAACCTGTAACATTTATTTTGCTTTGAACTTTTCCCCCTTTTGATTCTGTTCAAAAATACCAAGTGTGTGTGAAATAATGAATAAATAAAACAAAAATAAATTATTTGTCTGCATTACTTGACCCTTTGTGCATTCATTAAACAACAACAACAACAAAAATAAACAACCAAAC